>CAJQUW010003832.1:0-158458 GCA_907163375.1 Prostheceraeus crozeri
TTATCAGTAGAATATCTTGAATGTATGAAATTCATTCACGTCTTGTTATATCATTTTGAATAGTGTTTTAAAATGCTTGAGAATCTACGTTCAAATGCATTTTGAGAAGATCGTTTGTATTTTGTTCCTAAAACTGATGAAATTGGGTCTCTAAATTACTCTCATGTGGTGGGATAGATGCTAGTTTGTTTTATTTATTAACGTCGCACTAAATTTTTGATGAATCCCAAAATATCTCTAGTCAATGTTCTCTTAAATGATCACATCACTTAATTAATTTTGGCCTAAATCTGTCTACTGATACACATTTTTTTGATGTTAAATTTTTAGAAATAAAACATTTTTTATAAAAAGTTAAGAAAAACAACAACAGATTTAAGACTACGGCGGAAAGCACCCTAGACATAAAGTCGGTGTAGTTATTCTTTTTACTTATTGTCCTCTTCATTTTTAATCTTTTCTTTTTTTTTCTTAGAACAGGTCTTCTTTCTTTAGCAGGCTTTTCATTTGAAAACTAGATTTATGTCCTTCCTTTTATTTGCCGTCGATTATTAAATTACTGTACCTTTATCTATTTAGTAATTCTTGTGGTTCATCTGGTCAAGAGATATTACAGTTTTTTCGGTTTTTCTCGTTTTTTTCCGTATAAACATTTTTCTCCTAGCTCTTAAATCACCAGTTGATATATAAATTTTCGCTTAATCTCTATATTACGGCTATGGATTTTATTCTTGACTCTACGCTACCTACTATATACTCATTTGCACTTTTGTATTTTTTGAGGATCTTCTTACAGCTAATGTAATTTTTTATATCTGCATCCATTTTATAAAGAAGTCTATGACTAAAATTTCTTTTCTAAATTAACCAAGGACCGTTTTATTGGTGAAAATAGGATTTTTAATACTTCGAAGAAAGGGTTGTGGATAATATTTTTCTTTTTGTTCGAGATAGAATCTAGGATTATAGTTTTTCCATCTTGATAGTGAGATAGATTGTTTCATAATACTGAATAGATTTTTGGTTTAATTTTACTTATTAATGTTTGGATTTATAGTATATCCAATAGTCAGTCTGAATATTGTTTTTGTGCTCTTGGAGTCTGTTTTATCAAGTTTGTTTATCATATATATTTTGTAAGTTCGTTTTACTTAAGTCGTTTATAATGGTTTCATTGTTTTTGTTCAAAATCGTTTTTACTTGACTCGCGGTTTGCATGCTGCCGCCATATTTTGTTAAATCATATTCAGATTGAATACCTGCTTTATCTTTCTATGTTGTAGATGATTTTTCTTTCATTAAAGTATTTCTTTGTTAATTATTATAATTCTTCTAATTGTTTTATATTCTTTTTTGAGTTTTCCGCCCCAAATTGGATGCCATTCTTTTAGAAATTGATTAAATATTTTGATGTGTTGTCTGACCAGGGACCGCTTTAACGTTTTCTAATGATTGGTTCTAACATTGGAATACAACAATAACATTTTTACTGAACACAAAAGATTATTTTCTTTTATTGCTTTGTTGTCTGCATCTTTTCCGTTTAAAGGTTTCTCGTTTTAAGTTTTGGTTTGATAATGTTTTGTTTTTTTAAATTAAAGTTTTTGCGCTTAAATTTTCGCCCTTAAGGTATTTTAGCTCTTCTATAAATAAATATTTATCATATTTCTTCTCAATAGAATACTTTTTACTCTTTTCACCTGAAAGTTTTTACCATCACTCGAATTTTGCGCATACTCTGTTTAATTCTTATCATCAACGTTTTACTGCTGTAATTGAATGATATGCTGATTTAACTTCCTTTAGTATTTGAGTCTAAAATTTTTCAATCTCATTAACCTGTTCATGAAATAACATTATCTTATCAAATACTCTTGAATAGTAGTATAATGCAATTTGTTGCAGAAGACTTCTTTAATAACGTGAAATGCTTGTTTTTATTGATTTTCGTTTTTTCTTAGTTATTTAAAGTTTATCTAAACAGATTGTTCACAAACGTGAAGTTGCTAGATACACCGGTACTACTCTGTTAAAGCGTGTTAGCTCAATTCTACTGGGAATTTCTAATAAGACATCCAAGATGATTTAAGCAATAGATTGAGGCACGCGCCTATACACTTGATTTGTTAAGAAATTGCGCCAAAATTCCTTGATTTAACATATATTACCTGTAGTTCCATCTATTTTCTTAATTGTGTATTAATGCTCCTAATCTTATTAATAAATGAATGATTCCTTATACTTTCATTTAACCTAACTCTATCTTTGTGTTTTGTAGCTTTTTAACCTTTTTTCAACTGTCTCATTAAATGTAGAACTACGATCAGTTTTGATAAACGAAGGATATATTCTTGCATCTCGGTGTTCCTTCCACTTTTTGTTTCTTCCATTTTTATAAGAAATATTATTTAGTCAACTAGATTTATTATTTTAAAAATACTGATAAGTTGTGGAATAAAATTCAGATTGAATTTGACAATTCTCAACTTTTATTGATTTTTTCGGTTGGGGATGTCTGGAACGAGTCATGATTTAAGCAATGTATAAAATGTCCATAATCACAATATTTGAAGATTCATTAACTTTTATGTTTTTTTCTCTCGCGTGTTATCCTGGAAAACGGTCATAGATTTGTAAGGGTGAAATTTTGTAATTCTCAATTTTGAGATTTTTGAAAAAATTTGAAATTGTGGTATTTTAAAAACGCGCCAACACCCAAGAATTTATGTTTATTTCTGGTATTTACGCATAGTACTCTGAAAAAGTGGTTGCAACAATTGTCATGAATTCAGTCCCATTCTCTAAAAAATGTACCGCCATTTTTGGAAAAAATTGCGTTCTTTTTTGAATGGAGCTAACATATCTATGTATTTTGGTACTTTATAATCCGGAAAACCAAAGGGTTCAAATTCATGAATTTTTGTTTCGTTTTTTTAATGTACTATTTTTTTGAAATTTTTTTGTTGTCCTGGGAAAGGTATTTTGCCCAATTACTATATGTTAAGTTTAATTTTAAGCATTAAGAAATAAGGTTATGAGGGTACAGGATTCACGTCTCCTCAGGTGTGGACTCCATGATCTTTAGCGTATAGTCATCACACCAACTATCACTTGCCAAATGTCTTGGTTGTTGGTGAAGTCATGCTCGCTGATACACGGGAGATCACCTTTCACCTGGTTGTCCACTCCGCCTTTGAAGTGACTGTACACTGGTACAAGTTTTCTCCATACAGGCCATACTTTGCAGCACAGCAACAAGCGGATGCCTATGGTTCATATCATCAACTGACCTCCCATTAATGACTTTTCTGGCTGTTTATTGAGAATTAAACAATTAAATGGCTATGTTGAGGACATGCTGCTTGTTATGGAAGTTTTGAGGATAAGTACTTATAACAGTTTGGAACAATGAATCTTTACTATAGTTGTTATAGTCTTTAGGGAAGTGTCGGTACCTTTCTCTGATGGATGTATAGGATTTCCTTTGTTTTAATACAAAGTTAAATGACAGTCTCGAGAGTTTACACTGTTCACTATTCTTTTCACAGAGGTGATTCTTTAATTCACCACTCATCGCTTTACTTCAAGTTATTCAAATTTTTTTAAATCGCTTAGTAAGTCATTATGGATCGCAATCAGGGTTAGCTGAAGTTGTGATTACGGAACTGCTGATTCGTTCCATCTTCACCTTCTCGCAATCGCCTAGGTGCGAACGTACCTCATACACTCTCCCAATCATCCGATGGATGGCGATCTATCATACACGCTCCAAAACGCGCCACCTCTGGTGGTTATTCACCGACAACGCCCCTGCTTCGCCCGAACTACTTCGAGTGGATGATAGTGTTTCGTATGCAAATTCGAGACGTATGCGGCACATGTATAAAAAGTCTCCATTGCGAACGCCCACGCTGTTAGGGGTGGGTCACTAGTCTTAATGTGAAGTATTCGCGTCGAATAATAAGTACTCACACCAAAAGGCGAGTTCTTCATGTGCGAATGGAGCCGTAAACGATGCACGGAACCTTACCAACCGCATCTCGAAATTTTTCCAATCATACGACTCCTTGAACACCAACTGTCGCATGGTTCCTGGTGCGCCCATAACGGGACACTCAGGATCCATGATGTGCAGAGTGGACTTTGAAAAAAGACTTGTACACCGTTTCTCCTTACCTTGTGATGGTACATTTAGTGCGTGTTTTTTAATCTTTTCTTTTGTAGATTTCTTTTGTTATATAATGAAAAAGAGACTTGGTTTTATCATTTTCACTAATATCGTTCTTCAATTAAAGGTGTCTTATCTCATGAATGAGGGAAAGGGGGAATTATTTCTAATCTTATCAATTAATGATTGTTCTAATACATGAATTGATAAACAAAAAAATTCGAATTTTTATGGAAGACTTCTAGTCTTGATATATAATTGGACTTCATAATCTTATTAAGGAATCATCCAGTTATGTTGTTAATTTTATAAAATGCTGTAAGCAAGTCAGTGAGATTTCATACATGTGTCATTAATAACGACACCATAAAGAATGTGAATGAAATGGACCAAACATTCTGAATGATAGAAGGTCTTTTGTACCTAATGTTCGTATGGGAAAATCTCCTTGTGTGTGCATTCTGTTTGCAAGCAGACAAATAGTTAGATTTTTAAATTCACTAGTTTTTAGCCCATTATTTAATAGGCTCATGTAGCTCTCCTAGTTTATATGTCATTTACATGTTGTCATACAATTGTAACACCATTAGAATCTGAACTGAAAAAGAGCATTCGACAATGTTCGTATTGTATGGACCGCCATTTTGCTGAGAATAACATTCTTAGTTGATGTTCTGTAGTGCGAACTGATGAAATAAATATCCCAAGTTTTTTTACACTTAAAATGACTATGTTAAAAATTTTCCAAAGGTTTAAAGTGTTTACAAGCTATAAATGACCTAATATATTAACTCTCAATATCCTAACTATACACTCGTTGAGACTTGACCTTAGACCTGACCCTTGACCTTTGGACTTCATACATTTCATCACCACGCGCTCGGGATGGGGGGGGCTCATCAGGTGCTAACAGGATTACAGGTTAAAATATAATTTTACATAGAAAAGTGCACTATTTTACTGATAAACTGCGAATGAATAGCTGCACTCGATATCATTTATTTTTACCCATGGGTCTACGCGAGGTGCCAGAGTTATCTCTTCTATGTTCTCCATCCTTACACCCCTAACCTTAACCTGTTAAATCTTAAACCTATCCTATCGCTTTAACCTCTAACCCTAAACTCCTAACCCTGACGCTCTACCTTAAACTCCTATAACCATTAACACCTCATAACCCGAACACCCTATACCTTACCCTAACCTTAACCTAACCCTTAACCCTAAACCTTACCTAATCCTAAGAAATAAAACTTACCATAACCTAATAATTCCTTATACCATCCCTAGACACCTTATTGGATGACCTTTGGTTGGAATGGTATTAACAATGTTGGTGGTGATGGAAGGATAGTACTCAGAAAAACTTTCAATGGACCGAAGAAGGACCTCTCATTTTTAGATAATCATTGGGGTGGATGCTATAGATCATGAAGATGCCTGGTGTGTTTGATGGGTCTCCTCACCGGGGTTACCCAAAATCAATTTTGACCCGATTCGACCCCATTTTAGAACATTTTGAAGGATAACGGAACAACTTGACAATTCGGGTTATTTTTTTGAGGCATTATATTTGGCCCTCTGAAAATTTATTCGTGATTTTCAAAAATTATTTGGTTTTTATAAGGTCATGTGATTACATCATTCGAACCGTCAGGCATGGAGGCTCTATCCAATTGGTATCAATCTTTTATATAAAGGGGGGGGGGGGGGGGGGGGTGGGGGGGGGGGGGGTGGGGGGGCAAAAAAAAAAATTATATGTCCTATATTCGAACCCTTGTTCAGAGTTCGGTTGTCTCTCGCAAACGTTCTTTTTTTTGAAAAATCAATGGTTTCCTCAAATTTTTGGGAATTTTTAGGAACCAGATCCAGTTGGAAATTTTTTCATTACAATGTCGAAAGGGATATTTTTGGTGCACCTCTTAGGCTATCATCCTAATTTTTTTTCAACGTAGATTAGCCCCATGGGAACTGGGTCGAACATATAAAAAATCCCACAGACACAATCATAAAGTGCCAATTTTTTGATGAATTAATCCAAGTTTTTCACAAATGCTTCCCTTGACATTATATAATATTCCATGCTTCTATGTTAAAACAAAATATATTGAGACCGGCCAATCATTCAACGATGTTAGTTTATTTGTGGGCAAAGTTTCGGGCGCCATTCTCTGCATGTTTCGGTTTCAGAGATATCCATGGATAATTGACGAACAAACTATGTCTCTTCTCTGAAATCGTAGGTTTCCATCTTTCGGGCACGCCCTATAATATCTGAAATGTTTGCATTTCTATCATAGTTTTTGTGATAAATCATCAGACCTGGGATTAGGCGAAATCATTTTGACAGAGTTTGAAAATATAGATAATTCTTTGACTCGTTTCGCAGCACTTGGGGCTTCTCTTCTAATGAGAAATTTTTATATCAAAAAATTGATCTGAGTGTAGCGACATACTTTGAGAGTGTCCATCATTTCTGTAAACGCATTATGTTTTTGGTGCGACCATAATTCCTGGAGGGAGACTAGAGGTCATTGTGGGTTGTATCCAAATTTTTTTCATAGATAACTCGCGGAACAATGTTATTGTGCTCCCAATTTTGTGGAGAAATTGAAAAAAAGTGGAGAAATTAGACATGATTTTCAACTTAAAATTGTATAGGATGTCGGACGTAATTTTCAAAAACAGATTATCTTAAAAACTTTACATAGTTTATGCTCGCCGGGTTTCTAACATTTCCTTATGAATGGAATTAATTTAGTCTATCTTAACATAGATATCGATATTTTGTCTGATATACCATCTTATGGATTTGGATTCCGATGTACATTTTGCAGCTCCTCATGCTGGTGGCTAGGAATAATTTTGTTAAGTTGACTGCGTAATTTGGTAATACTGCAATGCTTTGGCTCGCGAACTTTATCTATTGTTAAAGGTTCGTATACGTATTATCACTCTGCTTTTCGTCAAATACTTTTTAATTGTTTGAACTGCTCCTATTATCATCTTTGATATTGATGTTGTGCCGAGAAGTCTGGATCAGTGTTCAACAGCTTTGTTTGTTCAATGTCTCTCATCTCACACAATACACTGATCGAGCCGAACAGTTAGCACTCCCGTTTTCTCCTTAACAACGAATCCGCAACATTGGCGGCCCTAAACGCGTGTGTTAGCAGCTCTCCGTTACAGATAAGTTTTTGACTCCTCGCATATAAACTATTGGAAAACAGGGGCCTGTGAACGTTCTGGATTTTGAGGATGACGGGAGACAGGATACCTTGGATTGAGACAACGAGGATTTGTTCGATCGGCAGTTAGCATAAATGGCCTTGGACGTGTAAGTGGACTGATCTTTCTCCACATGTAAATTAAGGCAAGTTCAGCTCAAGCTTATCAAATGACTTATTGAAGTTAGAAAAACTTTGACAGTTCAATTGTTGATTTGTGTAACGATGACTCGTAGAGTCGATTCAGAAATGGATAAATGTCTAGACTATAAATTAAAAATTCAATCCGCTTTAGCGCTTTTGCAATCTTTTGATAGTTCTGATGTCAAACATGGAAAAACGATTTCTGAATCAGCCTCTGTCAAACTTCCAAAACTTTCCTTGCCTATTTTTTCGGGAAGTAAGATGGAGTGGCAATCATTTATGATATTTTTGAGACGTCTATTATAAAAAATCCATCTTTATCCGATATACAAAAGTTTGTGTACTTGCAATCATGCCTGACAGGTACAGCTAAGGCTGCCATAGGGGGTTTGAACCTTGCATCAAAGAACTTTGGGATAGCAATTGACATTCTACTGAGAAAGATTCGGATCTCCTCGTAACGTCATTAATGTCCATTTACGTACTATTCAAGATCTGATATGTAAGTCTGAGTGTGTTTCTCATTTGCGTGAGATTTGTGACAGTATAAAGTTGCATGTCCGTTGTTTGGAAAGTTTAGGTGTTCACACTAACTCATATGAAATGGTTATTTTACCAAAGATTATTTCTAAGTTGCCGAGGGATATCAAGTTATGTGTATGCGAAAAATCTTACGTTATGGATTCTATTGAGGCCATTTCTAGATATTTTTGAAAACGTTATTAAACTTCGTGAAACGATGATGATAACTATACAACTACAAAACGTATTAGTTTCAAAGACAAAATTGGTGACGGACAGAATACTAACTACGGTTCGGTTATTGCTTTGACTACGACAGATGACTCATTGAATACTGTAAATCGAGGTCGTAACGTTATGAAGCTTCGCTGTACCTTCTGTGGTGGGGAGCACAAGTCTTCTTGGTGCGAGATAATACCCTTCTTGGAGGACAGAATTAGCTTTCTAAAGAACGAAAAGAGATGCTTTATTTGTCTCAAGCGTAATCACATGGCCCTTTCATGCAAATCCAAGGGTAACTGTAAAAAATGTACTAAGTCGCTTCATCACATCGCTATCTGTCCAAAGGTGTGATAAAGAAAAAACCTACAGAGGATTCAGATAAAAATAATCCAGATAGTATCGCAAAGCAGATTGTTCACGTACCTTCAAATGAAGCATCTGTATTGACAACAGCGGATAAGGGAGCGCACGTTATGCTTCCAACAGCAAAAGTTATACTCAAGTCTCCGAGCCATGATAAAGAACTTATGGTTAAAGCGATATTCGATACCGCAAGCTCACGAAGCTACGTAAGACGTACTTATGTAGAATACTTGTCGATGACTCTTGGTCAAGAAGAGCAATTACCCTTAAATACTTTCGGTACTAATTCTCAAGTATCACATACTATTTCTCCCGTAAATATCGAGTTCAGTAAAGTTAATTTCTCCGATTTCAATGAAGTTAAAAGCATGCGCAGTGGAACTCATTATTTGCAATCCTCAACATTCTATAAGTGTACAAGATTTCCCACATTTACGGCCGGTCTCGATTTAGCTGATCCTTATGACGCTCGAGATACACAACTTGATATTTGGGATATTGATTGGGGCTGACCAATATTATAACTTTGTTTTTTTTAGGGGATCAAATTATTCGAGGGACTGAGGATCACCTGGTTGCAGTAAATAGCAAGTTGGGTTGTTGGATCATCACAAGGTCCTATATTCATTAATCCGAATTCGAAATTTTTTGTGGAGCAGACCTGGTCAACGACACGATGCTATTGTAAAGAACATGATTGTATTCAGCAACTCCAAAAGTTCTGGAACCTTGAACACATTGCATACTTCCCAAAGAAGTTGGAAGAATCTACATTTCTCCCAGATATTCAATACTCCAATAATCTATTGCTATACTATGCTTTGCCCTGGAAACAAGAAAAGTCAAGTCTCCCGTTGACATCGAATTTCTCGATTGCATTGAAGCGATTGGATAAAACGATCCAAGAGTGAAATCAAACCAAAAAGTTTACCACGAATACCAGAAAATTTTCGATGATCAGTTTAGGAACGAAATGATTGAAAAAGTCGATCAGAGTGCATCCAACAGCACTCCCATTCACTACTTACCTCATCGACCAGTTATACGAATGACTTCTGAATCGACGAAAATCCGCATTGTTTTTGATGCCTCGTGCAGGAAGAATAAAAGATCGATATCCCTCAACGACTGTTTGCTACAAGGACCATGTAGTCTACCTAGTATATACCCAGTCTGATTATCGGATTTCGTCTACACGCCATCGGGATAACTGCTGATATAGAAAAGGCTTTTTTACAAATCCAAATTAACCCAGATGATAGAGATTCACTTCGTTTTTTGTGGCTTGATTCGGATAACAATTTGATAACGTATCGAACATCGGTCTTTGGTATTCGGATTAACATGCAGTCCCCGGCAATTCTGGAACGTGTCATTCATGAACATTTGCATAAATTCAGCTCTGTGTATCCGGCCTTAATGGAGAAAAGAAATTGAAAGACAGCATGTATGTCGACAATCTGATAACGGGATGTTCATCATTAAACGAGGCCGACCGTGCAGTTGTATTCAATTTCTCGTCGTATTTTTTCTGATGCTGGATTTAATCTCAGACAATGGCATACAAATTCAAGTGATCTCGACAAAATCTTTTCTCAAGGAAACGTCGGTAGTGGCGTCGATTCTAGATTCGAGTCGGAGAGGATTCAAGAAGACACATCTACGTTTTCTGAGTCGATTCTTAATCAAGATATTTATAAGGCAAAAACCGGATAACACTGTATCAATTCTCGGAATACCATGGAATTTTGAGGATGATGTTTTTCAAATTGATTATCGACATATTGTCGCGACTGAAGGTCCAATAACCAAAAGATCAATTTTGTCTGAAGCAGCTCAATTTTATGATAGTAGTAAGTAAAACTCCACTTCTGGACCGCGCAAGATGGCCGCCGTCGTGGCTGACGTCCCCCCCCCCCCTCTGGCACGGCAGAGTGTCGTGGTCGGCCGCCGTGGTGCTTCGTGTCTGAGTCCCCCCCCCCCCCCTCTGGAACGACAGTGTCGTGATGTGCCGGCCAGGTTGGCCGCCATCGCGAGAGGTCGCTGACGTCCCCCCCCCCCCTCTGCAACAACAGAGTGTGAGACTCGGGTGAGTGGGTCCGACCGCCTGGTGGACGTGGGCGACCGTCTAGGTTGACGTGGGCGACCGCCAGGATTAGTCTTGAGGCTATAGTGTGTGATGTTTTTGGTGCAATCTGCTGAATGTTGGGTTGTAAAATGGGTTGTTTCGAGTGGAAGGAGTGGTCGGATGAGAAAACGGAGGTCAGATTCGGATTCAGCGTGAAATTCTGCATCGGTAGGGTGAGTTTCAAGGCAATCGGTGAGAAAAAATTTTCAACATTTTTCGAAAGACGACAGAGTTAGAATTTGGGACGTTTTGGTGTGTAGCGCCCAAACGAAGCCTCGGATGAGAAAACGGAGGCCAGATTCGGAATCTACGTGAAATTTTGGGTTAGGAAGGATGTTTCCAGCGAAATCGGAGAGAAAAAATTTTCGGCTGACGTCCCCCCCCCCCCCTGGACAGCTTGCTTCCAGTGGACGGATTTTGTCGTGCGATAGCTCGTTTGAAAGCTAAGAGTGAGACAAATTCACTGAAACAAACGGCTTGTTCCTATCTGTCTTCGTTCAAAAGTTAGAGCGGTTACAAGATTTTAGGTCGGAGCTCGCTTACCTGAAAAAATCCTAAGTGTCAGAGTGACTTTGTATGGGTAAAATTTTGAAAATTTTCCAAAGTGTGGAATTTCGACCTGGGACCGTCACCAAAACATTTTTCATCAAATTTCACTGACCTCCCCCCCCCCACGCCTTCCCCCCCCTCTGGACAGTTGCTTCTAGTGGACGGATTTTGTCGTGCGATAGCTCGTTTGAAAGCTAAGAGTGAGACAAATTCAGTGAAACAATCGGCTTGTTCCTATCTGTCTTCGTTCAAAAGTTAGAGCGGTTACAAGATTTTAGGTCGGAGCTCGCTTACCTGAAAAAATCCTAAGTGTCAGAGTGACTTTGTATGGGTAAAATTTTGAAAATTTTCCAAAGTGTGGAATTTCGACCTGGGACCGTCACCAAAACCTTTTTCATCAAATTTTGAAATTTCACTGACGTCCCCCCCCCTCTGGACAGCTTGCTTCGATTTTGGCTTCCAGTGGACGGATTTTGTCGTGCGATAGCTCGTTTGAAAAGCTCAAGAGGTGAGACATAATTCACTGAATAACACAACGGGCTTGTTCCTATCTGTCTTCGTTCAAAAGTTAGAGCGGTTACAAGATTTTAGGTCGGAGCTCGCTTACCTGAAAAAATCCTAAGTGTCAGAGTGACTTTGTATGGGTAACATTTTCCAAAGTGTGGAATTTCGACCTGGGACCGTCACCAAAACATTTTTCATATTCCAATCTTTCACTGACCTCCCCCCCCCCCCCACCGCCCCCCCCCCTCCTCGCCCCCCCCCCCCCCCCGCTCCCCCCCACCCAACCCCCGTCCCCACACACCCACCACGCTCCCCCCCCCCCCGCCCACCCCCCCCCCCCCCCCCCCCCCTCCCCCCTACACCCGCCCCCCCAAACACCCACCACCCCTACCATCCATCTCCCCCCCCCCCCACCACCGCCGTATGTTGGACACACGGGGGGTGGGGGGGGAAAAGATCAGCCCCATCTAAACCACCCAACCACCCCTCCACCGCCCGCTCCCCCCACCCCCCCCCCCCCACTCCGCCTACCCTTTCCCCCCCACCCCTCCCCGCCATCCCTCCAACCCCCCCCACCCCCCCCCCCCCCACCTCCCCACCCAACCCCAAACCCAACCTACCCAATACACCCCACCCCACCCAAACCCCGGCCCCCCGCCCCCCCCCAACACCTCCACCCCCCTTCTCCCCCACCACCGACGCACCGCGCTCACGACACCGCCCTCCCCCAAACGACACCTATGCCCTAACACCCCCCCGCACCCCACCCCACCCCCCCCCCCCCCCCCCCCCCCCTCCCTCCCCCCCCCCTCCTGCCCCCCCCCTCCCCCCTCCCTCCATCCCCCCCCGCCTCCCCCCCCTTCCCACTCCCCCAAACCCACCCCCCACATCCACAACACCACCCCCACCCGGTCGCCCCCCACCCCCCCCCCCCCCCACCCCCCCCCCCTCCCACCATCCCCCCCCCCCCTCACCCCCCCCCCGCCCCCCACCTACACCTACAGACCCTCACCCCCTCCGCCCCCCGCCCCCCTCGCCCCCCCCCCCCCCCCTCCCCCCCCCCCCCCCTCTGGACAGCTCTCGATTTTGGCTTCTAGTGGACCGATTTTGTCGTGCGATAGCTCGTTTGAAAGCTAAGAGTGAGACAAATTCAGTGAAACAATCGGCTTGTTCCTATCTGTCTTCGTTCAAAAGTTAGAGCGGTTACAAGATTTTAGGTCGGAGCTCGCTTACCTGAAGTGTCAGAGTGACTTTGTATGGGTAAAATTTTGAAAATTTTCCAAAGTGTGGAATTTCGACCTGGGACCGTCACCAAAACATTTTTCATCAAATTTCACTGACCTCCCCCCCCCCCCTCTGGACAGCTTGCTTCGATTTTGGCTTCCAGTGGACGGATTTTGTCGTGCGATAGCTCGTTTGAAAGCTAAGAGTGAGACAAATTCAGTGAAACAATCGGCTTGTTCCTATCTGTCTTCGGTTTAGATGTGAGGACAAACCATTTAAAGAAATTTTTTTTTTTTTTTTTGGGGACTTTGGCGAAAAAACGGACAGAGTTAGAAATTTGGAATCAGCGTGTTGTTTTGGCCCCCCCCCCCCTCCCCCCACCCCTCCCCCCCAACACCTCCCCCCTCCCGCACACCCTCCCCCCCCCCGCCCCCCCCCCCCCCCCCCCCCCCCCCCCCCCCCTCCACCCTACCCCCCCCCCACCGCCCCGCCTCCGCCCTCGCCCTCCCCCCCCACCCCCCTTTCCCACCCCCCCACCCACCACCTCCACCACCCACCCCGACTGTTCTTACGATCTCTAGAACCAAAGTTGGAAGATCGCTGCCGCAGGGGGGGGGTCGGTGAATATTTGATGAAAATCGCACCATTCGGTCAGGGGTTCGTCCCAGGTCGAAAATTCGACACTGGTAAACATTTTTGTAATTTTTCCCGCATATCAAAGTTCACTCTGAACTGTGTAGGATTTTTTTCAGGTCCGACAGTGAAAAAAATCTTGAAATGGCTCGCTAGACTTGTTGAATCGGCTAAACCGATTGAGATGGGACCAACGCCATTCTCTTTCTCTCACTCTCAGCTTTCCAGTGATGTAGGACACAACCTAGTCCGACCATGGCAAGCCACCTCTCCCGAGGGGGGGGAGGTCGGTGAAATTTGATGAAACACACTTTGGTCAGGGTCCCAGGTCGACAGGGTCGGACCAGGTCGGCCGGCCTAGGCTGACCAGGGGGAGAAGTCTGTCGACGGCGGCCATCTTGCGCGGTCCAGTGGTGCAGATTTACTTACTACTTACAATAAAATTGTACAAACAGAGATAGGACTCATCAGCCAGATGACCTACTGCTGATATCTCGTCTAGGGTCATTTACCATCTTAGGCGATCAGCAGCCGGAGGTCCGAAGGCAAGCCCAACAATAACATGACAATTGAAAAAGTACAAACCAACTTCACAATATGAGCAGAGGCCTTCACATAAAACTTATATCAAATTATATCGTGTTGATAACTGTCTGCTGGAGAACAGCTCGAACTTTCACAAAAGAATAAAATTGCTTATTAAGGAATTTTGCTATTCAGGACTCATGGTATCTTAAAGCTTCTTTTTTGCAAAAATTTCTACATTTGCGGTTAACATTAATAAACTGCGTAGTGTAAATGAGCAATGCGTATAAATGCGGTATATTACTTGGCTCCGAAGAATTATTAGCAATCCCATGACGGAGGCAGAAGTACTTCCTCAGGAAAATAAAACGATATGGGTTAGAGGGGAAAGTCTCAATTTTGTGACACAGAGACGAGTGGCATCATCTTGAAGAACTTTTCAAAGTTGACATCTAAATATACAATATCTGTCATTTACACCATTCTTTTCTACAGACAATCGTTAGGGGCAAAAATATGCGGCATCATGTTCTCAAAGTGTGTTTATGGTTAACCAATGAATAGATCATTATAAATCTATTATCATGTAAATAGGGTAGGGTGGGCAAGACGCCGTCTTTCTCAGAATAATGAGTAAATTATCGCCATACTTCATTCACATGTTTGTAGTTGTCCAGCAACTCAAGGAGAATCATGATGGGTTGATTGCCTATTGTGCTTTTTTCTTTGAACAGGAGCTCATTATGTTGCATTTTCTTCAATTTTTGATTTTCATCGTAAATTTTAGACACCAGAAGGTAGATATCTATCCATAAAAACGGCAACATAAAAACCAGCTTCTGATAAATCCTGAATTTAGGGGTCATTTGTAAGATTGTCGCAAAATTCAGATCTCTTCTGTGGTTTTCATTGGATTGATTTAAATCACACGCTACGATCAGGGGCAAGACCGCCTGATTAAAACGGCTTTTGATCAAAATCCAACAATTGCTTTTTCACTAAAAACATTGCACGGAAAGTCCAGCCGAGGTATATCATAACACAAAAACAGAACAAACTCACAGAATTAGGCCTAATCTAGCAGATAGGCCAGTATGTAGCCCCTACTTTTGCCGAATGAACTTTTCCTTAAGACCAACATTGCGTGTAACACCACGGTACAATATCTACGACAACAACTGACTGACATTTTAGTATACTTTAGCTATAAGCTTAGAATGATTATATTCGGCAGAACTCAGCATGCAAAACACTGGACATCGGTCATGACTTAATGCATTCCAGTGAGCATTGGAATGTACTTTGTCAGTATGTTTGATCTATGGTGCACATTTTCTTTTTAGTTTTTCAGTATTTTTTTGCATTCCTCATCTCACAATGACACAAAGGGAAAATCTACTTTATGTGTGACATCAAATTCGCAATTTGACAATTTGCATTTTGTTGACACCAAAAATGCACTTTTTTTACGCAAAGTGCACTCATTTCCTTGACCCGCAGATGACACATTTTGAATTATTTATGTATATAAACTAGACATAAGGAGAAACTATATAAAACAAAATTTGAAATTTTTGCCTCGCCAAAATTATTTTTGTTATGTTCTTGAATTGCTTACATAATCAACAAACTGTGTGACTTTGATATGCTTAACAACATAGCGTGTAGGACCTTTTGTGCTCTGAGAAGTGTCAGTGAGGAGATTGAACGCGTCTTTTCCTACCTACGACAACTTTTTGACAGGCATAAATTTTGTGAACATCATATTTTCTGTTTAACTGCATTAATTCTAGATCAATAATTTTGAAGTTTCGGTACAAACAGCTGTGTTGGAGATACAGTGACGCCATGGTGAGAATATTTCAAAACGGGAAAACTCAAAGAGGTCGCAATATGGAAGCGAAAAGACTCCAGTCCGCAATGAGACATGGATTGAAAATGGAGCACACTCTGGACAGAAGCTGCAAGAGTGTGTTATGGAGTTCCGTTACGTACTCTTAGAAGACATGCAACTGGAGAAGTAAAGGTCTCCCGGAAGAACGATACTTGGTCCGGTATCATGTGTATTTCCACCTGAAGTTGAAAATGAACTGTGCGAAGACATTTACGGTTTATGGAAAAAAACAATGTACGGGTTGTCTACGTCAGGACGTTCGCGACGCGTGGCCTTCGAAATATAGCAGAGCGATTTGACATTACTCACCCATTCAATGGAGATGCAAAATTGGCTGGTAGAGACTGGCTTGCTGGATTTCTGCACCGTCACCCAGATCTGACAGTTCGAAAGCCTCAAGCTACAAACTTATCTCGAGCTGTTGGGTTTAATAAACCTCAAGTCATGAATTTTTTACTATGAATATTTGAACTTTTTATGATGTATGTTGGCCTAGCCTACTAGAAAAATTATGTGTTTCACAGCCAGAGATGTTCTAGGTTTTGTCATCCCAAACAAGCTTTGTTATCAGTTTTTATTTTTCATCCTCTTTTTGTTTTTGTTGTATGCCTATCATTCTTTTGTTCATGATGATTTTACACACATGAAATTATATTGCACATCCAAGAAAACAATTGTTTTGGTTCTATCACTCTAAGTTTCAAGTCTCTCTTAGGAATGGTGACTGTGTAGGCCTGTAGATGAAATTATAGCATGCGTAGGTCACATTCAGCTTACGTATTCCATTCGATTTTTGCTAGGCCTACTATAACTAGTCTTTGTGTAGGCATATAGTCTAACTCAAAGAATCCATAATGTTTGGTTTAACTTTTTCCTATAGAAAATATAACAGAAATAGCATGTGGTTCTAAGAATATGAATGTATGTCTACCTCAGTGGCTGTTATTGAATGCTTTAAATTAATAGACAAACTGCATCCTTTGATATGCAATAGGTCAATGAAGTCACCTTGCGAAGAACGAGTATCAATCATAAAACGAGTAAATTATCGCACTAATATCATATTAAAACACAGCTAGCTTGCTTGTGCATTTTAGTAAAGCTGTGAAATTAGGGCGTCTTACCCCCACCCTGGGGCAAGACGCCTTTTTGACAAAAGTTCAAAATTCAAATTTTTAACAATGATAAAATTATCATATCGCTTAGATATTTTACAGAAAATTAGCTCACATCAACCTACGTGTATGCTCAAAATTTCAAACAATTCGGTTTATTGGACACTTAGCTACAGACGATCGCGCTTAGAGGGTACGTCTTGCCCCCCTACCCTACTACAGTATTATGTGATATCATGTGACAGCAACTTATTGAGACCACTATCATTTGTTTGATGCTAGATTCCAAATGCAGTGCAGAAGAAATATCCGTCAACAGTAGGTTAAAATTTCTCCTTTTGGAATTCCGCGAATCTGCTTAAAAATATGTCCACCAAAAACAACATATGCTTCGGAAGCTATAAAGTGGACACCTTCTTTAAACTATATTTGTCATCAAGCCGTGTCTAGGGTGGCGATAGTTTGGTTTGATTGCTTGGTGTCGAGGTTGGTTAGCGCTGGTTTCCTGGCCCCCTGCGAGATACATGTATTGCTTTCAACTGTTTATATTAGAACTTGGAAAAAACGAAGAACACCAAGTAATTGATTTAATTGATTAATCAATGCAATATATTTCTGCTACTGTCTATCCTCAGGCATTGAGTGAATGACTTACATAATAAACCTCAAAGTTTACATCAACAAAAGATGTTTAAAAGAGCTGAGATATACAAAACTGTACCGTAAGATATGGAAAGAAGAGAAGGACCTATGCGGCAGGAAGCAAGAGCTATTATTCCATCTTAAGCACTTTTGCTTCAGTAAGGTCATTTGATATAGATGACATTGGTTCTATGTAACCATTTACTTTCTGACACATAGCTCCCTGTATTCTTTGCAATTATTCACAATGTTTTCATGTTTTTGAGCACCCATGATTTTGGCACCTAGGCTCTCCTTATCATTTTGATTGCTACGTGATATTTCGGTTTTAATCTGAATATTGTAATAGATTTTGTGCAGTGTTTCTTGCAAAATACTGATGCAACTTTATGGTACCCCTAAATCTATCCTATCCTCCTTCACTTCGTTTTGGAAATGCAAGCAAATTGTTAATGCATCACATGTTTTAACTGCTTTTTTGTTTTGTTGCAAGAGCTTCTTTTCTGCAAAGATCTGATGGATTTGTAATAATCAACTATCCGCTGTGAATGAAAAATGTCCGCAGCCAATTGGTACCAGCAATGAGACAGCAAAACAATCATCCATTGCTTTGTTTCAAGAATAATGTGGCTCCCTATAAAAATCCATTTCACTAAATCTCTGACAGATTGTTGCTTTGATAAAATCGCTTTGTTTTCTTTTGTGAAACGTCTGTCTTCTTACCAGATGGTGATCTGACGTCCCATGGATTTTCGCTGTAATTCAAGCTGATGTGTCTATTTGTCATTTAAATAGGTCTATATAAGAATGCTTCTTCATATCATGCCGGTTGGCCCAAAAGTACACTGTAAATCGCTGGATACGAAAATTACATACAAACATATACCAAATTCACATACAATTTGAAAATAAACATTTGATACCAGATTTTCGTATGTTTACAGAGATCTGATATGTTTTTCATCCGAAATCTCACTTACTTTCGTATGTGATTGGCATGCAGTGATACGAACTATTCTATGTGTACAATGAATACGAGTTGTTGGCATGTTTTATATACGAGACCCGATGCAAATTCGTCCTCATTCGTACGTCTCTCGTATGTAGAGCTTTAAGTCACATACCAAAAAATATAAATATATTACATACTAATGTCAAAAACTTTTTTCAGTAATACCAGTCGTGAATATTTCTTTTTGATAGTGTGTTTCATAACTAGATTAGATTTATTGTGAATTTAATGCTGTACGAGTATGTCGTCGTTGCTACGTGTCTAGTTGCATTAACATGACGCTTGGTTAGCTCTACTTTATGAACCAAGCTGATTAACATCAATTCATTCAAGCGACATCTTTCGTGCAACCATGTTGACTTATTTTCAAAATTACATGATGCATAATTGTTGATGGTTGAATACTTATTTATCATTTATGAAATGTCTTAGACTTTCATGTATTAAAATCGAATTCAGTATTGTAAGTTTGACTCATGAATGTCATCATCTCACTACTTACAAAACAGTAGTAACAAAGTAGTACAGTAGTATTCAAAAAGGCCTTAAATCAACATATATTAGACATCATTTATGCTTTCCTTTAACATTGTGCTGGTATGGCTTTAGTATGTAAACTGTAAAGCATGCCACAGTTGAAATAACATACGAAAGGCATACAAGTAGACACGGACATATACCAAAAAATATTTTGGTATGCATTCTTCGTATGTAATTGGTATTGAGTGATTTACAGTGTACCTTTACCAGATATATGTGGTAATAAAAAATGATCTGCAGTTACAAGTGTGTTCCTTGCATGAATGTGAATGTATTTTAATCCTATGTAAAGAATCTTCTTGGTGCATGTTATTTACCAGTTACCCAAGCTATCCAAGTTCATTCACCCGGTTAAGGTGAATCAAGGATTCATGTGAATTAAAGCGTATGAAACATGTGAATTAATTCACAGAATTGCCAAGGGACGCGATTTTTCATTCATGCACCTGTCTTACACCACTGAAAATCTCTGGGTATCTGGTGGGAACTACCTCGCACTGCACGAATGCATCCAATGAGCGCATGTTCGCATAGTGAGCGATTTACGGGAATAATTTATGTTGTCAACTGATGGGGCCTAATGATAATGTATCTCCGAATGGCAAGCATGAATTGATAAATAGAAATGCTACGAGTAATCAATGAATGCCTGAGTAACATTTAATGTGTACAACTTTATTATTACTGAACACTCTCATTAGCATTGGTCGCCATATGTAGATTTCGTAAATTGATACATAAATAAGCTTATCACAAGATTGATAGAAGAAACGGTAAATTCTCTCATCTTTGTTCGATAAAATATGGTTGATAAATGCCAAAAGAATCAAAATCGGGAAGTGAAACCAGCATTTCTGCATACAATGTCATACACAGGTATCTATTGTTGTTGAAAACGCATCAATGGATACGCAATAATCTACAAGGTACTGTAGAACTTCGGTTTGACAATTGTGCGCTTTCTGCAACGATGTGCAAGAGCTTCGTCCAGTTGTATTCTTTTTTCGACCATGTTACCTGTTTAGGCTACATAGCAAGCAGAAAAGTCTGTGTTTCCTTATAAAAAGGGATAGGCCACACAAAATTACAACCCCTACAATTCCCTTGAAAAATGATTATTGTAAAATACTTGCAGTGTGGAGTTCATTTACATTATCGCATCGTGTATTTGACATACACATTTCATGAACATTGATTATCATTTACTTTACATACTCACTTATGCTCTCTTAAAAATATAAGTAGCGAAGTGAGCGCAATGAGCGCTAGGGCAGGAAACGTTGCCGGGTCGTTTTTTCCGACCGGATGGCCGTTCGGTTTTAGTAACGTCGGCTGCTTGCCCGGTACCGTCCAATAATTTTGAAGACCCGCCAGCTGGTTATTCCGATTAGGCTAATATTGACGATAGACGACATTTACTCTAGAATTAATTTTCTAGTTAAAATAGAATTGCCACATTTTAGGGGTATGATAATATAATAATAATGCTTTATTAATCATACTAATACCAGCATAGAGTAAGTATATCAGGTAGGGAGGCAACTCAGCATTTATTAAATGCCCAATGAGTATACAGTTTCGTTTTCATTAAATGAACATGAATCGAGACCCAGGTACCACATGTGAGATATGCAAATTATAACACTTTTGGAGAAATTATCGCGAATCTGACTGATCATGATGGCAATCCAGAATAAAGAATAATATTCCACAAATCCTTCATGTCATGTCAACTTGGAGAGGTAGTGTTTGTTAAATTAGCAATTCGATAAGTTGCTATTGCTTTCATGCTCAACCTCAAGAGTATTTTCTTAAACGTGATCATGACACAAGCAACCTGCAACTGAAAGAGAAAGATATCATAATCAAAGACAATGATTTCAATTAGCCAAACTTTAAAAGGTGCAAATGGGTCCGCATCACTATTCAGATTCAAGAAATAAATCATAATTTTAACGAATCATAAAATCACGCCGATGAAAATTGAATTACTAACTTTAATTTTCAGCCAAGAAAGCACAATAAAATCTCGATTTTTGATGAAGATTTGCATTATAATGCGGTTCATTAAATTCCCGTGATCATCAGCACAATTTCCGCATAATTAAGATGCTTGCTAGCAAATAATCATTTCTTTTGATGTTTCATAATACTTAAAAAGGGGCGTCATGTCGGTAACACATACATTTGCAAAAATTTAGCATTTTCAAAACTGCTCAAATAATTTTTTGGACCCCAGGAACGCAATCTCCGCAAAAAACTGAATCTTTTCATATAAAATGCATGCAGATACTTTTTACGTCGACACTCTATCTACGTATTGACCTAAGGGTTGGCCGGCAAAACCACCCTGGTTTTTACCACCGAGTAAAAACCGGTAAAAACCACCAGCTTCTGTCACCATTTTTCGGCTAAAACTGGTAAAAACTGGCTAAAACTATTTTTCCAGCATTACTACTTTCGTTTTTTGATTACATCCAATATAAGGGATCATCGTCACTCCTTACTTTATTGATGAACGTTAGTCACAATAAGTTCACTTCACTTTTTCTTCATTCGATAAATATTTAGGCCTGTATTTTCACAATTCGAACCTATCAATATCGCATTTCAATCAAGAATATGTTCCAAGTATAGGTGTAAGAATATGAATTATTATAAAAATATTGTTATAAAGCTGTTGTGCATTATTCTTCTAAGTGTTCACGCATTTTGTTGCTTTACGAATTTCATTCATTGTAAGATGCAACAGACGTCCATGCTGGAAAGAAATCACTTGGCTCTAAATAAAAGATCGAAGACAGGCATTCCATGAAGCTAGAAAGGTAGGAAAATGTAGAAATCTGGCATCGGATTTCTACGATTAACCTCCCTGCTGATCTCATAGAATAGCTTGTCTTCTAAATCTGTGGCAAATGTCCCATACCCATTGTGATTACACGAATATTACTATAAAATTTATCCTGCACTCCCAGACGGACTAGATTAAAGATTTTCCCCTTCAACATTTTTCATGTCATGGTAATTTACCTGCACATATTTAGAGGATAAGGTTATGTTAAATGAATTTAAAACCGAAAGTAAAGTTGTGATTTGAGCTCAAAATACGGAAATTTCAAGAACTTTAAACAAACTTGTATATCACAATAATGTCAAAATTGTTTTTCGCTCTCAGATTCTATCAACAAGATCAATTTTACAGCTTACTGGACATGTTCTTTTGTTGAGATTATAATTGAAGCTGTTCAGACATACACTATGCCTCACTTTATCAAGATTGCTGGTGCGAACTATGTTATTTAATTATTATTTGTTCTTACTAATCATGATTTCCTGCTACAGTCACAAGCATTAGTACAGTTAGTATATTTCTAAAAAAACGTAGAAATGCATTGCTTGATATGGGAGGTGAGATTTTCCCGTGCAGAGACTTTTTGATAGAGTGTTTTCTCTGCGTTCATGAGACCTGGGTTCGAATCTAGATCTGATGAAACCTAAGCTACTATTAAAATACACTCTACATTCTTGCTAAACACTCAACACAGAAGAATGACAGTGGAATTTTTGAAGCTCGTCCACATGAAGAAAGTGGTTTGGTTAATTTAGTTCTATGTATAAAGCAGCTATATTCATATATATTTATCATTTTTTCATTTATTCAATGATAATTCTGCGAGTATCTAACAACTTCTGTTACATGAACCAAAGAGCCAAAATGGTGCTGAAGTCTACATTTGTTCTTAAATCATAAGAAAAGAGCAGAGCAATCGTAAAGAAAGACAACATTGATTGTCGTTTGTTATAAAAACATATCATGTGGTTCCATCACAGAATAAATGTGATGTTTTGGAAGATAGGAGTTGCAAACTGAAAACTCGCATGCACCGTAATACCTAAACCCCAACGTGCTGTCGATCATTTCGTGAAGAAAGAGACTGATTTTTCGGAATTTTAGTTTTAGCCGGTTTTTACCAGTTTTTGCCGGTTTTTAGGCCTACCTGGTTTTTACCACTTGGTGGCAAAGACCAGTTTTAGCCGGCAAAAAGCCAACCCTGATTGACCTACTTACTCTATGATACTTACTCCATGAATAGCGGTGTGACAAAATGTGCATTGTAATACAATGCTTTACGTAACACATGGATTCTTTACAAAGGATTTTCTGTACAATGAAGAGGCTCGTGTGTGATGTTGTAGAATACGAGAATGCCGCACAACTCGATCGCTGGGTCTGACAATAATAAAAAATCACAAAGGGGATGCTTCTCTTTGTGAAGTGCAATATTTTATACGTTTTCACGCTGATGCCATTCAGCAAATCACGCAAACTAGGTCTGTTATTCAAATTAGATCATCTTATGGCCGAACGAAGATGTCTATCAAGTTTTTTGAAGCGAGTTTCCTTCAAATCGCACAGCACCGGCCAGCAAAAAGAGATCTGACAAAATAAGAAACTCATATGCGCCTTCCACGTAACAGAAGCACTTGTGTCATTGCTTTTCAAACGTTTTACCGACGACATAGCACGACAGCATCTATAGTATAGCTGGAAAAATTGAGTGTCCTTAATCAAATTCGACGAAGACTAAATGCCAGGAAGTCTAATACAATCAACTGGATTAATAAAAGAACTACTGATACTGACTTCAGGATAGCAAGGCTCAGTGTTCCGTGAAAATGACATGTACAGTGTTTTACTAAGGTTGACACGTAGGCCTTTTTGATCAGCACTATTACAAAAGATATCAATATAGCGTTAAAAATCAGAATGATTATGGTCTACAGAAAAATGTATCAACGTGATATCGTCAGCATAAGTGACATCTTTTTTATTCGGAAGATCGTCGATAAATAGGACGAACCCGATTGGGCCAAGGATTGATCCCTGAGGTACGCCACTAGGTATGTCTGTTCAAGGAGTGAAGGTTGAGGCATTTACTCCCACGCATTGAAACCGATTGCATAAAAAATTGCGAACAAATCCAATGGCATGAAAATTACCATGTTAGTTATTCAGAAGATTGTCGAATAATCTGCGGTGGCTAATACAGTTGAAAGCTATACAAAGGTCCAACATAATAACAAAATGTAATTACAATAACAAATTAGTAGTAATTGAATAATATGACAGCACAATTTTTATGACGCAAACATTACGAATCGTTTCTTGAAAATTATTCTTCAAATGATAATTCAAAGTAGTTGACAGAACCGGCAATAATGCTGAAAGTTGGCCATGATAAAGAAGTTTGCGTACTTAGTATAACCGCTACAACGCACGAGGAAAATTGATTGATTTTTGTTGTTTTCCTTTTTGTAGGGAATAATATTCAAATGTGCAACTATTTGGCAGTACATTAATGATACTAGGTTATAAGTGTATTCATTACTGAATTGACGACTGTTTTTTTGCTTGAGGATTCTGATTGTAGCTTAAGTTTGGTTATTCGTAATGAGTAGAGCTGGAACGATTAGCCAATATTCAAAAATGTTGATTATGATTGAGACTGCATTAAAGTGTGATTTTGATTATGATTGATTGAGGTGCTGAAGAATGTGATTATGATTGTGATTATAATTAAGGCGGCCAGGACTTGATTATGACTATGATTGATTTAGGTTTTCGAAATTGTGATTACGATTAACGTGGTCAGACGTTTTATCGTGAGCACTGGGTAGGTTGAAGATGATGATGATAGGTCAAGTGACCTGTAGGGAAGATATTCCATGACGAGGCGTGAACGCATGTTCATGACCGTGCATCAATGATTGGTACTCTCTGCGACTATGTGTATTTTCCGTCCTTACGTAGTCTGACTGTCACTCTGCCATCGGCGGACGAGATCTTATCTCAAGTGATGTTCGGATGGCAAAAATCAAATTTAATCAAGTTTGCTGATTAGTTAATGTTATTTTGATTTGATTGATGATTGAACTAAATTTCAATGACATGATTATGTTTAGCCTCAAAAAGTTAATTGATTCAGATTTTGTTTGATTAAATGATCGATTAATCCAGCTTTAGTGATGAGTACTACGAAATTTTCATAGTTGGCTTGACGGCAGTGAGGACACGTCGATGCTGATTAAGTACTAATCCATGGACAATTATTTACCTATTCATCTAGTTTTAAGCAGAACTTGTTCTCAAAGAGTTTCAGAAATCTCATACTCTAGAATAAATGAAGTTAGTAAGAATCATGTGTTCGATAGCCTATCTATCGCAAAATTGTTCCTCTCTCTTGAACAATTACACCTATTGCTAGTCAATCTTTATCACACGTGGAAAATATATTATCAAAGCGCGAATATTCGGCTAATTACCTGATGAAAGATCAATTTGGATAGAAATTTATGAAATTCTGCGTCTTCGCCCTTCATCAGGAACTCTAATTGCTTATCCGGAGTACTGGTAAGCCCACCGCAAGCTTCATAGAAATCGAGAAATCGAATTATGTGAAACAGTCTAAGTTGAGCAGCTGTCAGTTTTGATAAGAGGGTTACAGAGACGCCGGTTTAATTCCGGCGGGTTTTGATTACGTCGGTAGCCAAAAATCCGGTCGGTTCCAACCCTGGTGAGCGTAACTGATGGTTGACGGTAATAGAGGAGATCGGAACCTGTGACGAATCGCAGGCTGGGAACGGCTCGCAGCTAAGTGAGGAAGCCTTAAAACGCTTATCATGCACGCCGGAAACCAAAGCCAAAGATGAGAAGACTGTCTATTTTTAACGGTCGCCAGGAACCCCTAAGTGCAAGCCCAACATCGGATTGCCATAAACCATCATATTTTTAGTCACTCTTTGTGGATGTAAGTATTTAGTCCTGTACAGAGGTGAGAACTAGGTCGAAATCCTTGGACCTACATGTAGACCCAATCCAATTCACGCCAAAGTTGAAACTAAAGAATGAGGGGAGGAGCACATCACATTGCAGCATCACATTACAAAGAAATTTGAAACTGATACGGGTATGCATCTTACATTCACGAACATATATGAAGTATGAATATATAGAAATATATGCATACGTATATATATATATATATATATATATATATATATATATATATATATATATATATATAATGAGAGAACCAGAAGATGGCTTTGGTGTTACCGGTTTCCGTGTTTATTAAAATACACTTCGTCAGACACCAAGAAATCATAACAAACTGAAAGGCAACTATACATGATGATCTCTATTTAAAGAGGGATTCAAGTTTGAAATAAAATAGCTTTCTTTAATTTCCCTCTGAAATCTGGTTGCATCATTAGAAAACTGATAGAAAGGCGCAGCTACAAATTTGATTTCCATGTTCCTACAACAAGAGGCTATACGTTTGCTTACGTGGATCAAAGCAAGTCTGGAATTATTAATCGGTTGGCGATGAACGGTCAGTCTATTACGTAAGATATCACCAGTTTGACCCACATAGAAATCGTGACAACCATTACATTTCAGGAAATACAAGACATTGCTTGAGTAACAATTAAAGTTCTTTTTATTTGGAAAGCAAAATCGCCAATATTTATCGTCGTGCCAGTAATGAGATGGTCACAACATTTACACCTGGTATCACCATAGAAAGGCAACACCACCTAGTTGCCTTTCTATCAGTTTTCTAATTATGCAACCATATCTCAGAGGGAAAGTAAAGAAAGCTATTTTATTTCAAACTTTAAACCCTCTTTAAATAGAGATCATCATGCATAGTTGCCTTTCAGTTTGTTATGATTTCTTGGTGTCTGACGAAGTGTATTTTAATAAACACGGAAACTGGTAACACCAAAGCCATCTTCTGGTATTCTCCTTTTTTATATTCATCAACTATCTCCATATCTCGCAATTTACGAGATACATAATAAAATAAGTGAAAACCAGAAGAGAATCTCAAATTTGAGTAGGCCTATATATATCAGCCAAACGTTTTCACCGGGTCACCCGGCTTTTCAAGGCTACTAAATGAATGTATCCAAATAATATCATTACAGAATAATTTATACTAAGATATTTTTAACACGAAAATATTGATACATAGATACTGAGATATATATTGCATGATGAAAATAAAGCATTGGAAATCATTCAAAGCGGCTCCCTTTTATCACTTTCCTCCATGTGCTTCGAAGCTAGACCGCGAAAGAAAGGAAGCTATGTTTATTAAGTTGTTTCTTCCCTCTTTGAATTCGCAATACGTTAGCTATGCAATGATTTCCAATGCTTTATTTTCATCATGCAATATATTTCTCAGTATCTATGTATCAATATTTTCATGTTAAAGATATCTTAGTATAAATTATTCTGTAATGATATTATTTGTATACATTCATTTAGTAGCCTTGAAAAGCCGGGTGACCCGGTGAAAACGTTTGGCTGATATATAGGCCTACTCAAATTTGAGATTCTCTTCTGGTTTTCAATTATTTTATTATTACGTACATTTGCCATTGCTTCTGATTTCTACATATTTTAAATGGTAAATGGCAACCAGAAGGAGATCTCAAGCTATTTTAAATGATGAATCACAGATGGTCAACTCTAAACTTGACATATTGTTGGAAAAGATGGATAAACTAACACATCTGGTATTTGAAATGAATAACTTCCTTGTTAGAACACTAAAAGGAGAATGTATTGATGAAATTTCTAGTCTCAAGAGAGAAATTGACTCAAATTTCAAAGACATTACTCTTGAAGTAAAACAAACATTACATAGAGGAGTACCAGAAAACATTAATTGCAAATCTTCGAATGTTATCTACAAGCTCGAATGCTCCTGTGGTGAATACTATATTGGGCAGACAGGAGATTCATTCCATCATCAGATGACCGTTCACCGTCAACATGTGAACCAAGGAAATGCAGCCATGTTGAGAGTAAGCCGTCATATAGCTGCCTGTGGCGGGAGATTCAAAGCGGCTCCTTTTAATCACTTGCCTCCATGTGCTTCGAAGCTAGACCGCGAAAGAAAGGAAGCTATGTTTATTAAGTTGTTTCTTCCCTCTTTGAATTCGCAATACGTTAGCTATGCAATGATTTCCAATGCTTTATTTTCATCATGCAATATATATCTCAGTATCTATGTATCAATATTTTCATGCTAAAGATATCTTGTACGCGAGGCTGCCCAAATTCATTTCACAAATGAAAAGTCGATGTGTCACGACCGGTTTCAGTCTATTTCAGACCATCTTCAGGTGTATGTACAGACATGGAAAAATCGACTTATATACTAAAATGATTAAAACTAAAGGAGAAGTGATCAGTAAAATTTCGTCGGTCACAGAAATTGCGAAGGTCACAGAAAGACCCTCAGCTTGTATGACGAATCGTGTTCATTCAATGTTCTGTCAGTGCTATGGCAAAGTGCAATACTTTCAGCTATTTTCGTGTACTTGGTTTTGTAGATTATCGTAAAATCGTCAAAGTCCGCATTGTGCAGATGTTTAGAAATTTCAGTTTCATTAGGAATGCCGCGAATATGTTCTTTCATTCTAGTGTAGAGATGACGCTTAGTCTCACCAATATAGCTGCTTGAGCACAGCTTACAGGAAAATTTATTTCATTATTCAAAATTATTTACAGGAAAATTATTGGTATTTTCATTGCCAATGGCTACTCTAATGATCAAATCGATAGAATTAAAAATAATGTTGACAATTTCCAACCTAGCGATCGTAATATTAAAAACATATACTGGCGCCTCCCTTTTGTCAAAAGTCTTGAGAGCCAAACTAGAAAGACTGTTGATAGTTTGAACAAATTCCTTCCAGCGAATCATAAAATTATTGTTTCTTACAGAACACTTAAGACTGCTAACCTTTTTCCAAACAAAGACAGGTTGAAGTTTAGTCTCTCCTCTGATGTAGTTTATAAATTTTCCTGTAAGCTGTGCTCAAGCAGCTATATTGGTGAGACTAAGCGTCATCTCTACACTAGAATGAAAGAACATATTCGCGGCATTCCTAATGAAACTGAAATTTCTAAACATCTGCACAATGCGGACTTTGACGATTTTACGATAATCTACAAAACCAAGTACACGAAAATAGCTGAAAGTATTGCACTTTGCCATAGCACTGACAGAACATTGAATGAACACGATTCGTCATACAAGCTGAGGGTCTTTCTGTGACCTTCGCAATTTCTGTGACCGACGAAATTTTACTGATCACTTCTCCTTTAGTTTTAATCATTTTAGTATATAAGTCGATTTTTCCATGTCTGTACATACACCTGAAGATGGTCTGAAATAGACTGAAACCGGTCGTGACACATCGACTTTTCATTTGTGAAATGAATTTGGGCAGCCTCGCGTACAATTCACTGAAGTCCTCCCTGAAACCAAGCTGGTTAGCTCAGGTGAAGTCTGCACAGAAGCCATGGATGAAACACCAAACTAGTCTCCTACGGTTGCAGTTCTTAGAAAAGTGTCTTAATAACGAAGTGATCCCTAAGTTTATGTACTTCAAAATTCCTTCGAGATTCAACTGTCTCAATTCCAATATCAAGAAATTTCAACTCAAGGAGCTCAGGAAGGAGATCAAGTCAGCAAGGCAAATCTGCGAAAATCTTCAAGAACAAGTCTCTCTACTGCGGCAACAGCATCAAGCAACATGGACAAGTATGGTCACAATAATTCAACACTACAACAAGAAGAATCTCCAGCAAATCTCAATTCGACATAACAAGAAATTCCAAAATCTAATCAACAGAACAAGGCGGTGTAATTCACCTTCAAATGTGGATGGTAGCGGCATCGTCAACATCAGCAGTCATGAACTCAGTCTAGAAGAAACCCAGGCTCTTAGTTTGGGCTTTTCCATGTGCTGGCCTCAAAAGGTCAATGCGCTTGATGTAAAAACAGAAACTGAAGTGGTTTTCAACAATGTTGCGAAACTAAGTTTGAGTAAGGAAGATGAGGATCGTGTTCGTTCCAAATTCAAGTCTTTAGCTTACACTTACATTAATGACAAGTCTCGCCAAAAGTTCTTGACTGATAAAATCAAAACTCTCCGTACTTTAGCGAAAAATAAAAACCTTCACGTTACCAAGTTTGACAAAGGTAACGGCGTGTGTATTATGGATAAACACAAGTATAATGATAAAATTCATGAAATTCTAAGTGATCGTAGCAAATTCAAAAATTTGAAACCGTCTACCAAAGACAAAAGTCAATTCATTATTGCGGAGGAGAGGTTCAACCGTAGCCTGTCTGATTTAAAGAAAAAAGGCAAGCTTCCTGAAAGTGTTTATAGTGAAGTTAGAAGCACTGGTAGTCAGCCAGCCAGGCTCTATGGCCTGCCTAAAATACACAAATCGCGTACCGATCCGCCTTTACGGCCTATTTTAAGTATGCCAAAAGCCTACAATACTAGCCTAAGTAGGTGGTTGAATCAAATTCTGAAACCATACATTCCTCGCTCTTTAGAGCTGAAAGACTCCTTCGAATTCGTTGATTCGATCAAAGATATTTCTCATGACCATTTTTATATGGTTTCGTATGATGTAGTGAGCTTATTTCCGAGTATTCCTCTCGATGATACTTTCAATCATATTTGTAATCTAATTGATTTTACCAGCTTTCCGGTCGATAAAGGAACCCTGATTTCCCTCCTAAATTTATCGTGCAAAAATATGTTGTTCCAATTTAATGATAATCTATACCATCAAATCGAAGGCGTTGCCATGGGATCGATCCTCGGCCCAACTCTGGCCTCTTTTGCGATGAATTTAATTGAGTCCAAAATTATTGATTTCCCCATGTACTATCGTCGGTATGTTGATGATATTTTTGCAATCGTTAGAGACGAAAAGGATGCTGAAAAGTTTTTGCATTCTCTTAACAATATTCACAGTAGCATTCGTTTTACTTGTGAGAAACAGGTCAATAATCAATTGAAATTCCTTGATGTCATGGTCACTAAAAATGCTAATTCTCTGAATTATCATTGGCATTTAAAAGATACTAACACTGGTTTGTACATTCCAAACAGTGCTCATGCTCCTGTTCGTTATAAAACCTCGGCTATTCGCGCCTTGATTATTCGAGCTAAGCGTTTAAGTGGCAGTCGAAATGCCTATGAAAGCAGTTTCTCTGTCATCAAAGGTATTTTCATTGCCAATGGCTACTCTAATGATCAAATCGATAGAATTAAAAATAATGTTGACAATTTCCAACCTAGCGATCGTAATATTAAAAACATATACTGGCGCCTCCCTTTTGTCAAAAGTCTTGAGAGCCAAACTAGAAAGACTGTTGATAGTTTGAACAAATTCCTTCCAGCGAATCATAAAATTATTGTTTCTTACAGAACACTTAAGACTGCTAACCTTTTTCCAAACAAAGACAGGTTGAAGTTTAGTCTCTCCTCTGATGTAGTTTATAAATTTTCCTGTAAGCTGTGCTCAAGCAGCTATATTGGTGAGACTAAGCGTCATCTCTACACTAGAATGAAAGAACATATTCGCGGCATTCCTAATGAAACTGAAATTTCTAAACATCTGCACAATGCGGACTTTGACGATTTTACGATAATCTACAAAACCAAGTACACGAAAATAGCTGAAAGTATTGCACTTTGCCATAGCACTGACAGAACATTGAATGAACACGATTCGTCATACAAGCTGAGGGTCTTTCTGTGACCTTCGCAATTTCTGTGACCGACGAAATTTTACTGATCACTTCTCCTTTAGTTTTAATCATTTTAGTATATAAGTCGATTTTTCCATGTCTGTACATACACCTGAAGATGGTCTGAAATAGACTGAAACCGGTCGTGACACATCGACTTTTCATTTGTGTAAAGATATCTTAGTATAAATTATTCTGTAATGATATTATTTGTATACATTCATTTAGTAGCCTTGAAAAGCCGGGTGACCCGGTGAAAACGTTTGGCTGATATATAGGCCTACTCAAATTTGAGATTCTCTTCTGGTTTTCACTTATTTTATTATTACGTACATTTGCCATTACTTTTGATTTCCATATATATATATATATATATATATATATATATATATATATATATAATATATATATATATATATATAATATATATATATATATAATATATATATATATATATATAACACGTGCCTGCGTTAAAGCAGTGCCTTCCTGGCTAATTCGCGCTCTCAACCGATGGTCCGGTGGCCTTGTGGTTAGAGGGTATGATTGCACGTCCTCTAGCTCCAACGTCGCTGGTTCAAACCTACCCACGACTGATGAGGCCCAACAGGCCGATACATGTCTCGTGGTGGTTACATCTGTTGAGATTTGATAAATATATATATATATATATATATATGATCATAAGTTATCACCATGAGACTTAATAATAAAGATAAATTTAAAAAATCAACGTAGTCTCAAGATAGAATTGTTTATTCACGAATTTTCGTCTAAGACTTCATCAGGTGAACGAAGTAAATGTACATGAAGTGAAATGACATTGCATTATAAGGAAAAGTAACAAGAGTTCAACACGTGTATGCCCAGGCGGCATCATTATCTTCTCACATTTATCTGAGGCTTAACGGCTTCAATTGTTGACATTTCCACACGGCGGCGATGATAAGAATCAAAGAGCCCGCGGGAGATAATTGAAGGAGAAATATGGCGTAACAGAGGGGTAGCAATTGTGTTTAATTTTAAAATGATGGAAAACTTGGCTGCTGGTTGTATGTAGGTGTTCATCAATTCTTTTTCTGAAAGTGCGATGCGTTTCGCCTACATAACTTTCCGAACAGATATTGCAGACAATTTTGTAGACAATATTTTTAGAATTGCATAAATTCTGGCCTTTACAAACACAACGACTTTTGCAACTGATGGGTAGTTGTTGATAAAATTGTTGGGAAAGAGGGGCTTTAGTTCTAAAGATCGGAATGATGGGAATCGGCAGATTAGATTTCCTTATACAGTTATACACTTTATTAACCCAACGATCATTAACATACGGAACGTTAATCCGAATAGCGTCTTGTTTCGTATTTCTGTTCTTAGGCACAGTTTCACTATAAAGATACTTATCTAGGACTGACAAAGGATAACCATTAGCTCTAAACCTCTGCGAAAGAAGATTAAGAGACTGCTTGACAAGCGTCTGGGACGATGAGTTGCGTAAAGCTCGTAAGCGTTCAGTCTTAATAATATTAATTTTCCTCATCCGCGGGACGGCACTATCCCAAGGAAGAATGTGACCACTATGAACACTTTTGATAAAAAGGCAGGTTTGAAACGTAACACAATCTTCCAAATCAACTAAAAAAGTGCAAGTGTCAAGAAACGAAATTTCCGTTTTCCCCTCACCAGGTGTTTCTAACGTAAATCTGATGTTCTTAGAAATGGAATTGGACAGGGAGAGTAAATCTTCAGGTAGACCGGCAAAGACGAAGAAAATATCATCAATGTACCTACGCCAGTATATGATATCCGTTGACCTCCCCATAATCTGTTTTTCTATGAAATTCATGTACACGATGGCCAAGATAGGGGAAAGGGGGTTACCCATTGCTAAACCCCGACGCTGATTGTAAAACTTGTCTTTAATACAAATGATATCAGATTTGATCGATAAACCCAATAAATCAAGCAAAGATTGCCTATCTAGTGAAGACCACTCAGTAAGGTGAACATTTTCCAAGAAAAAACTAGCAAAAATATCCAAGACATTGTTGACACCGGCAAGAGGGATACTTCCATATAAATTGGAAACATCCAGAGAACCAAAAGAGAATGAATTTTGATTCATCTTACTAATCCTAATCTTTGTAATGGATTGAACGAAGGCGCTGGTGTCTTGAATATGAGCATCAATCTTATCAAGAATGGGTTTGAAGACCATCGCAAGTAATTTACACAATGGGGTAGCCGGAGTATCTGTAGCACTAACAACTGGTCTGCCTCTAATAGGATCTTTGTGATCTTTGATGAGAAGATTCATATTACTCGGAATAGGCTCACTACACATCACATTCTGAAGACAAATCTTTATCTGACTGTCCGTTTGCCTATTAGCAACCGCTTTCAATTTGCGGTTAATAGTCCGGGAGCCAGCGTGAAGTTGTGCAGGGAACGAGGTAGTACGCAAAACTTTCACATAGCATAGTACACCTCTAACCTACTGCAAAACTTCGCGTCTGCCGGATCAGATCATTTGCTTTTCAGAAATAGAGAGGATAACAAAATCCTATGTATTTCCAATGGTAAAATTGTGACATTTAAGGTGTTGACTCCATTTTTTCGAATTTTTGCTCATAAAAGTTACACTTCATGTACATTTACTTCGTTCACCTGATGAAGTCTTAGACGAAAATTCGTGAATAAACAATTCTATCTTGAGACTACGTTGATTTTTTTAAATTTATCTTTATTATTAAGTCTCATGGCGATTACTTATGTTCAAACTGTGGCTAACGCCATCCGCCGTTGTAACGATGGGCTTCTGCGCGAAGTGAAACTGACTGCATTGATATCGCATTTACATTTCATGAAGGAATGTAAACGTCGTGAGGTTATTCCGAATGGATTGACAGTGGCTAACAAACTAGCTTCTACATACCCTTGTGGTGAAGCGGATCTTCTAGCCAGGAGACAGAGTCGACAGTGGATTTCTCTTGCCATTAAAAGGACTTACGCGAACTTGGTGAGGTGGCAAAGCCGTGCAGCAGGACCTTTCACGGAGGAGGACTCAAACACGGTCTCAATCATCGTGAAACAGCTACAGCAACGAAAGGACAGCAAACTGCATAAATTGCTAACTTATTCTACTGACAGGATGGAAGAAGACCAGCCTCCGCCGGTGGACTGTTTCACCAATGAATCTTCTCACGTATTCTCAGATGAACAGTCATCGGTGTTGGATAAAGGACCTTCATTTGTCCCCAGTGCAAGCGGGAAGAATTTCAACAGCGGTTCAAACATCATCAACGCTTCAATAGACAAGATCCGTCGTGTTATGTCCTACCATCTTCAAGATGACAAATCTTTGGAGACACCCAGCGAACAGAGTGAAGTGAGATCCTCTTTATGGAAATGCAAGGATCCCAAATCGAAGACTTTGTCTCGTGAGTTGTGTACTACCATTCCTGACAAGATTAATAGTAAGATCGATGACTTGCAGTATCAGCTTGTGACTGAGTTTGACAAAATTAAATCTGTTCACAGTAGTAACTCTATGTTTAAGGTCGTCAGTGATATCCGTAAATCTCCTGATATTAGGGTTGTACCCTCTGATAAGTCTAATCGCTTAATAGCCATTGATACGTCTCATTATGACCAACTCTTTGAGGAACACATGGATAATTATGTTGAGACAAACCCCACCCTCCCTTCATCGAGACAATTATCCTTTAACCGCAAATTGAAAGCGGTTGCTAATAGGCAAACGGACAGTCAGACAAAGATTTGTCTTCAGAATGTGATGTGTAGTGAGCCTATTCCGAGTAATATGAATCTTCTCATCAAAGATCACAAAGATCCTATTAGAGGCAGACCAGTTGTTAGTGCTACAGATACTCCGGCTACCCCATTGTGTAAATTACTTGCGATGGTCTTCAAACCCATTCTTGATAAGATTGATGCTCATATTCAAGACACCAGCGCCTTCGTTCAATCCATTACAAAGATTAGGATTAGTAAGATGAATCAAAATTCATTCTCTTTTGGTTCTCTGGATGTTTCCAATTTATATGGAAGTATCCCTCTTACCGGTGTCAACAATGTCTTGGATATTTTTGTTAGTTTTTTCTTGGTAAATGCTCACCTTACTGAGTGGCCTTCACTAGATAGGCAATCTTTGCTTGATTTATTGGGTTTAGCGATCAAATCTGATATCATTTGTATTAAAGACAAGTTTTACAATCAGTGTCGGGGTTTAGCAATGGGTAACCCCCTTCCCCTATCTTGGCCATCGTGTACATGAATTTCATAGAAAAACAGATTATGGGGAGGTCAACGGATATCATATACTGGCGTAGGTACATTGATGATATTTTCTTCGTCTTTGCCGGTCTACCTGAAGATTTACTCTCCCTGTCCAATTCCATTTCTAAGAACATCAGATTTACGTTAGAAACACCTGGTGAGGGGAAAACGGAAATTTCGTTTCTTGACACTTGCACTTTTTTAGTTGATTTGGAAGATTGTGTTACGTTTCAAACCTGCCTTTTTATCAAAAGTGTTCATAGTGGTCACATTCTTCCTTGGGATAGTGCCGTCCCGCGGATGAGGAAAATTAATATTATTAAGACTGAACGCTTACGAGCTTTACGCAACTCATCGTCCCAGACGCTTGTCAAGCAGTCTCTTAATCTTCTTTCGCAGAGGTTTAGAGCTAATGGTTATCCTTTGTCAGTCCTAGATAAGTATCTTTATAGTGAAACTGTGCCTAAGAACAGAAATACGAAACAAGACGCTATTCGGATTAACGTTCCGTATGTTAATGATCGTTGGGTTAATAAAGTGTATAACTGTATAAGGAAATTTAATCTGCCGATTCCCATCATTCCGATCTTTAGAACTAAAGCCCCTCTTTCCCAACAATTTTATCAACAACTACCCATCAGTTGCAAAAGTCGTTGTGTTTGTAAAGGCCAGAATTTATGCAATTCTAAAAATATTGTCTACAAAATTGTCTGCAATATCTGTTCGGAAAGTTATGTAGGCGAAACGCATCGCACTTTCAGAAAAAGAATTGATGAACACCTACATACAACCAGCAGCCAAGTTTTCCATCATTTTAAAATTAAACACAATTGCTCCCCTCTGTTACGCCATATTTCTCCTTCAATTATCTCCCGCGGGCTCTTTGATTCTTATCATCGCCGCCGTGTGGAAATGTCAACAATTGAAGCCGTTAAGCCTCAGATAAATGTGAGAAGATAATGATGCCGCCTGGGCATACACGTGTTGAACTCTTGTTACTTTTCCTTATAATGCAATGTCATTTCACTTCATGTACATTTACTTCGTTCACCTGATGAAGTCTTAGACGAAAATTCGTGAATAAACAATTCTATCTTGAGACTACGTTGATTTTTTAAATTTATCTTTATTATTAAGTCTCATGGTGATAACTTATGATCATATATATATATATATTTATATATATATATATGAAATTACTTTGTTCTGATTATTTACCTCTACTTCTATTGTAATGGCGTACGACTAGTACAACCAAGCAAGCCTGCTATTTGATGATTTTATAATAGTTTTGTGGGCGTGACGACTTTGCACAATAATTCCTAATGATATAAACATATTAGTACATGCTTAAGCTTAGTTAATAGTGTAAGCTAATAACTGCTGGTCTGTACCTTGACAGTAGCGCTTTTGAATATCTAATGACGTCCACCTATTAGTTACACCTACCATTGAAGGCGCAAGACGCCGAAGTACCGTCTGACTGACTTTGACTTAACTTTGATTGAACTTTCGATCGTAAAACGGGGGAGTTACTTTTTACTTTTCTCGGTTGTCTATATTTTTAAAAATGTGCTGTTAAAGTAGGGACGTAGCGAGTTCAATTACGATTTCATACCGCGCTATTATTTAAACTGATGTGATGTTAAGACAGGATGGCAAGGATAAGCAATTGGAAAGTTCTTTCAGTTTGTTCATTAAGTGACATGAAATGATCAATGAATGAGGCTCTGCGTAACAGATTGTTATCCAAAACAGTGAATTTTGCGGAAAGTACGTTCTACCATTAAAAATAAATATAGCGTCCATAACATTGTCAAAGTAATTCAATCGGCATTGATTGGCTATCGTCATTCAACCATGGATAAAATACTAAAACTTCCTCTTATAATCATTGTAGCTATATGAGACAATAACGAAATACAAATTTATAATTTCAGCAAACGGTGTTGTCCTGTGTAAAATATGATTTCAGTCAAACGCATGAATATGCACTCAAAAATCAAAAAGATTTATCTAGGACTCATATTTGTTGCTGCAACCTTGATGCTATGTGGAATAGTGTACATGAATAATGGTAAGTTGACTTCATAATATGTTTCTTGCCTACTGTAGGTTACATCGTTATTCACATGCAAAAAGGTCAAATAATCTAAAATGACTCATAATGCTCACATGTTTATCAGAAGACACATGTAAGCTGTGGTTTATGTCATACGGGCAAATGAAATTCATGCCTCTCTCGTTGCATGTTGCACATCAAATATTTGATGCAATAAACCGGGAGCTAACAACATTTCCTCCCATAGAGTAGGTATAGAGTAGGTATCCCTACTCTATGTTTCCTCCCTAAAGTCGACAACAAAAGGCTTGTTATCATGGGAGTGTAGATCTTGAATCGCTGAATCCGAAATTCAAATTGCTATGTGTCGCAACCAGAAAAATGCAAAAAGTCACATTTCTTACTAAATTCACGCAAAGACATAAGAATTCCATTAAAGTCATCTTTGTATACTACACAATTGCAATCTATACACAAGAATTGCAGACTTCAGTCCTTAGCGCATTTAACCCATTTAGCGCCAGTGTAACGTTTTCGTTACAGCACTTTTCGGAATCTGCTGTCTTCTCCAGTTTGCGACTTATGATACAATATTTTTATTACCATACATTATTTATCACATATTTTCAGGTAAACAATCGCCAATTCGAAATTTATCACTTTTTAGTGCATTTATTTTATCACGAAATTAGAAAAAAATGGGCTTAAAATCTGCTAATATACTGAAAGGCTCAGTGTATGAACGTCCACATGTAATTTATTGTCAATGTCATTTGCGTGATCTCACTATCAATTAAATACCGAAAATAGCAATCAATACTTGCTCGGATATTCATTCATGACATGGCACGTAATTTTTTTGAACCGTAACGTTTTAGTTACACTGGCGTAATATGATATACAAATGTTAAATACAGCAACAATATAAATGAAGTAAATGGTGGTGAATACTATCAATCTTCTTTAAAACTAATGTTTTTTGAATACTGGAAACGAACAATTTCATTGGAATATTGCATTCTTAGTGTATTCTGTGAGGCTGTAATGCTTGTTGCTATTTATAGTCTATGGCTTTCCCGTCACAAAACCAACCGAAGTCAATTGCCGTAGTAATTTCCTCAATATTAGACTTGTTAGCTCATGCACAGACTACAGAAGCAAGTCAAAGAGAGATCAAATCTCAAGCATTTTCTCTTAAAGCTTAATTATAAACATTGCAGGGTGCCAGTTCGCCTGGGCATAGAATACAAAGATGTCCTCCGACTCGAGCAATTTCAATCCAAAACTTCTTTGGCTGTAGACGATGCGTCTCTCCTTACAAGGGCACGCCAGAGACTCGAGATAGCCCAAACTGGTTTAAAATATCTATAAAGGCTTAGCTTGATTATATCAACCTGTGTAGCTATCTGAAGACAATAAGCTGTTGCTAAATATGGATAAAGAAGTTACTGAAATATGCAGTAGGCCTAATGCCGACGATCACGGTATATGAATATTGCCACAAAACCTCCATAAGTAAATGCTTCATCAGAGTTTTGAAACGATGATGAGTTTATGTGTCTCAGAGGTAAGTCTCTCAAACGATATCTCAAAGGTTAGTGACATCGTAAGGCAGTGTGAGATTGCAACGAAAGATGATTTGAATGATCAGTTCAGTAAACAGAAAAAGCAGTCAACATAATGGCAAATATCGGTAATTTCCATCTTCGCAGATAGGACAAACATTCTCTGGATGCATTTAAAGGCAAGAATCTTTATGAGATGCTTGATACGCATGCTGATGGTCTTATCGACCTCAGTGGCAGAAACCAGTGACTACCCGGGACAAAAGAATTGTTTAGGCCTACATAATACTAAACAATCTCAAATGCGTTCATTTATTGATGTTCTTTATTTATGTGGACATTGCGAATGACCGAGGCGTCTTCAACTCTACCATGAATTTGGAGTCGATGCAGAAAGAGAATTAATTTCTCGACATGAATTTCGAAATATAAAAACTTGTTCTCATTTCAACGATAACGACTTCACAGCAAACAGCAACGACAAGTAGCATAAAGCAGGCCTTTGATTAAATTGCTAATTCACAGTTTCGACAAATACCTCTGAAATATGATGGAGAGCTTTCATGTTGAATCTATGACTCATTACTTCGGCATGAATTGCTTCGAGCAATTCATAAGCTGCATTTGAAAAAAATATGCTTTTGTATATTTTGACATCATATGACGCCATCGCAACGAAATCGCTACGGCTTTAATTTCTAAGATAGGGTTATTGTAATGAACTGGTCATCATATATTATTCTTAATTATAACATTCTGAAATACTTGCCACCGTTTTTGTAGAAAATTTCCCGATATTTTACATAGGCGGCCTTAAATGGGTTAACAGCGATTTTTTGCCTGGCTGTCGACAGTGGCCCTTAACAACGACTAAAAATGCGACTGTATTTGTTTCTTTTGAAGCTAGCCTCACTTGTGTGCTCAAATTTTGGGAGAAAATGTTGCTAACTCCCGGATTATATGATATGCAACTAAATGCAGCTGATATAACTTATCATGAATTCACAATGTACTTCTTGACAGATTGACCGCTCCTCAACCATTGGAACATTCGCAGAACTCTCAGAGTTACCGACGGGTTAAAATTCTGTTATTGTTTCATAGATTAATGGCTAAATTTCTCTTTTTAATGTTCAAATAGTCGAAAAACTACATCTTCAGCATTAGAAGAATTTCATAATTAGGATGTACGAGTATGTCTCAATCTCAGTCCTTATCATTCTTAACTATTTTGTACCAGAACACTTTTGAGAGATGCCCAAATTCGAATTCTATTTTTGCTGTCTAAGTAAAGACATCATAATAGATATTTGCCAAAAATAAACTTCCAAATAAGTTTTATTACTTAATTGTTTAACAATTAACTAGATCAACTGTGCAATTCTATTTTCCTGAGAATTTAATTATGTCATATCAGTTATATAGGAAGCAAATAGAAAATGTATCTATTTATGGTTCAAAGAAAGAGCAAGTATTAGTGGAGTTCTTCAGCTATTTCATCCGAAGAGCATATATTTGGCTCGCGACTTCTTTTAAAATTTCAAATTATGATCAAACAGGCGTTCATACTCGCTACTTCTGACCTAAAAAGCACTGCATGGTTACATTTAGGTGAGAAGCACACTCCCTGATCTACACTTTGCTCAAGAGCTCGAAATGGATGTAAATATAAAACTTTTATACAAATGTACATTCTTTAGACAGTTTGAGTCAGTCAGCCCATGCGGGACAATTTTTCAGTTTTCTACCTCTATAGTTTTACATTCATTCAACTCGAAGACTGCTAATTGCTTGCTTTCCATTCATGTTTATCTGAAGCAACAGAACGGACAAATAGTCTTGAACTGAGGACTGAAGGTCCATTCACACTGGACGGGACGCGGTCCGCACGCGTCCAATTTCTCTCAGAACCATAATAAACCTATGGACCGCGCCGCCTCCGATGTGAACACTCCCACAGGTTGATTGAAGTTCTGAACGAAAATACTGGACGTGTGAGGACGCTTCTAATGTGAATGGACCTCAAAAGATCGACAAATACTTTTTTACGGATCGATCGCTTACAAATGTCGCAAGTATTGCACGAAATTGTGCGAATTGGTTGCAACATGTCGAACATTACTGCTTTGCACTATGTTTTCGCGTACGGCAAGTTCATATCATTCACTGTCACCGTGGACTTCATGCACATTTCATTTGACAGCGAAAGAAGCACTAAACAGCGTAAATTGCTTTCATTGATATTCAACATTGAGACAATAAGCAGGATATTAATTATATTTTTCAAAAAAATGCTGTATAATAAATGAAAATATTCTGAAGCACTACATACATAATAGGTGACCCAATTAAGGTCATTACTTAAAAAATTGTCTATTATTTCCTGCATTAACTACCCCCATGTAACATCGAGCTTCAACTTGTATAATAGGCTTAGTTTATTGCGCACTACCTCCTTTGATAATAATCACTTTTACGTGATAAAGTTGCTTTTTTGACAGAGGGAAGAATAATTAGTAAATAAACTGTGTAGATAGCAGAATTTTGACAAATGCATTGGCAGATATCGACTATCAATATACTCATAGTTTTGATTTGCTGGGGCAGCTGTTTCGTAGGACGTAGTGTAAGCAACTTGTACGAGTCAAAGGTTAGTGGAAAACAACTTTTGAGCGGCACACCAGTTAGAGCACAACATTAGACAGCTTCTAATCTTCTTTGAAGCGCTTAACCAATCTAAATCTGTGGGCTATAGAGCTAGAACGAAAGATCTGACACATTTTTAGTTTTATCCTCATTTGATGAAAATACAACGCATTTGGATTAAGAGATAGATCATTCGGAAATCATCGATCATCGCAAAAAGAACATGCATCCGAATGTTACTGTACATGTTCTTTTTCTTTCCAGTTTTGACAAGTGAACCAGTAAAAATGCATAACCTCCACTATGCGATTCAACAGTTACATGTAGATGTAGGTATGTACTGTATCTGCGCTCACTATTATACTGCACTCAGGGTACATGCTTAAACTATTGATATTATACTTGTACCGTACCAGTTATCCAATCAATCAAAATTAGCGTCTCTGATAAAGTATCAGTGTGCTGCATCTACTTATTGTGTGTCATAGTTACACTGTATTATTTATCTGCATTAGCTTGCTCACATAACTATATTACCTTCAATATATTTCTTTGCTGTTTTTCTCCTAGTGCTATTCAGCTAAATCACTTTTAAATTGATTTTTCTAGTGTGAACTCATTTTTGTAGTATAATTTTTCTAAAATGCCATGATTAAAATCTAGAAATCACCAACAGCATTCAATTTTCTATTCCAGCTTGCTTTTATATTAAAAGAACCTTTTTTCTGATTCAATAGTCACAAAAACTACTACCTCTAAAAATATTGTTCAAACAAAATTACCATGTTCATGCAAGTATATTAACTAGAGTTATAGTTAACAGGTAGAAGAGCAACTTACTTAATCAAGAGGGCAAAAAATGAGTTTCCATAATTATGTTGGTTGACAAAACAATGCATGTATTGATTTGATAGGAATATAGTACAACATTAAGCCTGTATTTTCCACAATGGTCCAGAAAAGTCATACTAGGTCAACACCATCCAAACCCCCAGTATGGGTGAGTAGTGACTCAAAAGCCTCGCTTCATTTTTTAAAGCTTCATTTTATTCAATTCATATTATACCGAATTACGAACATATTTTCCCGTGATTAATCAAATCTGTCGTCCTCGTTGACAAACTAATTCTCCTGGTAAGCATGAAAGAGAAACGTTTGTCAGCAAGTAGGCCTACAGGCAGACAATCATCCCGTCTGTTGATCTAATTGATTTCAATCTTCAGACCTCAACTGATGCTGAGTATGGGAATATAACTCATTCGAAATTTGCCTGTGAACGGGTGAGCCAGTTTTGATGAAACCTAAAATTCAATTATAATTATATTCACGACATTGGACATGCATGTGATTAAATTGAAAGTTACAAGTATTGAAATAATGGAATGAAGTCAAAATCAAAATAGATAAAGGCACGGAAGGGGTAAAAAACATTATTGCGTATAGCTCACATATGATCAAGTTATTCCACTCTTCTTCTGCATGTAGGATAGCATGTAAGTTCGAACGGTCTCAGAACGGGGGAGAGGCTTCCGAATATTGGATGGAAAAACTTTTCCCATAAAACCTGAGAGAATTCTGACCAGATCTCACTGTCTTCGCTTTCGGTTGCAAAAATACATGTACATTACGGCGCACTCTTGCTTGATCACATGATGCAAAATGTTCAGCGAGAAATAATGGAGCATAACTCTTTAGGAATTGATAATTCTCAAGAAATTCTCGGAGGTTTATTGATTCGCTCGATGCCGTTGTCCGCCATATTGGCTGCATTGTTCTGAATAATGCCATATTCCATCGAAGTTCCAACTCCGTTGCATCAAACTTTGATATCAAATTTGAAATAGGTGCCTTTACATCCCTCGCTGCTACTCTCTGGCATCTGTTGCACATTACATGCAGCTTCCTCTTGCAGGGAGAGGATAGGACTGTGTAGAATATTGACATGTATTCAAAATGGGGCATAATGTAAGTGTGTACTAACTTCCATCGCACAGTTCTACTAACAGAGTTCTTAAGTCGACGTATACCAGTCAGCTTCCACGCAATTATTAGTGACAAATATTTTATTTGTTTTTCGAATTTGAACTCTCGATCAATGCGCAGCCCAAGTAGAGTAATACAGTCACTGTTCTCTGTGTTCCACCGTTGGCTCACTCCGACTTCGAGCGTTCGGAGGTGCATCTAAGGGTGAAGGATCCTCTTGCAAAACAGAACAGCTGAATTATCAATATGATGGCAGAAAAAACGAAATTCGAATATTCAACCATGCTCCTATCGTAATGAATATCAGTGGCGTCTTCTCCGTACCTGCGAGTTTTTCGGCGCATCCTCAATAATAATTTACCAACATATACAAAAATGAAAAGTGTCATCATTCATTATATTTCATTTAAATTCGATAGCTTCTCGTGGTAGCTGTGCACAGCTTTCCGTCTCAAAATCAGACTCTCAACCTCAGAGTGAACAGTCTTGCGCGTTCACGAATCACAGCTGTTTTCTTCGAACGATTAGACACACATGATAGTCGTGTATTCAGACAGCGAAAGAGAGTTGTGTGCATGTGAGACAGTAGGCACACGCACCCGCGCCGGTATTGGCTTTCCCGATAGACATAATGCTTTGCCTTCTCCAATTTTTGCAATGAAATTCTACGCAATTCTTGATCGAGGCGCGGTGCCTAAATATAGTAAGGGAAGCGCAACCCAATTGTTCCTGTCCTTCGTTTCTCGTCGGAGAGGCCATCACGTCAACAATAGCAGCTGACTGACGTTCAGACAAGACTGCGATCAGATGATGAGCGTTCGCCAATGAGTGCAGAGTAATGCATCTGACTCGAACACCCAGATTCCGTAGAATTCCATAATTTGTTTTTACGTGATTGATGTGACGCTATGTTTAGTACTGTAGATGAGCTCATAACCACGCCTTTCGTCCGAAGGGAATATACTGAAAAGATGTCAGTCGTCAAGCAAGGTAGATCAACACCTGATATAAAAATTGAAAGTACTCACAGAGAAAGAAATAAGAAATACACAAGACATTTTAATGCATCAAAGTTTAAACACATGAGTGGCTGACCAGCCGTGAGAAACGCAAGAAACTGTTTCCCTTCCTCCTTCTTTTTTCGAAAAAAATGTGGTCTGGACAGTAATCAGTTCCTTGAGTAAGGCGATTAGGCGACATGAGCAATCAACTTCTCATGTTCACATTCACTTAAAAATGTTCGCAACATTTACAAAAAATTGTCGGGAAATTGTTATTGAAAATTCATCTTTTATGAAAATGAATGTTATAACATAAACAAGTTTGGTGTCGAGCGAAGGTCTATGGTCTGGGAGCACGCGACGCCACTGATGAATATCCTTCTCGTGTATGCGCAAAATGGTCATCACCTGCACGATTTTATGCTAAGTCACATAGTATTCGATGTCCTGAAATCGCTGAGCATGTTTCCCTACAATAAATCACGCCTAAATGAACCTAGAAAGAGGTCATATTAATTAGACCTTGACTACGAATGGAGGAATCGATCCATAAGATTTTGACAGGACAACAATTTTTCAAATATTCTTGCTGAATTTTATTTGTACGAGTATACTGCTACACTAATATACATTTCGTATACTCGATTGACACACGACTACCATTTGTGTAGCCCATGTACGGTTTTTGAAAGCCGTATATGTTTGGGCGACATATGTGCACGTCTGTACATGTTTCATGATCAATAATTGTAGCAAAATCAATTTCATCCTGTGCGGCTTTTAGGTGGATAGTTGCACTACACTCACAGACCATTGTTTTCCGATGAAATAAGGAAATGTCAGTCATATCACAAAAAAAGTCAAATTAGCGTTTAATTACACAAGAGAAAAGCTTCCGTGATTTATTATATGCCTATTCGCTCTTCAATACTCACATGAATTGTATGTAGCAAATAATCATTCCTTAATATTAAACAAATTAGCTGCGTACACTGTACGCCTATACATTAGCATGTGAAATTTTGTTCTGTAATGAGACCACTATATATGCACGTGCGGTACAGCAACCGATATGAGCACTTATCAGTACGGAATAAAAGAAAATTAAGTCTACAATGCTGCCTTTTAAAATTGGTGGTCCGCGAGCCTTTTCGCGGGCGACTCCTTGTGGCCCGCTATCCCTACTTGGTTGCCCACCACTGGTCTACATGCATGTCACCTATCAGAAAACTCATACTTATGAATGCACTGACTTGCATGTCGTGTTTGAAATGATGATTTTTAACATGTGAATAAACTATCTGCCAATCTGTGTATCTTTATCTGTTCGACTGCCATAAATTTGACTATGGCTACGCTTTACCGAAGAGTTCCAAAATATCTCGCAAAGTGGCTCTACATTAAATTTTGCTGTCCTTTGCCAACCAAGATCCAGAGGTGCTGTTGCTACTTCTGCTTCTGGTGATCCTGTTGGCTTGATGTCTTGCAAGACGCTTGATAAAACCCGTTTTCTTGCACTCTACTTTTCAGTATTGGTAGTAGTAAAAATACAAATATTTACAAGTTCTAGAAATCAGCAAGGACATTATTATCAGGAATTGCGTATTGACACGTACATTTCAGCTTGTGCAAGTCTGTAAAGAATAAACAATTGACACATTTATGAAAAGTTATGCAAAATAGTAGGTATACACCAATGACGTCTTTAAGAAAAGCAACAATGCACAGGCCTATAGAACTATTGTCAGGGATTCATTAACCATGAAACCATGAATAATAACATGAAAGTAAATTGTTGATATATGGCAAGAACTATGTCGGCAAAAGTCGACCAGTACAAATCAATATGACTTTTTTCAATTCTGTTCGACTTCTGCACCTGTGAGGAAGCATAAGACTGATATGATAAACATGTAATTTAGGATATTGAAGACATCACTCATATCGCTGGTTGAAGTTTCATGCACCACGTCTCGAATATTAGTTTTAACTCTATTTGCCGCATGCTTTTTCATGTAGGTGAAGTATTTAGGGGAGGCATTATGGTCCCCCTAAGATGTTCTATTTACTCATCAGCATGCTGTAATTAAATGCAGACCACAAACTCTCAGAAATCATTCATGAAAATCCTATCTTAAAATGACGATCACGGTTAATGGAATAACATGCAAGATTAGAAAACCTTCCCATGGAAAAAAAATTTATTTAATACAGTGCTGAGTTGATACTCGACTTAAGTTCAACATCTATGTTCAAGACCGCTAGCATACATGGATGACCAAAGAATTTGCCACAAAATTTAGCAATGCACAATAACGGCACATAAATCGCACGGATTTTTGCTCAGATACACCTGTCAACGTCCATCATTGGGTTATAAGCAGTCATATGTGTAAATCTAAGCTTTTAATTGGCCATTAGTGCCCCAACTTACATGAAGTTTTCCCGGATGTGCCGCAACCTTGAGTCAATTTCCATTCTAGTCAACTTCAGATAAACAGTTTATTAGTATGTGGCGGATGACTGATGACCACTGTTATCGTTCATGATATAACAATGGGTTAAAAGTGAATGTCTAGAAATAATAGGTCAAGTATAATAAGTCACTTTTCTATAGCAATATAATCAAATGAGGCTGACGTTTGCGTCAATCCTTACACTAAACTGTACGGGTACAAAATAGGGGACAACCGCTAGGGGACATTCAACGAGAGAGGGGACAAGAATCCTACAATTGTGCGCTTTATCAAAGAAAACACACACATCATAGCGATAATTGAAGCTTCAGATCATTCCATCTCACCATGTGCTTGTCATTGTCTTCTGAGACAACTCATCCGACATCAGCAACTCAGCGAACTTGTTTCATTATTAGAAAGTCGCTGTGTAATGATCACATTCACGAGCCGTGAACGACCTACATGTATGTGATTACTGCCCATGTGCAACCACCACGATATTTGAAGGAATGTCATGGAGTAAATCTAAATTGCATGGAACTTTTTCTGATGTTGTTTTTGTTTGGTTTTTATTCTGTATTTGGTTTATATTCTGAAGAAGAACTGTACATTATCTAATCTATTCCGTTGGAAATTTATTTAGTTGGAAAATGATTAAGTCTGTTAGGTCTATTTTCAACTTCTATGAAGTCTAGAAGTGTGTGCCAATAAGTCTAGAAGGAAATTGCCCATAGATATAATTAAATGCTGCTGATATAGCATTTTTGTTTACAAAATCACTAATTTTGATAGTGTCAAACTACAAAGATTCACGTTATATATTGACAAATACAATTACTTTTCTGAAAGCATTTCTGCTCGGACTATATCTTGACGTACTTTTCATTTTTCCAATCCACCATTTTAGCATCAAATTTTCCGAGTTACAAAAAGTGACGATGCTAGAATATTTGCACATGGTGGGTGAGATTCAAAAGTAAAGTCATTTGACATTGTGAATATTCAAGAACATATCACCTTTCAGATGGTGGCACTTAACATGTGGATATTGGAAGGCTAATGCATTTCGCGTCAGCAGTTGACCTTATGTCCCAGCAAGGAATTCAATGCAACTTTTATAAAAAATGTTCATTTGTTGCGTGTAGGCTATGCATATAATGAAAAAAATCAATCTCGTGTATTCGAGATCTGGAGACAGTAATATCAAGATCTCGCACACATAAGGAATAGTCGAGACCTCAAGATTGAATTCACTAATTTTTTTCGCAGTATTGCAAATCGAGTGCCAACTGTGATACTCTCTTGCGAAGCCTCTCAAGCGAGCGATTCTTTCTTATAAGAATTGATATCATTTATTCCATATTCCATATTGAAGTCATTCCATGGTGAAGCCATCTTCGATGAAGCTTATGTGTGTAGGCTTACATCTAAGTGAAAAGCTTTGCCAATGAATGAGCTCCACACCAAACTACAAATAATGTATAAATCATGTATGAATAACATAACCATGTTCTCTCGCTATTTTTTGTGATTAATCTGTCTGCAAGTTTGATTACATTTGTAACGCAAGTTTTATACTAATAACAATGAAACATATTTCTATATTGCAGATGAAAAGGAGAGGTTCCAGTCACGGATGTATTACAATGAAGCACAGATGGCAGAGCAGCAGTTGTTGAGAAAACAAAACATTTTACAAGAGAAAGTGAGACGAGTTTGTGGAGACAGCAATCCTTCAGCGAGACGTTTGATGATATATCAAATGTACCACATTGTTCTAGACAAAAAGCACAAATTGCTTTATTGTCTCATTCCCAAAGTTGCCTGCACCAATTGGCTGCGGATTTTCCATATTCTCAGCGGAAATTTGAACATCACAAATCCATTAGATCTTAACAGCGATGATGTCCACTTACGATACAGGAAAAATCTTCTTACTTTTAAAAAAATGCCAGAATCCGAGAGACAAGAAATTCTAGACACTTACTTCAAATTCATGATTGTTAGAGACCCTTTCGAGCGTCTTATCAGTGCTTATCGAGACAAAATTCTTCCAGGTGGCGATAGAAATTTTGAGCGCCTACGTCGGCAACTTTTATCGCAAGCAAAATCACAAGGCAAAATGAAAGAAAGTGATACAGTAATTTCATTCAACACATTCTTGAATCATGTTCTGAATTCTGTAGGCATGGCAAACGCACACTGGAATCGTCAATCCGATCTCTGTAACCCTTGTGCTGTGAAATATGACTATATTGGTTCTATGGACCAAATCGACTCCGATTCTGAATATATTCTTCGCAAGGCCAAAATTAATAATCTATTTACATTTCCGAAACGAAGTGAAGCAGGTTATACCAAGGCAAGGAGCTCAGAAAAGTTCCATCAGTATTATGGGAGCGTTCCCAACGAAACACTTCGTAAAATCTATGAGTTTTATAAGATTGATTACATCATGTTTGACTTCAAGAACTTAGGTGACAAAAATACGCTCCCTAGCGAAGTAATGTCTAAATGAATATCATATGTAATGAGAATTCACTCTTCCTGACAAATTGAAAAATACAGTATTTATTTGACAATTACGGTCCTGTTCATGCTAATGCATTCAAAAAACTCAATACCCAACGCAGCTTATTTTTAAAGCTCAGTGTTGATCACATGGGAAATTGTCATTACACAGTTAGTACATGGCGATTCTTCTGGTGCTATTGGTTTTATATAGATCATTGAACCCCATGCCATAATAAATGACAATTGAAAATTTGACATTATAGAAAGTTCAGAGAAACTGCTTTACATAATTTGGGAGTGTTCTTTAGAATTGTGGTATTTAAACTCGTTGGTCATGTACTCAATGATATATACATGTACAGTATTACTGCTCATAGGAGCTAGCCACTACAGATATCAAAAGTTATCATGCATAACTTAGATAGAAATAGTTTTTTCACATTGAAAATGAAACAAAACATAAAAATTAGTGAGATATTCTGGCTTACCTGCAAAATGTGTCGCAACTCGCAATTGTAGTTACTTCAGTTGTCAATAAGACTAATTTCATCAACTTAAACACCAAGCAACCCAAGTCAACTACTTGAGGAAGAGTCAAACTGCTGCATACTTTGAGAAAGATCGGACTTTAGAAATGAAATAAAAGTCATAAGCATGGCAAGTTGGCAACACTGATCATGAATGATGATAGATCATTTCAATATTGTATTATATTTATACATCTAGATTATTATATAATTATATTATTATATTTCAATATCTATGTTTGCATCTGAGATTTCTCTGTCCAAAGTCTATACCCGTTGAGATTGGAGGAAAGGCCTCGTGCTAATATATATTCATGAATATCGTGGCTCTTCTTACTCTTACAATATCAATATTGAGTGTTCAAAATCCGGGATCACATGTAGGTCTACAGTTCTGAATAGATTTTCAACATTCCTTTATATGGCAAGACGACTTAAAATACTGTTTAAGAGTTGGGTTTTTGCTGATCGATGACAGATAATAAAGTCAAAATGGCGATCAGTGTTTGATGTGCGAATTTAGGAAGAAACGCAGTGGTTCCTGACCTACTGTTAATTTCAAATGATGTGCAACATTGAAAATGTATACGAATATTTCCAAAGTTTACAAAATGATAGTATTTTAGGTAGTCTCTGAGAGGACTGATGACCGTTTCCACTGGCAAACCAAGCAAAGTCAAAATTCTCTATCATAACACACAAATTGAAAGAAAGCTATCTGAAAACAATGAGTGAACGAAAATTCCAATTGTTATACACAAAAGCATCTGAAGCAATCTATGCTACAATTTTTCAGCTGATTAGCACATGTCAACATGAGCAAATGCATAATTATGTAAAACGATAATTTGATATTTTCATTGGCATACTGCAAGACAAATTATGTGCATTATATCCCTAATAAAAACTTCATGGCTATCATGAATCTCACGAAGTAGTATGCACGATCCAGTGAAACTTCGATTATATTGAGGTCAGCAGTGTCGCATTTAGCCTTAAAGCTCTGCCCAACATACTCTGCGGCATGCATACGTGAAACCTTGGACTGTAGAGAAAGCTCGTATATTATGATAAGCTTGGGTTGCTCAACAGTCAGTGAGTCGGACTGTTCATTGCGGATGGAATTACGATCAGACAAAACGGAAACAATACCCGTCGTTCGAATGCCTTCTTGACAATTGATAAGGAATCAAAGAGTCGGAAAATCATTTCATCATCTCATGACTCAAGCAGCGAACATCTAAAATCTTTCGTCATCTTTGTCATACCTAATTCTTAGCAACAAGTACAAGTTATATAATAAGAAATAATTAAAAGCCTCGATTGGAATGTTCATCGAAAATATTTCTAATATACAGGGTGGCGCACGTAAACCGCCGGATTTTAAACTTTTATTACTCCTCAAATATTCATCCGATCGTCATGAAATTTCGACTCATACTAGTTTGGAGTATAGGATTTATATTATACCTGTTGTACTGAGAATTGTCAGAAAATTCTGATTCTATTGACCGAATGACATGTACTCATTTTGTTAACATCGAAAATCTAGATCAAGTTAATTAACTTAACATGAATCGTATTCTGCACAACGAATTTTGCGCAGTCTTGAAGTGAATATTGTTCAGTTACTTCCATGTCATATAAATTACCATTCGACGATTAAATCACTATCTGAAAAGATTCGAACATAGAAGAATGGATGATTAATTATTCGGTTGCAGAACGAGCAAAATGCGCGGCTTGGTACGAATGGCTCAAGAGTCCAGTGGAGGTACAAAGGCTTTATCATTCAGAGTATGGCAAGAACGCGAGAGCACCGGATGCCCGTGCCATAAAGCGGTGGCACACAAACCTGTTGACCAGTGGTAGTGTGGTGACTGTCAAGCGGGACCGGTCATCTTCTGAACGAACGGAGCAGAATGTGGAACGAGTTGTGCAGCACTTCGAGGAGGACCCAAACACATCTACCCGTCGGGCATCTAATGCTTTTCAAGTGAGTCGCCGCACTATCCAGCGCATCCTCCATGACTATGGATGGCATCCGTACAAGGTCCAGGTGGTGCAGCGATTACACGAAGAAGATCTGGAAAACCGAATGGAGGTCGCAGAACAGGAGCTACAGCGCATCCAAGCCAACCCGAGCCATCTAGAGGAACTAACCTGCTCCGATGAAGCTCACTTCCATCTGGATGGTGGTGTGAATCGCCACAATTGTCGTTATTGGGCCAACCAGAACCCTCACTGGATCAAGCAAGAGTCTATGCACTCGCCACGCACCAATCAGCCAATCAGGTATCTACGGACCGTTCTTCTTCGACACCTCCGTCAACAAGGATCGGTATCTCAAGATGCTACAGGAGGAATTTTGGCAAGCGGTGCAGTCGGACAGAAGAGACAGGAGCATCATATTCATGCAGGATGGTGCACCTCCACACTGGGGACTTCCTGTGCGTGAGTGGTTGAACAAGAAGATGCCTAACAGATGGATGGGACGTGGATCTCCTAACATGCCCTGGCCACCGCGTTCACCTGACCTGACGCCTTGCGATTTCTTCTTGTGGGGATTTGTCAAGTCCAAGGTTTACACGGCCAACATCCATGCAAGACCTGAAGGACCGTATCATACAAGCATTTCAAGAAGTGACAACTGAGATGTGTCGAGAAACTGCTCTGGCCTACCAAAAGCGACTCGAATCCGTCCTCGAGAATGGAGGGGGACACGTTGAAGTTCGATGACTACTAACACTTTTTTCTTATGTTTTTCATTTAATAAATGTTTTCTATGACATTTACCTTAATTCGTTTTGGTCACTATTGATAAAGACGTGGGTAAATAAAGGATAAATTTTATCATTAAATTTTACATGTTAAGATACATTGTTGGTATGTCAATTTTACTACATTTCATTCGGTCAATAGAATCAGAATTTTCTGACAATTCTCAGTACAACAGGTATAACCATCATAAATCCTATACTCCAAACTAGTATGAGTCGAAATTTCATGACGATCGGATGAATATTTGAGGAGTAATAAAAGTTTAAAATCCGGCGGTTTACGTGCGCCACCCTGTATTTATTTATATTTCTATTATATCAAGTTTGCTAAAACTGAACATAAACGACAAAATTTCACAAGTTATTCTCTATTGATGCAACATTCTGTCCTTTGTACTCTACATTGGAAAAGATGGATATCAATACATGGAAGGAAACGGGCATTTCCACGTTCATTTCTATCAAATTCGACGATATATTAACTGATAACAAGAAATGCAGCATCTTTCCAATCTTTAGTTGATGCCCATTGCTGTCAATCAAGCAACTGTTCTAATCAAAAAGGAATTGCCTTTTAGCAGCAAATTTGCATAAATATTGAGCTAATTAAACAAGGAATCGCTTCAATAGCAAGTCCCTTTGCAAAATGTATCTGACTACATGAATGCCTTGGAATTCAAGATTGGCTTGGAACAGCATTACATGAGATCGTATTAGTAAGAAGCTTCCTTTTTTAAGTAAATGTACCTTGGATTTTCTTTGAAAAGTCATTGAATATTTTGAAGAATATGTTTGTGTATAATAAATCAGCGCTTGAGCGTCAGGTTCATTTTATTATCGTAAATGCAGATTCTTTAGTTACCATCACTTATTTCTACTCTTGAGTCACTTTTTTTCAACATAAAGACATCCCTAGTGATGACATCAGCCAGCAAAGGTATGTAAAGGAAGTATTTGCAAATTTACATCGCTTTTATCATGTTAGGTTTGAGCCATTATATAATCGTTACGTCACTTGATAAATGCAACTTTTATCGTCATTTTTTTGTGCAATTAACGTTTCAATAAAACAGAAATATTGGTATATGATATCATAGCCAATTCTATATAATATAATTATGATCATGCAGTATTGTATTTTTTGATCAGCAAGAATGATAACGTAGAATTTTGGTAAGCATTCCTTCATGACAAGAAATTTTAAATAACTTTCGTGACCACGAATTTCGTGGTCTCTTGAATAGTATATCGGTATTTACGGTGTATAAAACTTTTAAAAGTACTTATAACAACCACGAGATAGCCTTTGCTACATCTCCACCTAAAACCCAGGATTGCCTAGATTCCGATTCAACCATTATCAAACTCTAGGTTTACATCACATTCATAAAGTCTCCGTGAGCGGTGCTACTTGATTTTACAGAGTAACTGAACCCTGAGGACGGCAAAGTTAGTCGAGAGAAAGGAGTGATGAAATGAGGGTCAGTGCAAGTTATGATGATTAATGATTAGTAATAACTTATCTAATCATCAACTCCATTCGCGACCAAAGCAGTTGACGCTATGTAGCAATTAATCGAAAGAGCCGTGATTGCTGACGTACAAGGTGTAAACAAATTTAATGCGTCATATGAATTATTAAAAATTTTTGATAAGCCTTTGTTCACTTTAACAAGAATGGAAAAGATGTGAAAGTAATCCACATCAATCTTTCTCCAAACGTCGGGCATTACAAAATGGTCGCAGCAATTCAAATGTTTTTGATTAAAAGGCATCAAATAAAGCCTACATGGAGAAAATATTTTTCCTGGTGAAGTAGTGCGTATAACCCGGGCCTATAAAACAAACCGGGCAATGATGGTTAAAATAAAGTAGAACCCGTGCTGCTAGTAGGATAGTATATGGTAATGTACATACATAAGTTTGTCTGTATGAGCGGGTGGGTTGCAGCACCCAGTCTGTGGTATCCGGAGCACATACGTATACTCGCAAGTTCTTTTTTCCGACTGTCAGTCATAATTGTTGTTGCTCACAATGACAAAGTAGAACCTCCATCAACTATTTCCCCACAGTGTTGAAGGCTTATGTATGATGAGTTGATGACTCATGGGAAGTCCTATTTTAACACGAGCAATGTGCGCTATTTACTCCCAGAACGACCTATCTCTGACTATTGAGCATTAAGCATGGATTCAGTCATATGACGGTCAATCTCTCCAAAAACTTACAGATCCTTCAATACAAACACTACAACAAATCACGTTAAATCTATGTATGTAGAGTAAGATCAACCGACTACTAAATATGTCTGGCTCGCAAGGACCTTTAAGCAAGATGGTCTCGGTTAAACGAAGCCATCTATCGCGAATGCTATGGCTTCCACTCAAGAGACACAAGGAGCAACTGGAACATATACAATATTTATATCATATGATGACCGTTAAACTGAAATAAAAATAGAGATTTCATGTAAATGATGGGGTGGGGGTTCTTCGTGTACATGTCCGCCCTCGAATTGTTGTAATGCATCAAAAAGTAATTGATGCAAGATTTCGTGCGAATACATCGGCAGAACAAGTCGGCATCTTCAAGAATGGACAAATGAGCTCTTACCAAAATGGCTTTATTACGTTTGGTGAGACTCCACTTACAAATATTACGTCCAGCTCCTTTACTCGACATGTACTTGAGTAAAAATGACAATCTACAGAAGCAGCTTTATTTTGTATAGGACGCAATGTGCTACGCTTGGGCATTGCCGAGGCATTATGCAGTCGTTTTGGAATATATTTTTGGTTTAAAAAGAAGACATTCTGCCTGTACACCTACTTTGGTGATTACATTTTGATATTTTAATTGCTTAATGACTTCTTATCTCTGTGTAATTATAATCACATCAAGGATGCCATTTCCTGAAAGCATAACACATCAGCAGCTATGTATTTATTTCACACAGCTGTAAAGCCTGAAAGAAAGCCAGTCGAAAGATCTCGTATTTACTTACTGGTGATGTTTTCCTTTACAAATACTGCAAGATGGTCCAACTGCTTTTATGAGCTGCAGATGAGGGAACCTTTACTTTGCGCAACGATGCGGGTGCAGATTGCCTACAAATACTATATAGGCCTACATACTGTGTGATACTTTGTACAGGGATCATTATCAACGTTTAAGTCTGCTAAACAATGAATCTTTACAGGGAAGCCGCACAGTATATGATTTCTGCATATTTTACAAATTGTGTCAGCGTCTTGTTAATGTTCATTTGAATTATTGCTGCTCGTGACTGTCGGTGTCATAGGACACCAGGCGTGCATTTAAATGTGTTGTCAAGTTGAACCTTATTTTCTTCTCCACATGAACACAGTTTTGTCCCTCGTGTACCGCATTTGGAGCAAGTTCATTCAGAATGTGATTCTGATCATCACATTCGTTCCCTTAAATCTAATTTGTTCAAAATAAATATTGTTCTGTCTGCGACCATTTATTTTGATCATAATCGTGTTATGCTGTGTTTTTTAGCAACATTAGTCTGTAATAGCCCTTGATGAGCCATCGCGTGTGCTATTCCTGCAACTTTATCGCTTGTCAGCAATTTCAAATATAAAGCATCATCATTAAAAAAGAAATTATGGGTTTTACTTCACCATCTTGTGAATCCGTGAAATCATTTCGTGGATTCGGGAGAGAAAATAGAGCGGTCAGTCTACTTTTGAAGCAAAGGCTGTTATACACTGCCAGAGTCGTTGTAGAATTGAAATGAATTTGAAAATGTAATAAACGTGATATCAATTTTCATCATATAATAATCATTACATATTCAGCCACAACTAATCGATTAGTCTGTTGTGACATGGAAAGTTGAGGGAGGAAGAAGAAAAGGTCGACCTCGGAAGACATGGAGTTACTCTGTTGCCGCTGATCTCAAGCAGAATGGTCTCAAAACGGATGACGCCAACGATCATCAACGCTGGCGCTCTGCGATCTACAGCATTGGGAAGAATCGTCCAACCCTACGAAGTCGGAGAAAACAGACGTTAAACGAATAAGTATAAGCAATTAAGTCAGTCACAACTGATCGATTAGTCTATTTTGAATCAAATAACACAAGACCACAGATCTATCAGACATGTTGAACTTTCTTTCACAAAAGCTACCAAGCATAGAGATCAGATATCTATTCTAGTATCCTCTGCACGTCCTTGTCGTCTAGAGATGACGATATGTAGCTAGGATGGCACCAGTCTAGACTCTAACAGCGAGTGTAGTTCAGGAGCCCTCTGTCTTTTATTGATAACTTCTCCTGCACCCACCGAACGATCGACACACCGACCCCCGCACCCGACAGTTTTCACAGAAGCCCAACCCGCCACACCCGGTCGTACGAAGCCGACCAGACCAAGTTGATACTCACCCCACACCGCTTGGGGCAGCCTCACCACTTGATCCCCGAATCATTCTCCCCCTAAACCCCTTGGAACCGTCTGAGCTAGCCACTTTCCTTTGTTCAGGGCTCATCCCATCCGCCTCCGTAGTGTCTCGCAGCATATCTATCTTCCTTCATAATTACCGCACATCTCCCACCTTCCCCACCACTTTCCATACCTCCCCAGAAACACACCGCGGTCCAATATATGCCGCCACTCCCGGTCTCGGTTTTCAAGAATTGCTTTTGCTTCCACCCGCCAGCAATCTCATATCCACCATCTCGCCACCCTTCAGGTCGTACCTCTCCTTCACGGCTTCCTTCGCATCCATACCCAACGGAAGATTATAAAGGCCTCGGAGCTGTATTCCCACCCATTTGTGCGCCGCCCTCAAACAAAGGGTGCACAGCCTTCCCTCGAGGATCCTGACCCTCACCTCTCCACTCCTTCTCAACCCCACGACATCATCACACCTCATACCGAAATCCCTTCCAATTCACCTACCACTAAAAATCCAGTCCTTTCCATGGAACCCATCGGCTTCCCCTTTTACATCTGTGTGGCTGAATGTCATAAGGATGGGGAAATGGTCAGACCTCAATCATCTCTTTACCTCGCACGCGGTGCTCTCAACTAGGTCCGAGGAACACAAGGAAACGTCTGGAGACAACAGCATACCGTCTCTCTCGTCATGCTCGCTTCCGACCATTCGCTCATGACCCGAAAACTATGAACCTCAGCCCAGCGTATCACCCATTCAATCCTCTTATCGGGGCTCCCGCGCAAATCCCACTCGGCATGATGCGCGTTGAAGTCCAACTAACCCTCCCTGTCACCCGGTACCAACCCGGTGAAAAAAAATCGTCGGGGATGCCTCGTCAAATAGTCGGGCAATGTCGGCGTACCGAGTGAATGCCGAAACAGGTGTTGTCGGTACCCATCGGCTAAGTGACGGCTGCACCGACATGATGATTAGAAAATCGGGAAGTGTCGGCATGTTCTCCCTATATGCCGACAGCAGCTCTGATTGCACCAATATTAGCAAATCTCGTCCACTACAATTCGTATGATCTATATAACTCAAACACTGCTGTGATTTACAACAGAGGACTCCTGCTGCGTTCGAGGAGCATAGTCAGCACATTCTGCTTCTTTGCTAGTGGCACAGATGAAAGACAAAATGGCAACCTCTTGCAAAAAGGATTACAGAATTCCTCATACCAGATATCAGGACCAGATTTCCGGCAGCATGTGGTAAGTTAAGATATCAGATATGTCTACATATAGCGGCAGCTATGGGTCAACAGTTCTGTCTCCGTTACTTGTATTTTCTTTTTGAGTGATTCAAAATGTAGATAGAATTACATGGAAATTCACAGAACATCCTGACAAGAAGAAAAACGTATGTTAATGTATTAGATGTGTGTATACAATCCTACATTAAAACAACCCGATTTTAATCGGTGCATTAATCTGTTACACATTCTTTGCTGCAGCGCAGAAAATGTTGCTAGTACTCAAACGCTACGAGAAAGCAAACTAAAGAAAAAAATTCTTTTGAAAGTTGAAAACCCTGCTGAGAACACATTTGTTGCGCTGTTTTAAGTAGCCATTTATCTGTCTATTTTCGCTATCTTCGAACGACCGTGAATTAGGGTAATCCCTTTTGAAAGGGCTTCTTCCAACCTTCTATTTCTAGCCATTGTGAGATATCTAGAGCACCGGGATATGCAAATGCTAAATTTTCACGAATATTCCACACTCTATATAAACTCAGGACTGATAGATTTCATTGTTCGATAGCGCAAAGCGCAATTCATTGAGCTGCTGTTCACGGGAAGCATACAGGACAGCACAACAGTGTGTGCACATGCAGTCATACTGCCCTTGTCCTTCGTCCTCACAGTGATCTGCCGAATCTGCATGCAAATATGTGAGGCGGGCGTCATCTGATTGATCGATGCGTTGCTATAGCATCAAGTTGGTTATAGCTTGTCTCAAAACATATTATGCGTGCGCCTAACTGGGAAAGCAGCGCGCCCTGCAGATCAGTCTACGTCCTACGATAATAAACAGCAAGTGCACAAAAGCAAATCAGATAACTCAACGAATGTGCATATTTCGTTTTTTGCATTTTCTCATGACCAGACTCTTCGCGACAAATGGATAAGACAAAGAGCAATTAAACGAGAGGATGTCGATAATTTTGGCCAAAGAAGCGTCTTCCTCCCAACCTTGGCTTCGCGAATTTGTTCTTTGCACTTCCTCGAAAATGATTTGATCAAGACAAGTCAACAATTCAAGATCATCTAAGCGTCCCAGAAAAGAATTGAAACTATTGCAACTCAAATCTTCGACAGTTCCCAGTGTTTTCAGAAACTTTCCATCTTACTATACCTCGGCATCTTCATCAACCAAACCAAACTTTTTGTGGAAAACGCATCAACGGCAACGGCTCGCATGGAAGGAGAGAACACAAGAATGGAAACTTGATAATTCGAATTCCCAAGGATGATATCACCGATTTCGAGGATCTCTTAGATTGGCTTCCTCCAATAAATCTCCCAACAAATTACACATATATTACGACTTCCGAGTGCGCAGTGTCATCTCATTTTTCTTCAGAATCATTTAACAATAAATTGTCTCCACACTTTCAAAGTTTCATTCGTATATTTCATGATTTGTCATTTGACTTCTACTGTACATCGATGGAATCAGGATACATGGCAATCGATTTTATTATCTCTTGGAAACGAATGACACAATCTAAGAAACGGAATTGACTAATTTATGCAAAATGTAAGTCATTGCTATGACTCGAACAATCATGTTGTTAATAGGTAAGCTGATCTATAAATATTTCTCTCCATCGGTTGTTAGTTATAATTTGTACAGGATTTAGTAACTTTATTATTGTACGCATAGGTCTATCACTGGCAATAGTTGTTCAGAAATAAAGGCGTTCCACATTTTACATCGTTAAGCTTATCCTGATGTTATTACAATGATATGATAATTTGCATTTTTCATGATGAATTGATGACAGTATATTACACGTCTACTCACTACCTAATGTGCCTCTTAAAACCCATTTCATAAATCATAATTTTTAAACATGAAATCGTGTAGATGAAGAGATGAAACCCGCATGAGATGAACAGTCAAATCCTAGGCTTTTATTTGACGTATTGTTCATCAAGATACGTCAACTTTTAGTGAAAATGTGTGATTATGACTCTAAAAATCTGCTTGATTGCTAAATCGAATAACTGCCATTATTAATTTAAGTTAAACTGCTTTTGGTTGTGAGTCACTCGCGTATTTGTTACAGCTTTCAGTTTGTGGGTGCGATCTTCGATGAGAAACCATGAGAGAGATCTTCGTTGACATGTGTATTTGTATTTAATAACATCATGCCAGGCAATCACAACGAAGTACAAATCAATTTTCGAATTATAGTTGTGATTCGTTGATACTGGCTTTGACAGGGCAATCCAAAGTTAGCATTATACTGACGTCAGTCTTCAATACAGTTCGCGGTACATTTCAAACAGCGATCAGTCAGAGGACTTGCCGCATCTCCATTCTTGATAGGGGCGGGTGGAGCACATTGAACATGTTTTTATCATTTCTCAACCTTTTGAATATACTAAATCAAACTCGGATGGAAGGTTGAGGGTATGCTCAGTAATCTCTAAATTGTTGGACGTTTTTGCGACATTCCATCTCCTCACAATTCGAATTTTAAAATTTCGACCAAAGTTGTTCAATGTGCCCCATGTGTGGGGCATATTGAACCACCCACTGTGGTGGCTACATTGTGATGTTCATTAAATCTCAACAAAATAACGGATTAACAACAAAACTAATATTGCAATTATTATGATTAAGAAGTTACTACAAAGAAAATTGAATTAGTTAGCGTGCATTATTATTATTCTTGTTTCGAAATAAGTAACATAATTTTGTTACTTTAATTTGCGAATTTAATGTCAAGTTTATATTTACGAATACGATAATTAATTTTGCAAGAAAAACTATCACTAATAAAATTAATATTTAGAACAACTTTATTTTCATTAAAATAGTTTTTGATTTACGCGAGCGTTTGTTAATAACGAAATCTCTATCAGAGCGACCATTACACTTGAGACGAGATTTGGTTTTGTTTCCAGCTTCGATGTCAAGAGAGTTAGAGCTGTACTTCTTTTATCGATGCTGTCAAAGGTGTTGACAGTGAAGTTTCTCTTTACATAACTGGAGACCCAACTATCTTTAGCAAAGGACGGGTACAACTTGACGTACGATTTCATTTTGATAATGGCAAAAATTAATTTTGCTTAACTCATAGTGAAATCTTATATAATAGTTCAAGTAGTTATTTTCAGGGATATCGGTCGCAAACTTAGTATCCTTATTTAGTGAGTTTAACAGTTTTTAGATTTTAACTCAGTAAATAAAGATGTAGTTTAATAAAGTTTATAGATAGAAATAATAATATAAATAAGAAAAGTTAATCCTTTTTATGAATAAGTCTATTAATAATATTTTTTCTTCTAATTCAAGTCATTTTTTTCTTCAATGATGTTAAGCAATAATCAACCATTAAAGCGATAGTAGGCCTAAGTATTCGTGTTCGAAATAGGTTATAAAACGTCTATGTGAAAGTGAAATACCGCAGTGATTAGGCCTACACTATCGGCTCTCTTGGCCTGATGAGCCAAGGCTAAACGTTTCGGACGAGTTACTGAATGACAAAGACTCTTGAATTGTGTAGTCGCAATCTTCATCTATCTAAAATTGGTTTAGTGACAACACAACGATGATAAAAACTGTAAAAATCCTGCATGTAAAAAAGTGCATGGTCCGTTTTGTGGAAGCAGGACCATATTGACATTCTCAATTAAACTATAATGTAATCATGCTTCCATTGGTTCGTTGCTTCTTTTTTACACTGACACTATTATCGAAATATAAATTAAAATAGAAAAGCCATAACTGATGCAATTGTGAAAAAAATGTGTACACTCAATGTAAACATTTCAAAAGTAAGGGAATGCCAAGTTAGTATTACATCATTTTATGAAAAAAATTAATGACAATTAATTAATTAACTTCTGGTTGCCGGACTATTTGTCTAACTTATAATTAATCAAACATGACCTATCATTTATGTTCCCTGAAGATAGCAATATGATGTAACAATAAATGCAAATTAATTGGAGCATTTTAAAATTGAAAGCATTTAGAAATATACCTTTATGCATATTCTTCATTCACATATCTATAAATGCCTAAGATTCCATTAAGGCATGCTCTTTTCAGTTATCATTTTATACCCTGAAGATGACTGCGTTCTGTAGTTGAAATTACTCGAAATTGGTCAATAACGGCTGAATAAATCACATCATTAAGTTACATGTACATCAGATAATAATTCAAAAGTAAGGGAATGCCAAATTGCTGCTAATTTGGCATTCCCATACTTTTGAATTATTATCTGATGTAATTTATGCATGTGTAACTTAATGATGTGATTTATTCATCCGTACCAATTTCGAGTAATTTCAACTACAGAACGCAGTCATCTTCAGGGTATAAAATGATAATTGAACAGAGCATGCCTTGATGGAATTTTAGGCATTTATATACATGCGAATGAAGAATATGCATAAAGGTATATTTATAAATGCTTAAAATTTCATCAATGCATTCTCATTTTTTTTACCCTGAAAATGGCTACGCTCAGTATAGTTGAAATTAATAAGTTCATGATATAATGAATTAGCATCATATCGGCAATCCTATTTTCACTTTCATTTAGAATGTCCAACCAAAGAGGCATCATCTCTTGTTGGCTGTTTATAATTATCTTAAAAGATTTCCAAATTAGACTTGACTTGACCCACCCTCTTAATCATGTTTGCAAGTGGACAGGCATTTGCTATATTTATTTTTCATGATTGTTAGCTGTTTGTAATTGTCTTTAAAGATTTCCAAAAATGCGCTATTGGTCCATACTCGCAATCATGTTCTCATATGGATTTATTTGTCATACTTGTACTTCCTTTTTTATAGTGATCGTCAGCTGCATATTTGCGTTTGAAAATTTCCAGACTGAACACTTCATCTCCTTCGTAATCATCCTAATTTCGTAATTTGTTTTATGACACATTTTTCATCGGAACTAGTCTAGTGCTCATGTAATACACATGGTGATTCTTGTCGTCTTATTATTTTTTGCCGGGAAATAAATGTGACAGCAGGTCGGGTAATTAATGTAATGCTATTGATTTTAAGCAGCATAATTACATGAAGTGAATAAAAGCTCTTGTCGTTTTCCTATTTTTTATGTTAAATGTACATGTATGTTCCTATTTATTTTAATTATGTTAAATTATATAACTTCTTTTTATGCATCAATAATATTCAATATTTTTTTGCATCAAGCATCTTACTGCGCATTTTAGACCGAAGTCGTTGTCTCTCAAAAAGATATCATCAATGGAGACCGGACACTACCAAGCCAGCACAACCGATGGCAGAGAAGCATACCACTGTTCTGTAGGCCGACATTTACTTTTGAGGTGAGTCGCTAAAATAATTTCTTGTGCGATTATTTGTCACTGCCTCCGAATGTTTTGGTTTTAGCAGCATTGAGTTTTTCTGCTGTTAATCATTGGAGCATTTCGTAGCAGGATGACTTTGATCAACAATATTCATCACTATCAACAGCAAATTTCTTCAATATTTTGCTACAACACCAAGTAGGCTATAACTGTAATTTCATCAAGAGAATGTGAACATATAATTAGATGTCGGCGGCTGTCGGGGAATTGTCGGCGGCAGCTGTCGGGGAATTGTCGGAGGCTGTCGGGGAATTGTCGGTGGCTGTCGGGGAATTGTCGGTAGTGTGACGGCAAAACAGTCGGGGCATTGTCGGCTCACCGATTCGTCGGCAGATAGTCGGGGAATTAGGACCTTTGCCGTCATTAAGCCGAGTCGGCTTCCCGACAATTCACCGACAGTTTTTTTCACCGGGAGGGACAGTAACTCTCCGCGTTGATGTGAACGCAATTCCACGCCACCCCTCTCCAGTCCAGCACCTCCACCCACAGCACTTCCAACCCACTCTCTGCCAGCAATTCACTCACCCTCTTTCGGTGCGCCAACCCTAGCCTCACCAGAATGACCAACCCTCGCGCCTGGGAAAACGGCTCCGACCTGGCAGATCACTTCGAAGTCGCACACCTTCACCGCCCCATCCTCTGCCATCAGCTTTGTCTACTGCGGGATGACGACACCCACCCTCCTGCCTTCCAACCACCTTTCCAGCTCCGGCATCGGGGAGATAAGGTGGTCGAGGTTCCACTGCATGACCCCATCTCCTGGAGCGCCCCCACTTCTCCCCTCCTCGGCGTCCCTTTTCTCCCTTTCCTACCGGAACTTCCTGCACATCCATCTGTGCCAGTCGGGGTGGTTGGCCTGTTTCCTCGACCCTGCCATCGTGCATACATTGTTCAGGAGTTTGTAGCATCATATGTACTTCACTCCATGCCTTCTCTTCTAGACCATCTTGCACCCATCACAATTTACATCCTCCATTACCCTCTCCCTTTCCCTGATTCCCACTGCTCCTTCCCCAGTGCATCTCACGCAGGTCCATTGTGACCCCGCTCCTTCTTCCATCTACTGAGCCAAAAGCACTTGCAGTGAGATTTCTTCCCGCAGCGGCACACAGCCATCATTAGCCAATGATGCTCTTAATTTTGAAATTTTGCAAAAGGCTTGAAAATCATTGCAATAAATCACATATAACAACAGTTACAAACTTGAGTAGGCCTAAGATAATGCAAAATTAATATTTTGTTATTATCGGCATCGGCATCTAATAACTGCGATTAATCTTTCTCAGCTGACATTGATCTATATTTGCACAGAAGCTACACATCTTAGGCACATGGTAAATGATCTATATACATAGTTGGAGAGCTACTGACATTTTCTTCCTGAATTCGCGTGTCTTTTCTTTTAAGTACAACACGTTTTGTTTTTTGACTTTGTGAATTACGTAGTAGATGGCAAGTGTGAAATAGACAATTCGTATTTTAACTTCTATTCGACTTCTTAGTTCTATTGCACTTCGACAAGACCACAGAGTAGGTAGAGTAGCAACTCAGCATTTATTAAATCCCCAATGTGTATACATTTTCGATTTCATTAAATGAACATGAGTTGAGACCAGGTAACACCTGTGAGAGATGCAAATTTTTACACCTTAGCAGAAATGTAGGCCTACACGAATTTGACTGATCATGATAGAATAATACAGAATAAAGAATAATATTCCAGAAATTCTCCATCTCATAACAACTTGGAGAGGCAGTTTGTTAAGCAAGTCGATGGGTTGTCATCACTAAAAGCTCAGCTTTATTCTAATAAGATTATTTTCGTAAGCGTGATCACATCACAAACTGCTTGCCACTGAAGGAACAAAGCATCATAATCATAGAAGCTGATCATTATTAACTTCAAAAGATGCAAATGAGTCCACATTACCATTCAGATTCAAGAAATCAAACCTTGTGAATCATAAAATCATGCCTCTGAAAATTGAATTAAAAGCATGACGTCTCAGCCAAGATGCTCTCAACTTTCCTTGAAGACCTGTAGGGAGTTGCATTATGATGCAGTTCATGAAATTTCCTAGATCATCAACTTAATTTCCACTTAATTAAGATACTTGTTAGCAAATATTCATTCCTTTTGATATCCAACTTGTCTCATAGTATTTATAAGGGGCCGGTAGTGTATATAGTCCGGGAGCTAGCGTGAAGTTGTGCAGGGAACGAGGTAGTACATAAAACTTTCACATAGCATAGTACACCTCTAACCTACTGCAAAACTTTACGTCTGCCGGATCAGATCATTTGCTTTTAAGAAATAGAGAGGATAACACAATCCTATGTTTTTCCAGTGGTAAAATTGTGACATTTAAGGTGTTGACTCCATTTTTTCGAATTTTTGCTCATAAAAGTTACACAAATTGGTATTTTGTTGAACTGGTTATTATAGAAATCATCTACAGATCATGATCTTTCAAATGAGTTATCATTCAGTGACAGAGGATGAAGTAAAGTGTACAAACAGACACTTTTCGTTAAAGTATATCAACAATTTTCCTGAAATTTCTATGTTAAAATTTGCAGTTACACCAACGAAAAGTGTCTGTTTGTACACTTTACTTCATCCTCTGTCACTGAATGATAACTCATTTGAAAGATCATGATCTGTAGACGATTTCTATAATAACTATGCTATGTGAAAGTTTTATGTACTACCTCGTTCCCTGCACAACTTCACGCTAGCTCCCGGACTAATAGTGTCGGTTGTACATAAATTTGCAAAAAAATAGCATTTTAGAAACTGCTCAAATAATTTTTTGGACCACAGGAACGTAATCTCCGTAAAAAACTGAATCTTTTCATACAAAAAATTTCACTGTGTGCAGATACGTTTTTGAGTCGATACTCTACCTATATACATATTGGTTATTGTATACTTACTCTATGGACTAGACGCGGTATCACCTGCGTGTGTGACGCATTTCGTTGATTCTTGGTTATTGTTTTAGTCTCTAGCAGGCTACATCAGCTCGTCAGACCAGCGTTAATTGTGATCTGCAATGAATATGTTCAATATCTATTCAACAAGAGTTCAATGTGTCAGCATTTAATTGAACCGACAGACTTCTCCATAGAAATCCGATTTCAGGCTTTGCGCAAGCTAGTGGGACTACAATAGACAACAGCTGCTTGTTGATGGTAATTTCAACTGCTCGGTCAGCACCGATCTATGTAAATATTGCTGGATCTTATGAAGAATCAAAACGTGTCGCGTCTGAAAAAATTCTGCAAATATCATTTTTGTGATTGGGAAAGACTGTTTGTTTATCTGTGAAAATAACATCGGTTGTCATGACGCTTTCATTATCTTTAGCAGCAAAAGGTCAAACTACCGGTAATGAAGAATGTCGGATTTCTGCCTGATGATGGAAATTTCTGATGTAAATTCCCTAAAAGTGCAATCATAATCATATGAATGACAAATCTTATTTTGAGTCTTCAAATGCATGCTGTATCATTGAGTTTTTGAATGCATGAATCTCGGAAGCACATGGATCTACATAAACAAATGGGATTTTGCGATGTTCGAGGCTCTGTAACTTGGAAGACGACTGGAGGTACAACTTAGGAATTGTAGTCTTACTAAAGCTGGGTGACAATCTATGTATTAAAAAAAATAAGAATCTCGTGCGCGAATTTAGGAAGAAAATGTCAGTAACTCCCGCACTAATAGGCATAGGTCACTAAAAAAAGCAACAACAATGACAATATTGCTTATCGCCAGGATGCTTATCAACAAGCAGGGTGGGCAAAGCCCATGCTGCCCTTTTCACAGGGTGGGCAATGCTGCCTTTTTACAAGAGGGGCAAATTGCCTTTTCACGGGATGGGCAAATTTGCTTAATTACCTATATTACGCTCGTATATTGTTCCAAGTACGCTGTAAGTGACTTCAATTAGGATGTTTCCTTCAGACAAGATGGACAAGTTAATATGTGTCGCCTTTTGTTTGACAGAGTGGGCAAGTTGATCAACATGATTGCCGTTTTGTAGGGTGAGCAAATTGATCTATTTTGCCTTTTTACATGGTCGGCATAGGTTATTAATGTACATATGTTGCCTTTTTTATGAGTACAAGGTGGGCACGTGTTTCTATGTTGCCTTTTTGCGCGACGGCCAAGTTATTCTACCGTGTCTTGCATTTTGACAGGTGCCATTTGCCATTGTGCAATTTATAGAGGATGGGCAATAGAAAAAATGCTGACTTTTCACAAGGCGTGGGCAAGTCTGCGGTCACATTTACAAAATAGGTAATGTCATACAGTTGGGAGACTCGCGAAAAGTCGAAAGGAATAATGAATCAATTGAGGGACACTTTTTTGATCGCTAGCATTAAGTGCTCATACGACGTGATCTGTATAATGGAGAATATTTCCAGGACTACTCAAAGATCTAATGTTAGTGCTCAAGAAGCGAATTTCGTCATCAACCTTGCGAAGCAAAGATTCAAATAAATGTGCTGCAATGACGAAGCTGATAAGATATGGAGTCATGCAGAAAAGCTACATGCAGAATTAGGGGACGAAATGACAGATAGCATCATGGAGAGAAAGGAAAAGAGAAAAAGAAAACTGCCAGAAATATTGTCCGAAATGACAGACCTGCCTGATATTGATACACCGGATACAACGTTCCAATCTTTTTCCCAGAAATATTTTGATTTGATCAATTTGATCGACGGAGCAATGCAGATTCTCCCAAAATGATTTGAAAATATTAGAAGATATTGAAATAGCCCTGATAGACTCTGTAAATGGCAAGCCCGAGAAGGAATCATTTGACAAAATATTTCCAATTGTGTCCAGAGTAATGAAGCTTCAACAATCTCGCAAAGCAGGATTTGAAGAAGAATTACCAGTCCTCCTCAAAATGAGAAATGAGCAGATCAAACCAAGAATAAAGACGGTTACAAAGATATCAACAATTTGTGATATATTTAACGCAATGCCAATGACGAAAAAAGCTTGCAAAATTACCCACGACTTGCTGAAATATTATTGCACAGTACCCATGAGCTCAGCGACAGCGGAAAGAAGTTTCAGCGCAATGCCACGCCTGAAAACATGGACCAGAGCCAAGACTGGACCAAACCACCTTAACAATATCTTGTTTGCAGTATTGCATAAGGATTACATGGACGATGTTAATATCCACACCGTTGCTGATGAATTCATCAAATTCAATGAAAAGAGACTCTCATACTTTGGACATTTCTGATCTGGCTCTTGTTTTTTTTGTTTATATCATTAGAGTTATCACAGAGGTTTGGATTATATTGTTTGATATTTTGTACATACATGTAAATAGATCATAATGATTTGATCAAATATTTTATTTTTGAATATTTTCCGTATCAAAGCTGGATACCGGTGTCGTGAATAATAATAACCTTACAGTTAAGTACACATTAAGAATATCAAGTTTAAGTCAATGTACGTAAAAGTGTATATAGAACATACAATATATGATTCGATTTCGGTTATATTACATTGTCATATTTTTAACTTCTCCTTATTCTATAAGCCTCATATTTTCACACGTTATTTCATCGGACTAGATCCTACTTATAATATTGTTAAATCATGGCATTATGTTTATGCATTTGTTAAAAGAAACCTCTATATAAGATCATCTGAACTCCGCATTCATTTAAGCAGAAGAAAAGTAATTCAAAAATCACATATAAAGTCAAAATTTTCAAATAAAAGTTCCCATACTTGAGATACAAATAAAGGTGCCGATACCGATGCGAACATGCAAAACTATGGACTAATAACCTATGGACTACGGAACTATTCCTACCGCAGCTAATTGTTATTGCAAAGCAATGATTATCATGCTCCGATGTAATGAAATCAAGCTCGATCCACAACGTTCTACACCACGCCTAGTATGGAAATCCGCGCGATTCGTGCGGCAGGGAAACTAATAAGTGCTTCCTAGTCTATGGTTATATAATTTAAATAAATAAAGGCGTATGAAATAGTCCAATTTCTTGTATATAGGTGTGCATATGCAAAATGCCTTTTTTTATCCTTGCCCATGCTGCCCCTTTTACGTGCCGGCATGCTTGCTTATCAAAGCATACAATAGAGAAGAGAAGGAGGCGGATACTACACAAAATAAATGTAGAATGCATTGTAACTCGTCAGTTATTTTTATGTATGAAGCATAATGAAAGCATTCGTGGGAATTTACAGCGAATAAGCAATTTTCAATGTCAAAATAAGCGCAGCCCTATCCACAGCAAACATCTTGGCAGGCTGCTTATTTTATGCTCCCAAACGGGTAGGGCAGGGTAAGGTGTTCTATTAGGGGATGACAGTCTATTTTTCGTGCCTACTTTGGGCAGGCTATTAAACGTGTAGTAAATAATGATGACTAAAAATCACAACAAATGCTCACTGAAGCACGTGATGAGATATTTTCTCAAATCAAGATAAACAAAGGAGAATTTTTCTGAAATGTAAAATATCAGATTAAAAAATTGAATGACAACAATTCGGTATTCGTCTTCCTAATATTTCTAATGTTTAGAATCCGAAAAATGTAATAGGTACTGGTGATTATAATTCCTCACATGATAGGATATATAATTTCAACATTCCACTTTGCTTTGTTCTAAAATTCATGCTATCTCTATCATAAATTGAAATCTTTGCTCTTTCTCTCCCATTTTTTGTGTGCGCATGATATTCAATATGATAGACTTGTCTGATGACTATGTTATACTTGATATCCCTTTTTGGAGCGGAATAGCGACTTCCTGTTGCTGAGCCCGAAATGAGATTATCCAATGACTACATGTCGGTTTGACGCCATCTTAAGAGTAAGAGGAAGAAAAATGTTGAAATCCAACCAAAAACTCAGACTGCGAAAACTCGCTTTCACACATTGCCGGATGAACGAGGAATGAGAAGCATATGGATATTGAAATTTGTTTTTATAGTTGTTTTCTCTTAGGGAACAGAATGGATAAAGTTTCTCAATGGATCTGAGCATTTAAGAGGAATATTTGAGAATGTTCATTGATGCATGTTCCTATAGCCTCCGATAAACACTCTTTATTTTTACATTGTATTGAGTAAATTCCGTTTAGAAACCTTTTTTGTATTTCAGACACAGACATACCGCTTTCGCATGCCTGGCGGTGGTTTTAATGCGCATTGATTTCAATGGAGAGACGAGACAATGTACGTCGGGCTTAACTGTAAACCTAGTGCGTCAAGCGAGTCTCAATTTTGTACCAAATGAGTATTATCGTCAAATATGCCACACCATTAATTTCAGAATATATTTGATTTCATAAACTAAAAAAGTATATGCAGTGATATTACTATGAAATTTCTAGGTAGTATTCGCAATGTACCATTTGTTGTGTCAAATGTACCCAAACTGCAAGCGAAATTAAAGTATGTTTTTAAATCCCTTATCTGCTGAGGCGTAACCAGAAAATCATTCCGGAAGTGGAGAATGTCGATAATTTTTACTGGTGCAGGGATGCGAAGTTCCATAATTTTGATAGGAGTTCAACTCCGACTCCGGTAGCAGGTCTAGAAAGCAGTACATAAATGTGAAAAAGCGCTAAAGTCAATTTACTTTCAATAGTCGAATAAGGTCAGTCCACGCAAAAACATGAATGTTATCAGCAGTCACCATTGATGATGGGCCTGCATGCTCTGTACATGATTGACATGCACATAATGTACATAATGTACATATTTGACATGGCGACTGACAATTGCTGTCATAGCGTGGAATGCCATCAACCCTCTCACTAAAAAGACCCCCTGCCAAACCACCATAATCAGCGCCTCATCGTTTGATCATCGTAAGACTCTTCTCGTCTCCCATTACCGCTCACTTCTGAATTCATCTGCTCATTCCAATCCTCTACCCATTCAAGACTTCGTACAAGCGGTCAATATCGAACCAATATCTATTGAAGGAGTGAGACATGCATCCAAAACTACACGTGGATGACATTCCCTCCAGAGTACTGAAGCTCCCAGAACTGCGCGAACTGATCTCCAAGCTCCTGAACAAACATTGCAACCAGTGGCGTCTTCTCCGTACTTGCAAGGCCTTCAGCGAATCCTCAAAAATAATTTTCCAACAATTATAAAAATGAAAAGTGTCATCATTCATTTAAATTCGATAACTTCTCGTGACAGCTGTGCACAGCTTTCCGTCTCAAAATCAGACTCTCAACCTCAAGAGTGAACAGTTTTGTGGAATTGTAGCACGTGCTCGAATCACAGCTGTTTTCTTCGAACAATTAGACACACAAGCTAGTTGTGTGTCCAGACGGAGCACTGATGTTCAGACAGCGAAAGAGAGTTGTGTGCGTGTGAGACAGTAGGCGCACGCACCCGCGCCGGTATTGGCTTTCCCGATAGACATAATGCTTTGCCTTCTCCAATTTTTGCAATGAAATTCTACGCAATTCTTGATCGAGGCGCGGTGCCTAAATATAGTAAGGGAAGCGCAACCCAATTGTTCCTAGCTTCGCTTGATGTGAGAGAGGCCATCACGTCAACAGTAGCAGATGGCTGACGTTCAGACAGGACTGCGATCAGATGATGAGCGTTCTCCAATGAGTGCAGAGTAATGCATCTGACTCAAACACCCAGGTTCGGCAGAATTCCGTAATTATTTTTACGTGATTGATGTGACGCTATGTTTAGCACTGCAGATGAGATCATAACTACGCCTTTCGTCCGAAGGGAATATACTGAAAAGATGTCAGTCGTCAAGCAAGGCAGGTCAACACCTGGTATTAAAATTGAAAGTACTCACAGAGAAAGAAATAAGAAATACACAAGACATTTTAATGCATCAAAATTTCAAACATGTGAGTGGCTGACCAGCCATGAGAAACGCAAGAAACTGTTGGCTTGCCTCATTTTTTTCTCGAGAAAATGTGGTCTGGACAGAAATGATATAGTGATCTCAGCTCCTTGAGTAAGGCGGTTAAGCGACATGAGCAATCACTTCTCATGTGCACATTCACTTGGCCTCAAAAAATGTTCAGGAAATTGTTATTAAAAATTCAGCTTTTATGAAAATTTATGTTGTAACATAAAAAATGACTGGTATATAAATAGTATTTCAATGCCGAGTGAAGGCCTATGGTCTGGGATCACGCGACGCCACTGATTGCAACCCAGGATGAGATGTCAACGCTAGCATACCTCTGCATTGGCGAACGTCTAAAATAGTCTCCATTCTAAAGAAATCCGACTCCGTCTGTCAGGATAACCAACGTGGAGTCGCAATAGAATGCTGTCTTGCAACACTCCTCAATTCTGTCCTTCGCAACCGGATCTTGCCTCATCTCAATCCCATCCTATTGAGTCTGCAAAGCGGTTTTCGTCGCGGACGTTCAACTGTTGAACAGATTGCTTCCATCAGAGCTTCAATTGACACTTGCAGAACCCGTCAAAAGTCCGCATCCATTGTGTTTGTAGACTTCCGGAAAGCATTCGACTTCGTAAGCAGGCCTGCTATTTCCTGGATATTGAGTTACTACGGCGTTCCTCCCGCATCAGTCTCCCCTATTATGGATTTTTACTGAGAATCTAGATCGCTCATTCAAAGCTCAAGCAATCTCTGGTGTCCATCTGGCCATCTGCGTTCATCAGTCCATTGGCGTGGCGAGCATCTCACCTTTTTTGAAGAAGATTTTCTACTCCACTGCCCGAGACTCTCTGAAAGTGCTAATCCTTCAATCAATCGTGGAACCTATGCTCCTCTACGGTTTAGAAGCAATTCCAGTTGCCGACACAAGAACGCAGGTCATGGATGCTCCTCATAGCTCTCTCCTCCGCAACGCTCTGGGCATACACTACCCGAAGAAAATCTCGACCAAAGTCCTATTGGTGCGAACTCGTGTTGCCTCTGTTAGTGTCACCTTGCGGCAACGTCGTCAAAGTCTGATCGTCCACTGCCTGCGAAGCTTCGGCAGAGGTGACAAAATTCCGCCCTCCATGTTACTCCTGAATCAGCCTTCTGAGCATTTTGGAAGATGACAAGGCCGGACTCAGATCATAACTGACCGTTTCAAGTCTGACTTACACTGCCCAACACACAGTGTGGCAGACAGGCAGATGTTCTCGAGTAAGTTATCAATTTTTTTCTCACTCTACCTATATTTACACAGTCCTTTTTTTTCATTACCTACCATTTGAATATTTTCAACATTTACATTTGTGTTTTATTCTTATTTTTCACATTGGTTTTACTCGTACTTACTGAATAGTTCGATTTGTGATTTAATTCATTTTTAATTGTGTTTCGCCTAAGGTTAACCCTTGCTAATTTGACTACATGCTCCCAATCTCACCTTTCAGTCTGCTGTTAGTTGTCCTTCTGTAACTTTCTGTTAGCGCGTGTACGCAAGGTCGTACCGCTTCGTCAAATTTTTATACGACAGAGATGCTTTTCAGATAGGAATTAGCTTTTTCTATGTTGCATGCTAGTGTACAACTGTGGAATCACTAGTCTTATATACATTCTTCTTGACTTATCGCAAGGGACGGACCATCCTAGCCTACCTGACTGTAGGTAGCTCTTCAAAAATGAGAAAATTTGTTCAGCCTTTACTTACTTGCTTCTTACTTCTTCACAATTACCGCAGGCGATCGTTGGTCATCAATCGTTATATTGCCGTTTGATCTTCCTTCTCCATTGTTCTCGATTCATGGCCACCTCCGAGTTGGCCGTACATCCGTCTTTCCCGTTACCTCCACCAGTGTATCTATCCAGCCTGGGCGCCGCCGTCCGCTTCCTCTTTCTGCCAGTTGTTCATGACAATTGGTCTCAGGTCTTCACCGCCAGATCCTCTGGCGATGTGTCCAAAGAAGTGAGCCTTTCTTGCTCTGACTGTTTTCAGAGTTGAGCTACTGAATCCAATGCGATTCAAAATGTCCTTGTTTGTCATTAACTCCGTTCATTTTATCTTTAAAATTTGTCTGTAGCACCATAACTCGAATGATGTCATCGTCTTCAGCAAAGCTTTCGTTAGGGCAAAGTATTCAGCGCCATATTTAAATATACTCCAGACTTGTGACTTCAAACGTTTCATCTTGACCATGTTCTCGATTATCAATATGCCTAAGTACTGGAAGTTCTTGCTTTGTTCAATTTTTCTGTTCCCTACTTGGAGCTTCATTTCTTTATGTCCGGACTTTGTCATCACCATGCTCTTTGTTTTTCTGGCGTTTATTTCGATTGAGCACTGTCTTACTTCTCTCATAGACTTTATTTAGCATATCCTGCATATTTTCCTCACTACCTGCGATCAGTACGGTATCATCAGAGTCTGTAATCCTGTTGATCATATACCCATCATAGGCTTCGATACCTGAAAGCAGAGATATGTCACTGAAGGCCTCGTCTGCATATGTGTTAAATAGCATGGGCAACAGAATACATCCTTGACACACCCCTCTTCGAATTGCAATTTCATGTTTTTGATCTAAGTGTCGTTTCATGTATCCTTTTTGGTTGCTGTATATCTCTATGATGAGATTTACATCTCTGTCATTTACTTCGTGCTTTTTTAGTGTATTTATCAGTGTATTCTATTTAACCCTGTCAAAAGCTTTGGTGAAATCTCTGAAACAGATGCATGTATCTTTTTGTATGTTGATTCGATTTGCCATTAGAGTTTTCAGTGCTGTGATACTTTCGATTGTGCCCACGTTGGGTCGGAAACCAAATTGTAATGGATTCAGTTGATTTTGCAGCTTTGCACTTTTGCGATTGTAAATAACTTTCGACAGAATCCTCATGGCATGGGTATGAGCGTAATGGTGAGAAATTCTTCACATTTGGTTGTTCTGTTTATCTTAGGTATCTCGATGAAATTAGTTTCTGACCATTCCTTCGGTATTCGTTTCCTGTTTTGATAAATTTCTTTGACCAGCTCGCATATCACCTTTTGCACGTTATTTCCTCCGTGCTTGATGCATTCGATAGGTATCCCATCCATTCCACATGCCTTGTTATTCTTCAGGGCTGTTATTGCTTTGGTGATTTCTAAGTCCGTCAGAGTGACTGGGCTTGAGTCGCATTCCTTTGGCCCTTGTTCGCTACTTCCATAAAGTTCCTCCATGTATTCTTGCCATCTTTTAATAATGTCGTACTTAGACGTCACAGTCTTGAAATCTTTCAGATCAATACATTTTCCTGGTTTCTGTGATGCCCTTGGTGCTAGTTCTTTTTCCTTAGCGTACATTTGTCGTGTATTTTTTCGGCAGAAAACAACGAGTATTTTACCATTTCTGTTCATTTTGTTGCTTCCGAAGGATCCACATATTCCATCGATTCTCTCACTTCCAATTCCGGCATTAAAATCTCCCATTATCAACTTGTCCATTTTTCCCACTTTCAATTCTTTCATGGTGCATGCAATCAATTCATATGCTTCAATGACTTCAATATTTTTTGATGTTAGGTCGTGTATATACACTTGGATGACAATTAAGCTATTATCTGCACATGCAATGTTTATGCCGATGGTTATGTAGATGGTTCTTGATGACAAACGACTGTTCAAGTTGAGCATCTATTCTTCTTCCTTTGCTATTTGAGCCAGAACATATTAGTTTAGTGGTGCGCGTGTTCAGTTTTGTTGGTCTCATGATGTATTCATTTTCGTCTGGAGAGCATGTTTCTGATAGACCCAAACTGTCGATGTTCAGGCAATCCATTTGTTCACAGATCATCTGTTGCTTCCCAATATCTCGTATTTCTCTAGCGTTCGAGCTAGCTACAGTTTCCGTACCTTCAGTTTCCTTTTCCTGTGAGGATTTCGCTTAATGACGACCTGAGAAGCCTCATTTCTTCCCCTGTCGGACGAGGCGCTAAAACCACGAAGGATTGTAACTGTTGTTCCATTCACGTCGTTGTTTCTTGTACTACGCTTCTGTGCAATAATCATGATTAATGTTTACCATTGCTGCATTGGCCAATGTGTGTTTTCAGGGTCTGCTACGGGGAGGCTGCAGTTGGATTTTAGACGGGTTTTTCATATATCATACTAAAGGTCAACCCAGGTTTTTATATCCTAACTCAATCAACCTTACGTCGAGTCGAATCATTATGAGAGATATTGATGAATTAAGGGCCGCATGCATTTTTGAAGACAGGCTAGGATCAACTTTTACAAATCTCAGATTAACCACTCTCTGCGTTTAGATTTCTTGGACCATAACCTCCAATAAGAGAGAGAGAGAGAGCAGGAATTCTAGTGTTAAAACATTTGTCGGCTGTTATGGTATTCGTTATGAAAATAAGAGAGACGATGTCATGAGTTGCGACGCCTATCGTCGATTCTTGTTGGGCAACACTTCGGGACGCGCACAATAAAAGAAAACTAAAGTCATTATATTTATACAGTAAAAATGAAAGAAATGACGGAGTTGACGTCACTGACACGGAAGAGCGAGCGTTAGTGCAGTTTACTTCTGGACGCATAAAACAGGCCGCAATGATGCTATCATTGTCGCTTCCAGAAATGGTAGCAATATTGGATGGCGAGCTCGAACCAGCTGCTTGAAGTCGGCATATACTCCAGGAGAATTAGGTTTTAACCTGAACAAAATTAATGGTACCCGAAAATTGTCATATGTGTTGCTTAGATTCTTCTTATTAACATACCAAAAGTCACCGTGAATCCATCGTGTGCTCTTTGAGTCACAGCCTCAAAAGTAGACATAGGCCCTATTGCATGAGATTTTCCAAAGTCTATTTTGACTGTTGCTGATTCCGCATTAGCTTAAGAGTGACTCGATAGTAAATTTGCTGATGCTGTCAACCAATGAGCTGGAAGTCAATGGAAACCTGAAATGTAAAATGTTCATGTTCATTATAGCATACACTCGCAAATCTGTTATCTGATGGATAGTGAGAAGTTGCAGAAAATGAAACAGTAATCATGCACTAGTGCAATTCATGCACTTATTGAATCCTCATATCGCAGATACGAAAATTTTATACAAAAACATTCTACTGACATCAGTCAATGGCAGCAGCAAGATGGACAGTGGTTGACCGGCTGAAATGCTGCTAAGTAGTCAAATAGTTTCAACTAATTGAAAATGAACCAATATTGCTAAAATTATGGTATTTCATAAAAATATGTCACACTTTCTAACCGAATTAAACCGAGCTGCTTTTTGTACCTTAATGCCGTAAGCGTCACATCCGACATGTCTGACCTGAATGCAATTATTATGCACAGTAAATCTAAAAGGTAAAGGCAATGTGATAAGATGAAAAATACGATATCCCAGCAATTCAATCAAGATATTTTTTTTCTATTAAATATTATTTACATGGTACACACATGCATCAGCTCATGAGGTATAAGATGTGTAGCTCTAACCTAATGCAAAAACATTTTCGTTATCTTGCTATGACTTCAATATGAAAGGGAGAAGTGCAAGTCTATACTATAAGTGTAGACATCTGCAGTCGTGTTGAATTGGAAATAGGAAAAATTGGAAAACACTGAATCAACAACGTTATCCTATACATGCAAATACACGTAGATGACGATTATTTGGGTATTTGATGACTAGCATCTGTTCAGAATGCAGGTTCCTTCCAATTATTGGCGATATTTTGTCTATAATTAGTCCCAACTGTATGCCGGAGCTTATTGCTGTTAATGAGCTTATTCTTGTTATTACAAAACATAATGTATGCCTATCACAACAGCATGCATGAAGCTTGTTAAATATGATTATGCTATACGTGTATTATGTTGTTATACTACTGTGAATAGTGCAGTTATATGATGCTTCACATTGTTATTATGCTCTTGATATAATGTGGCACAGCTACAACCATTTTCCTCGTCAAGTAATCAGTTTTCAGTTTTCAATCATGACCACATCATCCAGTTCAAAAACTCTTTGATTTTTGTTGAATTTTCATTATGTACTTAGTCAAATTACTTATCGTTTCGGACGAATCTTTATGATAAGAGAGCTACATGTAATACAATGTACAGTAGGTGTAAGCAAATAAATTTGTAAGGGAATGAATATGGACGCATCTAAGATAGCGTTGCATTAATGCCAACAACCCTTCTTAAGCATGCAAAAGGTATACACAGTGTTTGCATAAAAGCCTTAAGTTAAGTGATATTTTTGCACAATATTCTGCGTTACATTTGGAAAAGTAGAGCCAGGTACCTACTATAGCTCTCAGGCATTTGTTGCATCGTGATAGTTGACAGTGTTTTATAAATAACGTTTCTCCGTCAATCAGGCTCGAAACAGCTTCCTCCTTATCAGTCCACGAATTTCCTGAGATTTTGAAAGTTGATTATTTGCATGTTTATGAATAATCCAACTTTACAACTGAAAGAAAATGCAAGATTTGATAAGTGATAATATTATGCAAGTGAAAAGATTTCCAACCATCTTGCAAAATCTTGATTGACAAGAGATTATAAGGGTTCTTTTTCAGATCTGTTCCAAAATGAGGGTAAACACCCTCATGCAGTCATTTAGATTTAAAAACAAAATGATATGCGCTTAACCTTTAATTTGTGGATCACTTAGGCGTCAATGCATACGGGATCGAACATTCCGTGAGAAATAGTTGACATTATGTGTAAGATTCATCCACAAGAAGTTGGCAAGAAAAAGGTTGTAGAATGAATGAATTAAGTTGCATTAGTACTTTTAGTCATGAGTACTTTAGACGACTATTATTGATCTGAGTCCCTGACATCAGACACTGATGTAGGGCCTACATCATTACACAAACTTGAGTCAATATTAAATTTTGAAACAGGATTGAGTTCAGAGCATCAACTTCAATATAAAATTTAGAGTGAGTCATATGATTCAGCATTTGATGTCCGAGAGCCTCTACAAAATGAGCAAAATCGCCAAAATGAAGTCAAAACATGAAATTTACTCATTTTGTGGAGGCTTTCAGACATCAAATACTAAATCATGTGACTCACTATAACTTTTATATTGAATTTGATGCTCTGAACTCAATAATGTTTCAAATTTCATGGCATTCTGATAAATAGTTCATTTTCTGCAAAAGAAAATGCACGAAAATTGCCAAGTGCTTCACAACCCATAGATATTTCCATTGGGAATCCTTACTTATAACGGAAACCGACTAGCTGCGACACTCAAGAATTTGGTATTTGTATTCAGCGTTTCAAGATCTACAAATCCATGCTATTAAGCCCTTTGTGCGCGAATTTAGGAAGAAAGTGTCAGTAGCTCTTGGACTAGTATGAAAGCATCAGCGTATAGGAGTAGATAAATAGATAAGTTTCTATTACTGTTATTATATTTATAGCTATCAATAAGTGTTACTTATAATATTGAGTAGCTTGAATTTCCATTTTTTGTTAGCTCTTCAGCATACAGATTCAATTCCGATGAGAATAGATGTGTACATCCATAGGTTTTTCACATTCATCGGTAAAATACTTTTTCTCGTTTTATTCAATAATGAGGACATTTCATAGGTAGGCCCCTAAGTAAAGAGAGAAACTGACTAGAAATAATTTTATTGGTCAAAAGTGAAAAGGTGTAAATTTACACTTCACACAGCGTGACGGGTCTTCGGCTTAGGCGCTTGACGCCAAAGGCCAGTCACGCTGTGCGAAGTGCAAATTTATAATTTTTACTTTTGACCAATAAATTACATCAAGTCAGAAACTCTCTTAGCCCTCATCCTTATGCGCGTAACATTTTGTTGCAAAAGATTTTCATATGCATTTTTAGGATTCTCAGCTTTATTTTCTGTATTTTGAATTAAGAAAATTCATGAGGCTAGTCTGAAATTGGGAAATTGGACGTTAAAAATTTCGAGATTCCTAAAAGCAATCCGTATCTCATCTAATGTAGGCCTGCTATTACCATCTGTATACATAGGGCGCACTCAAAATGTACATGTAGGCTACCTCGATTTCATAACAACAAAACAGTTTATCATTTCTGTACTCATTTAATAAGCATGAAACACAGAATCACAAATACTCTGGATAGTAATTGTCAAAATTACTCTGGACAATAATCGACTGTTGGGATGGGAAAATATAAACAAAAGATAGAATGGCTGTCTGGCAAGTAGGACAAAAACATCTCTTGATCATACGCCAGTGTGCTGTACATCTTGGTTTTTGACACGAATCACCATGGGAGCGACACGCTTTGGAACAAATATCGCACCATCCGAATTTATTGCGCTGTTGTTGAAGATCTGACGGAATAAACTCGGGCAGAAATCCCAGCAAACGAGCTGTTTCCTTGGAAGACTTTGGCAAATGCGTATTTCGACGAAATCTAGACTGTGCACAAGTATATATCAACTGCTTTTACAGGGCTCTCAGAAATTGTTTTCTTGCCTTAGAATAACCTTTTTTTCATGATCAGGTAAGCATTAAACGCATAAACATCAAGTATGTTATAGAAAAACAATAGTGGCCATCTTACAGTCTTACGACGACAACAGAATTGTTCGATATTCTGATCAACTTGATCTCCGCCTTTCTTTCCTGCGTTATAGTCCGTAATTATTTCAGGTTTATTTGCATGGTCAGGAAATACAGTGCTACCTGCCTGTGAGGAGATCAAAAGTACAACATTTTTATTGCGCTTTGGAATGTAAGACACAACCATGATTTTATAATCATGATCATATAAAAATGTGGTAGATTCGATTTGTCTGTTTTTGTCTCGCAATACATCTGAAATCTCAAATCAATTCGGTCGTCGAAGAGTGCCAAGGAGTGTAAGATCCTTTTCAAGAAGAGAGACAACCAAACATGTAACGTAAAGAAGTTGTCTGCTACTATTTCTCTTCTCGAATGATAAAATGACGCAGAGAGTTTTTTAACGACATCTTTCGCAAGACCCCTGTGTACTGGTTCACTTTGACGTCTACCAGTATACACTTCAGCATTGCGTGCATAGCCGCTTTCGGCCTCTTACAACCAGAAAATCTTAAGGCCATACTTTCTAGGCTTAAGTATACATATTGGCACGTAAAATTTTCTAAGAGACTCGATAAATAGCTGCCATACCTCACTGAACACAGCCAATCTATTTTCACGTAACCTTTCAATGCGGTTTCTAAAATTATCAAAAGTTTATTATCTAATTTATCAAAGTATTCTACCCGAAGCTGATACAGAAACCATATTGTCATCAGGCACACAGCAGAAGGAAAGGGAAGACAATTGGTCTTCAAAACACTTTCACGTTACCTCAGGTTCCCCGGAGGAATGTGTGTAGTGTGTGAGCGCGATTGGGAGCGAATGTATGATGACAAGAGCACAGCAGACGTCTGAAGCAAAACATAAAATAAAAAGGGAAAGTAGATGACCTAATTGTCGCACTTCAATACTAGATCAGGTACTAAGCAACCTAAAGTTTTTTTTCGGTCGTTTGCACTGCAGTTTGTCTGCAACGATATAAGGATGCGCGTATAAGGATGAGGTTCCCTTTGACTGGATGACCAAATTGACCAATATCAGGAACAGGTCTGCAAAAACCTAAGAAAATTATCCATCGTCCTAAAGTTTCAGTCTGATATCTTTTTTAGTATTCCTAAAAAAAATAATGAAAACAATTTCACTCACAACAAAATGTTGCGAACATAAGGATGAGGGTTAACTTAGCTGTAAAATGCATCGATTGACTCCTACAAGCGCAAACTGATTTAAAACGATGGCGCATGCAGGAACTTACTAAGTGGTCAAAGAGAAATTTTTAATGCTTTGCAGAGATAGGAAGAATTGTCGTGCATCGCTTGTGGATTGCTATGGATTCCTTCAAAATGCTTCGATCGCCACGATTCCTTCAGTATCAAAGAATTCAGATCATTGCGCTGAAGATATCTCGATAATGTTGGTCCTTTCGATCATTATTACAAAAGATAGCAGGCGCACGAAAAAACGATCACAAACTTCTCAGTGGAACTTGACATCATGTGCGTCTCTTTGCTGTGTGCTCCGGTAGTCAAGGTAGACAGTCTGCAGTTGGTGTGAGAGAACAAAGACATGCCTTCACTAATTGTTTTGTTTTAAACCCTCGTTCACCTTGCATGGACGTGTTTGTGTACGTGAACGGTAATGAAAAGAATGTTGGAGAAGTGTGAAAAAGAACTGTTGAACTTATTTGTATTTAACTTGCATATCCTTACTCCTTATATCAAAAAGATTCTGAAGATACCAAACACAACCTTTTTAGATGAAAAAATGAGAATGTGACATTTTCAGCCAATGCAGTCACGATTTTGCAAAAACTTTATGAAATCATCATTTACTTCCTAGATGACCGATTACCATTATCTCAAAAGAAAGCTCAGAAAATGCCTGTTCTCACTGTAATTGATTCATTATCTTGCTCGCATGTTTTCGTTTTGAAAAGCTACGATTTGCAAATTGAGCGATTTTCATGTTCGACACGATTGGGAGGCATGAGAATCGATTAAATTTCAACACAGTTAAGGAAATTTAGGTCCGTTTCTTATGATCAACACTCCTGGAAAGTATATATAATGCAAAGTTATTCATTCAAACAAGAAATTTCATGCATGATGGTGAATCTATTGAAATAACGCTTCCTTAGATTCGCTAAGATTAAAGATTATTCAGATTTAAGATGTTTTTTTATACAGTCCGTTTCATAAAAAGTGGATCATCCTAAAATTTGACTAAATAAAACATAACCATGATACAGAAAGCATTTTTCATGTTATTTCATGTCCCAAATATATTTAAATGTCCTTATATAATCTGATAAGCTATGATACAGTAACGGTTCTTAAGAAGCTAATATTTTGTGGCCCTACCCTTATTGTCAATGACATTACCAATTCGTCTAGGCATTGATTCGATGACATCGTTGATTTTTGACTGATCTAACTTTCTCCACTCTCTTTTTAACAGTGACGTAAGTTGTGATACGCCATCTGTAGGTAGCAGTGAACGACGAACGTTACGTTTTAGAATACTCCATACATTTTCTATGGGATTCAGATCAGGAGAACGAGCTGGCCAAGATAATGTCCTATGCCCTAATTGAGACTTGCATAAGTTGACTCTACTACTCCTGTGACACGTAGCATTATCATCCATAAATAACCAAGTCGATGGATCACCAAGTTGATCTGTCATTTGGCCAATGTTCATTCGTAAAACATTCACATAGCGGTCAGAATTCATGGTTCCTTGCTGTATGTGAAGTTCAGAGCGGCCATTGGTCCAAATGCCAGCCCAAATCAGTAGAGTCGCACCACCTTGTACCCGGGGACGATGTAAATGTCTCGGAATTTTCCTGATCAGATTTTATCCATAATCTCAATCGACCATCACTATCCTTCAGACGGACTGATGCCTCATCAGACCAGACAACCAGATCCCATTGATTTCGCCAGTGACAATGACTCATTGCCTATCTGAGACGTCTTTTTGTATGCTGATCTGATAATTCGATCTGAGAGGGCCTCTTACAGCTCTTGAAATTCGACTCAATAAGTCTTCTACGAATAGTGGACTTGGAAATAGACGAGACTAGTGCAGCCATCTCAGTTAACGAGAGACTTGGATCAACTTTAACAAATCTCAAAATTAGGCGGTCTCTACGTTTGGATGTTTTGCGTGGACGGCCAGAGCCCTCTTTACGACAGAGTCGAAAATCATCATTATGCCATCGATGCACATTTGTGTAAGGGACATTTAGTCGCTTGCTTGTAGCTCTCAAAGAAAACCCTAGTTCTAGCAAGGTGACACTTTGCCTTTTGTGAATGCGATCTCGTTATTGTTCATTTGTGCTTTGTATTGTTTTCAACCGGTAAGAGATAGATTTCTAGCTGAAAGCAATCAGGAGTGCTGCCAACACCACCGCAACGAAGTCAGGAAGCTATGGAACATGAAGTCCAGTTAATCACATGTAGCAGTTACATTATTGTTGATGAATAATGGTGCTATACTGGCTCTGATTGACCGATTTTCTTTATTTTTGTTTTGCTTGATAGCTTTTGGCTTGTAGAACAACATATTACATAACAAAGGAAACAAATGTAATTTTATAAGAGTGAGGTATGATTTTGTGTAACATTGCAAAATGAAGATCAAATTATCTACTACTTTTTTATCTATAACAGGAAAACAACTCAATATTCATGCTTGAAATTTCCAACAATGATATTGGTAAGCAAAACTGACATATCTTCCAAATTTCAGAGAAATTCGTTCAAGTTTGGCGGAGTTAGACAAAGTTGAAGTTGAGGCGATGTTTAAGGGTGATCCATTTTTTATGAAACAATCTGTAGATGTTTTAGATTATTTTCTTTGTTTTCGCTATCTGAATAACTTCGCCGCTTTAATGGGACGCCTGATGACTTGAAAGCAGTTACATATCTTTTCCTTTTAACTGGCGTCTCATGTAGATTAGACTTTCAGTTCTTTTCTGGTCGATGTCGGGGGCATTTGAATAATCTCTTTTGTCTTTTCCGATGATCACAGATTAAGATATTCCGACGAAGTTTTAAATCCTTCTGTCGACTCTTTCACTTTTCTCGACACTGGTTTTCTAATCTTTCTTGCTAATTTTTACGTTAATAAGCAATGCAGTAGTCCTGATTTTCTATTTACTCATCTTCATTCGAGGAGTTTGAATAATAGTGTGCATTCAGTACATTGATATTGCATTTTTAAATATTTAATGCAAAATTAAATTATTAGCATGCATTTCAATGCCTTAACTACTAATGTTGTTGCAAATTAACTCATGAAAAAACCCAAAAACATGGAATGAAATTCAAACTGCAACTTCTGCAACTTAGCAAATATTTCTCTAAAATTTGGAGTGTATCAAGTCTACCTGTTTTCTTCATTCACTTAAAATTTTAGATAACAAAAGGGTTTCCACTTTTCATACTGTAGATGAAACAATGCTGATTAACTTATGAATTTTTGTATTTGAAATGCATTGAATAAGTTACGTTTCCAAATAAAGTAAAATATTTTCTTTCATTTCTTCACACAATGTGGTCAAAGTTTTCATATAGAGAAAAGAATCCTGGAAATCGATCGCCTTGAAATGACTAAAAGCTGAATGAAAGATGCCGACGAAGAAGAAATACGAAAATTTATTGGTCTCCTCCTTCTATCAGGAGTTTATTGTTCAAGGAATGAGGCAATCAGTCAATTATGGAGTTTGGAAGATGGACGACCTATATTCAGGCGATCGATGCCCCGAGATAGATTCACAGATATATGCTCTCGGCTCAGATTTGACGACGCTCACACAAGAATAGAAAGGAGAGCAGATGACAAATTAGCGCCATTTCGAGAAATATGGAATTGTTTCATTTCCAAATGCAAGTCCAATTATGTCCCAGGATGTGATATGACTACTGATGAGCAGCTTGTAACCTTCAGAGGCCGATGCGGATTTCGTATGTACATCCCATCCAAACCCGGTCGTTATGGGATAAAGATTTGGATCCTGACGGACAGTCGCACGTCATATTGCTACAATGCTGACATATATACAGGACGGCGAGGAAATAGTCGAGAAGTTGGACAAGCTTCTCGGATGGTACTGGAACTAACTGATTCCATTTCTAATTCCGGGCGGAATATAATTGCAGATAACTTCTTCACAAGCTTGCATTTGGTACAGGCTTTGCTTGGGCGCCAGTTGACATACTTGGGCACTATTCGAAAAAGCAAAACGGAACTGCCTCCACAGACTTCACCGAGTGCAAGTAGGCCTGTCGAAAGCTCAATCTTTGGTTTTCTACCAAATTGCTCAATTGTTTCTTACGTCCCCAAACGAAGCAAGGCTGTTACCCTCATTTCATCAAATCATCGAACTGCAGAAATAAGTGATACATTGCAGAAGCCAGCTATGATACTTGATCAGAATCTGGAGTCGATACGTTGGATCAGGTATAGCTGCAAAAGAAGAACCAGAAGATGGGCGATGTGTCTGTTTTACAATATGTTGGACATTGCTGCATACAACTCGTATGTTATCTTCATTTCTATGCATCCTGGATGGAATGAAAGCAAATCACATCGACGACGCCTCTTCCTCATAATGTACATCTATCACGACTTCTTATTCAGAGCAATGATCAAGATATTTCAAGTCAACAACCAACATCACAGCAATCACATGAAAGTTCAACACAAAATTCTGAACCTCAATATCTCACAAATCGCCGGAGATGCCGTTGTGTACAACTTGCCGTTGAGATGACTTTGTGGATCAAAGAAAGATAGAAAAACCAGATTGATTTGCCTGAGATGTCGCAATTCTGTCTGTATAGTGATCATTCATCTCCGGTCTGTAGAAACTGCATGTAGTTGAGACATCTTGTAGTTTTGCTTTTTTTTCAGTCAGGGTGTAACCTTTTCGTGGATTATAATTGTTCTTTTAACAAATTGTCTTTTGGTTTGCCGTCACTTCGTTTTATCGAATATATTCTAACACCAATATCCCACCACCGCATCAATGCACCATATTCAATATATCTTTTAGCTTTGTAGGTTGAGGCATATGTTATGCCTGGGCACACACATGAAGGCACATGACGGCTACATGATGATAAATAATTTTAAAACGAATTATAATATTGCTTCCACAATTCATTATATTCCGAATATCATCTTCAACTTCAAACGAAGGAAATAGCAGGTCGCTACACTCGTAAGGGTATGTGGGTCAAATTGACCCAGCTCGTATTTAACGTGCAGTAGATGTCATCGTAGTTAGAGGGTTAATCGATAGTCAAACCGCAAGAATACAACCTTCGCCAAGCATAATGTAAATACAATAATTAAATATTGAGTTCCATTCTCAGTTGAAAAATGGGAACAGATATGAATAGCTGCCATTTCATCCAACATCAGGAATCATTAGCAGGTGTAGTTCACATCTTTCAACATCGACACAACTCCCTATTTAAAGCTGCAGCCAAGTCCGGGTAAATTTCGACGGGCATCTGATCAATGTTGATTGCTACATAGCGGGTGCTATAGTATGAATATTCATCAAAGGTAAAGTGGCCGCTTTACTTGAATTAGGGTTTCCACAGAATTAGATTCATCTGCGCGCGTCTTCGGTTTCCTAGAAAGGAAGAATTGTATGCAACCTTAATATCGAAAATGCACATCACAGAAATAGACAACTTGCTCCTTCTCGAATGGATAGTTCGTGTATCGCTTGCTACTGGAAATGGCAAACAATAAGCTGTCAGCTAAGGAACCAGAGCCAGTGAGAGAGGCGTGCGTGCTGTGATATCACTTCGCACACACCAAAACACACATCGCTGACTTACATTTGATTCACTGTATGCACTATGCAGAGAAGAATGCTGAGAAAAGGATGGTGAAAACATCAAGTGAACTAATTTTCGTATGCCTAATATTTTTTTTTAATAATGATCGGAGGGGCCAACATTATGGAGAAAACTTGTACGCAATGATCTGAATTCTTCGAATCTGAAGGAATTGTGGCAATCGAAGCACTTTGCTTGAATTCACATTAATCCGCAAGCGACGCACGACTTTTTTCTTATCTCTGTAAGGTATTAGGAATTCCTTTTTGCCTACTTACTAAGTTCCTCGATGTGCCGTCGATTTCGAATTAATCACACTTTTAGCAAACCGAAACAGATAAACAAAATATCTAATTCTGAGGGGTTTTTTAAGAGCTGCCAAACAGATAAATGCATACAAATGCGGCGTCGCAATGAATTCCGGCTCTCGCATAGAAGGTTCTGGTCGTCCACGCAAATAGGACATGTAAGAGTTGTCCTACTCTGTAATTCGACGAAGGTTGATTGAATCAGGGTTCAAAAGCCGCAAACGACCATCTCAACTTGAGCTGTCCGATCACGATGGGCGATGAGCCATTGCCATTGGTGAAATCTGCGTTGACTAGTCAGATGAAGCCTCAGCTCATTTTGGCTCTCATGGCTTGGGTAAAATCTGACAAGCAAATTCCACGACACTTACATTGTCCTCGAGTTAAAAGCGCTGCGATCCTTCTGATCTGGCCTGGCATTTGTACCACTGGTCGTTCTGAGCTTCACTTGCGTCAAGGCACTTAGTCCGGGAACTACTGACACTTTCTTCCTAAATTCGCGCACAAAGGGCTTAATAGCATGATCTGTAGATCTTGAAACGCTGAATACAAAAGTCAAATTATTGAGTGTCACAGACAGTCGCTTTCGGTTATAGGTACATGTAAGGTTAAAGGATTCCCATTGGAATCCAATGGTAAAACTCAAGAAATATCTATGGATTGTGGAACACGCCACTTCTTTTGCAGAAAATGAACTATTTATCAGAATGCTATGAAATTTGAAACATGATTGAGTTCAGAACATCAACTTCGATAGAAATGTTGAAGTGAGTCACATGATTTAGTATTTGATGTCTGAAAGCCTCCACAAAATGAGTAAATTTCATGTTTTGACTTCATTTTGGAGATTTTGCTCATTTTGTAGAGGCTCTCAGACATCAAATACTAAATCATGTGACTCACTTCAACATTTCTATCAAAGTTGATGTTCTGAACTCAATCATGTTTCAAATTTCATAGCATTCTGATAAATGGTTTCTTTTCTGGAAAAGAAAATGTACGGAAGTTGCCAATTGTTGCACAATCCACAGATATTTCTTGAATTTAACATTGGACTCCAATGGGAATCCTTTAGCCTCCTTACCTTTAACCGAAAGCGACTGATTGTGACACTCAATAATTTGACTTTTGTGTTCAGCGTTTCAAGATCTACAGATCCATGCTATTAAGCCCTTTGTGCGCGTGTCAGTAGCTCCTGTCAGCTATGAATTCTGAGTGTTGTGAATGTTCTACGATCGATCGAGTGACAGACCAACTTGGTGATCGATCGACTTGGTTCTTTTTTGGACGATGACGCAACGTGTCATGGGAGTAATATTGTAAAATTATTTCATTAACTCTCAACTAGGCATTTCAACGAAGTGATGGCCGAATCGCTCTCCTGAAATGAATCCCATAGGAAGCGTAATGTAAGTCACTCATTGCAAACCACGGATAATAGAGAACAGCTTACCTCCTTACTGATGAGAGAGTGCAGAAAAATTGGTCAAGAGATCATCGATAATTTGATAGAATCAATCCCAAGGCGAGTTGATGATGTCAGTCACCTTCAGGGTGGGATAATAAAATATGAGATTAAGGACGAGGTCATTAAGTCATTTTGTTAACTACATTTTTCATCAAAATGTTTCATAAGTAAGTAATAGCTGTAATGAGCAGAGTTGGAAAAGTCTGAATTGGAATTGACGATATTTAATTCTACTGGAATTGGAATTGACCGTGATAAACCCCAATTCCACTTTTTCGATAGACGTGTGATAAATCTATTTGTACAAAAATTGAAATCACAGTACTCGGCCGTTGTGTTAACTGCACGCAGAGATAAGAGAGAGAGATAGATCGACAGAGGTAGCTTTATTCTATTGTTGAATAAAGGGTGCTAATTGTGACTTCGATGGGCCTACAGCCCCGGACAATGTTAATTCAGCGATTAAGCAAACAATGAAAAGACACTCGTCTTTGTTCAATCTGTTATTTAGTTACTTATCAAGTAAGATAATTAATCAAACTCAAACAATTGTCGAATTTAGTTATTGATTGGATAAGCACAAAAATTGGAGATTTACTTATTCGTTGTACACACGAAAAACAATCGGTTTGGAAAGAGGAAAATTAACCCTGCATTAAAGGGAGACCTGTCAGTTCAAATCACAATATAGACAGTGTCAACAAATTATTCTAATAATTAATGATTCAATTAAAATGGCAATTACATGAACTATTATTCAACTTCCAATCACAACAATTAACAATATTAATTTTTAAGACTATAGTTATACAGATGCGATGCTCAACGATAAAAGAAAAACTTTAAACTTGCAGTTCACTTCTTAATGTTGAATTCACTTCAATTCGATCGGACTCACTTATACCAAAATAATATCATAAATATCATGAATATCAGTGTCACTTATACCGTCAATCTTCAATCGAACTCGCTGATGTGCTGCCGCATACTCTGCTGTGTTGTTGTTCGCTGGCGGGCAATTGTAGTTGTTACTTCTGTAGTTAAGCTACACCGCGACAGCCCGGAGTTCTTCTGACAGCTACTGAAGATGTCACATGTGTTGTTGTTGGTAGCTGTTGTTGTTTCAATTTCTCATCGTTTCTAGTTTATACAAATTGTTGACACTTGACGATAAATCCACTTTCTTTTGAAAATTGAAAGAGTTTCCTTTAATCTCTGCTCGTTAGCTTTCGACCCGACCACATTTCGTTCTTATCACGGAATTTTTAATCTCCTTTTTTAACATGGACCATTAATCAGTTTTCATGCTATCATTTTATTCGTCGTTTTTTCTTTCATCAACAATCGCACATTGAATTTCTTTCTTCTGTCAGTTTATTAATAGGTTTATTCGCATCTCTCTCTATCTCTCTCAGCGTTTGATTCCTTGCTGACCGTTAATTTTCTTTTCTCCTTTTTACGAGATATTGAATATCTCGTTTGCGAAACGAAAATGGCATAGGCTGACCGGTTACATATATACACGTACATGTACACAAGAAATATGAACTATGAACATGATAAACGCACATAGGAACGACGCAGGGAACGGCACACAGGAACAACAATGATAGGATAAGGGCACATGGGTTAGATTGAAGCGAACAAACTTTAGATCCATTAACATAACACACTATACGCGTCATGCAATTATCGGAATTGAATCTCATTATGGAATTGGAATTAAAAAATTTCATTGGAATTTTTTCAGCTCTGGTAATGAGTTATTAAATATAAGGGCTATAAAACACACTACAATCATGTGCTTAAACACATCATCTCATTTATTTTGTTTTCCTAATCTTAGTCAAAAACATCAATACAAAACAAATACGAGGATGATCTTATTTAATGAAGCACACTGTAGAGCATTGATGAAGCAAGTCATGTCAAAACCTCGATAGACTTCTAAAACGGTTTTACCATTCACGAACAAAATCACATTCCCAGTCGAATAGATTTGAAAATATTTTGAGGGCTAAAACTGCTTCTTTAAAGGCAGAAACTACAAAATGACAAAGAGCTTGATGACAACGGAGACTTTCTAGAAATCCTCATTTGCATTCCGCTCCCTCGTAGTTTTTAAGGGTAATCCCACTGTAGAGGGCTTTCTGTGTAGCTCAATTATTTCGTAATCCTCAATTTCGTCAGTAACCTTCATTAAAGTGAATTTATAGAGAATTAAGCGGCGAAAGCGTTTCAGGATCGAGAAAACATGCAGAGTCCATTACACGAGTGAATCCTGCATATTGAACAGATATTCGCTTACTTTGGGCCATAGAAATTCGACTTTTCTCTTTTGCTTAAGTTAGTAAGCTCGCTGTTTGTGTGCCCGACCACAAATGTTGAAGACTGCCCGGCCGGTTCATTTAACTAGGCCTATGACGTCCGTTGACGACATTCATTGTAGATTAAAATGTGTCAGTCAATTAATTACAACATTATGAGGATATAAATGCAACATAACTTGAGAGCACCTATACATGTGTTGTGTGATATGTATGTTGTGAATGGTTTCTTAAACAGTTAAAAAGAGGATCAACCGGCAACTTATAAATGAAGCTTCAAACCATACTTCATCTCATATAAAGTTTCCAGAATCCTGCAATCTAGTCCACCTAGTGCTATCGACCATTGAAGACGCGGGAAGTACTTGTCGTGATTTAGAAACTACTTTTAATAGAAATTCGACTGTAAAACAAAGGGGAGTTACTTTTTTACTTTTCTAAACTCCTCTATTCTAGCCAGTGCGAATTTTGTAAGCATCATGCATTCCTTAGCCCATCTATTGTAAAATTATTCCAAATCTTGAACAATTTCACCGCATTAGATACATGTAGTTTATTTAACACGCCGAGTTTAGAGATGCAGTTAATGATGGATTTCAATGCAACCTGGGGCCTACTACCCGAACATTCGCCAGTGGATAATTGCTTGATAAGTTAACGACACTCAATGAATTTTTATTGACGCTGTACAGGCATCGCAAGTACTCTGAGTATTGGGACACTCACTGAAATATAAAATGGATGACATATTTGGCGAGCTCTTTATTCCACACTCTTAGGGACCTACACGTCAGCCCGCGGTCAAGGATAAACTCAAAAGATCCGCATATTACTGTAGTGTAGAGAGTCCTCAGTGGACGTCGTAAATCCCACTTGACAATATTAGACAATTTTAGACCTATCTCTATGCTACCTACTATCGGAAAAACTATTTGTCATACATAATCTTCTCCCATTTTTCATCAAAAAATGCGACAAATATCAATACGGTTTTCGGCCAGGTGCGTCAACTCCAACTGCGATTATTGACTTGCATGACCTTGCTATCAGTGCCTTCATCTTTACTCTCATTCAACGGAGTGGCAATCATAAGCATATATTTTTCTACGGCTTTTTGACTGTATTCCTTATGATTTGCTACTCAAAAAATTAGCGTCAGTGGGATTTCCAGAAGATTTAAATGAATGACTATAGAGTTACTGCCACAATCGCTATGATGTTGTGCGCATCGATGATCACGTAAGCAAGCCGTCTGATATAACTTCAGGCGTTGTACAAGGGTCTATCTTGGGCCCTTTTCTATTTTGTGTCTTCACGAATGATTACTTGCCTCATTCCGTAAAAACAACAGCAGTTAAATATGCCGATGATATTTACCTTCCGTTCCCTGAAGCGCGACAGCAATGTCAATCGCCTTATCATGGATGAATTGCAAAATATGGACGCATAGTGTGACACGAAAGGCTTGAAGCAGAATCATGATAGAACAAACATATTCCTGTGTACTCGATCAAGCTCAATTAATGACATCGACAACATCAACGTCGTTGACAAACTTAAGATTTTAGGAATCACTATCGACCGCAATTTGGGTTTTTCTTTCCAAGTCAACTCCATCAAGTCGAAAGATAGCTCACGTCTCCATGCTCTCAGACTTTTGAGGCCCCACGTTCCTGCAAATGAGCTGCATTCATTATAAACGGGATATGTGCGTTCAATTTTAGAGTGCGCCTGCCCAGCTCTCTGTGGGATAAGTAAGAAGCTGTCACATCAACTACAGCGCGTTGATAAAAGGGCGCACAGTATCATATTTTACGGCGGACCCTATGAATCTTGTCAGTGTTCATCAAATGGTATATCATCCAGCATCCTATCCATTTCGAAGAGATTGTTCTACAAAATCAGAGACAATCCGGATCATATACTGACTCATCTTTTCCCAAGTACACTGCAGCGATCCCAACATTATCGTGCGTTCTTATCAAGGACTCATTTGCGATCTCTTTAATTTTTTCCTTATGCTACTTGTCAAGCTAACCGCGCTCAACTTTCATCTACGTTTTTTGCAGCATTTATTGCATTTATTGTTATTTCATGCACTGTTCGATTTATATTCATTTTGAAAGTCATTATTACAGTCATTTTGAAAGTGATTTCAAAGTCCTTACCTGGTTTTAAATCAATGTCACGGACGCTTCATTTATCGGATCACCAATTATTTTACACCAAAATGTACCTGAAGCTCCAAAGTTTTATATGGCATATTGACTATCATGCATTTCCGAAATGATCAGCATAGAATTTTATCTGTATTTATTATGCAAAAAACGTCAATTGTCTTGCAATAATTTTTATCATTAAAATGAGATCATTACAAAATTTAAATCAATACATTCGTCCATATATATCGTCAAGGACTTAAAGAAACTGTTCAAAATGTCCAGCTTCTTCACGCAAACATAAAGAAAGGCGGCTTTGTAAACTATTGAACGCAGCAGAGGTTTCTTGTGATGAAATCTGAGAGATTTCTTCCATGATAAACTTTCGCAATTGTACCAGACTTGGTGGTTGTCTGTGATACACTCTGTGTTTGACAGTTCCACAAAAGTAAAAGTCAAGAGGAGTCAAATCAGGACTGCGAGCAGCTCAGTGGAATGGACCGTCTCTTCCGATCCACCTTCCTGGGAACTTTTGATGTAATATAGAGATCTCACCTCGAGGGACCAATGGGGAGGGACCTCATCGTGCTGAAAGATGTCCGTAGAAAATTTTCTCTACTCTCCAGCTGAGGGATGAAGAAGTCCATCAACATTGCCTGTAGGACTTGAAGGTCATAGTCGAATCAAAGAAGAAAAGGCCTATGACTTCATTACAGATTAAACTGCACCAAACGGTAATTCCGGGAGACTTAATCGGTACTTGTAGATCAGATTGATCTCATGGTCCTCTGAGTCGGCATGCTCGATGCCCTTTCATTTCTAAGATGTCTTTCAACCAATGTCACTGAATCAAACTTTGCCATGCGAAGAATAACTTTAATACGGTCTCGGCAGTCACCATTCTGCTAGCAAATGCAGTCACGATTTGCTTTGACAACAACCGTTTGCATTTTTAAATGCTTAAGTTGACGATGTTTGAATTTTCAATCGATAATCCGATATACAAGTATGAGTTGAGATATCTATCAGTTCTATTGTCATTTAGAAATGGTATGATAACATACACAATGAAGTAAATTATTTGAATTCTTTCCAGTGACGCACATCAATTTGAATATTGAATTCTCATGTCAGAATAGAGTGAAGTAACTCTATACCGGATTTCGTAGTCTAGGTTTAAGAACTTAATATACTCAATTTGTCATTTTTGATTTGTGACACTAGTCTTCCAAATAACAGCGCGTAAATAATAATCAATATACCACATAAACTTTGGAGCTTCAGGTACATTTTGGTGTAAAATAATTGGCGATCCGATAAATGTAGAGCTCATGACATTGATTTAAAACCAGGTAAGGACTTTAAAATCACCCTGTACATCACTACTACTAAATCACTGGAATTCCCTAGCAAGTGAAGAAGAAAATTCCATTTCAGCGGATCATTTCAAATCAAGTTTAATATGGTGCTCGTCGCACTTTCGGAGACAAGATCCTTTGTAACATAAGCTATCAGTCAATAATCCAGTAATCACTTTGTTCTTCTCAGAATTTTCATAGTCAAAAAAGCTTTTATTATACTATAATCTAGACTGCTGACCGCTTAGAACTTTCTTGAGAGATGCAGATACGCGCCCGTTTGGGTCCTCTTTTTGATTCTATGTTTTCAATTCGCTTGTGTATGATTGACTTTAAAGGTAGGTCTGCAGGTAACATTGTCATAAATTACAACGTAGGCCTACAACTCATTAGGTTAGTAAAAGAGTCATTACGCATATAATTGCTCATTTTACAAAATAGGTCATCATAGTGCGAATAATTGCATTTTTATATATACCTCTTGCTTCTCCAGAGGACCGGCAAGCCTACCATTCATGCATTTCATGCATGCTAATGTGGGAATTAAATGGAATAATCGAACGACATAAGTTGACCAAATAATGTCTCACGATCAAAGCCTTAAGCCCGCCTTGCCTACCCCCCTCGTGCCGACGGGCCTAGCCTAATAACGTGGTAGCGTGTTAGCGTGGTCGTGTCTGTTTTCTGTCTCTCAGTTAGTGTAGCGTTTCTGAACGTGTTTGATCACGTCTGTCCCACGTATATTTTGCAAAATTATATTACGTAAATCCTCTCACTGTCGTGGATCTGTTTCTGTCGGTGTTTTTGCTTCCGTCATTATCGTTTTCCATCCATGTGAGGATTTCGATTTGGTTTTTGCTCCATTGGTGAATTTTGTTCGCTTCGGATTCATCGAGATATCTCTACCATCAATTGTCTATTGTTTCCGTTCTTCGTTATTTCAGTGCCTCGCTTTTCTGTGTACTGCATGTGGTTGATGTAAGGCTGGTATTGTCAGTCAACACAATCTTTTTGTAACACTGGGACTGTCAGTGCTTTGAACCTGTCAGCTGATCGCCAAACAATCTCTAAACGACCCCTGTCGCGCTACTTTTCGATTATCGATTTTTTGTGACGTAATCAGTTGAATCCCTTTATTCTGTTATTTTTGGTTACGACGAGATTTCCGTGCTTGACAGTTATACACAATGCCTGAAATCACTCCAAAGAGAAATACAAGATCTGGATCGACATCATCCTCTGTCACTCTGAATGACATCAAGTCTCTCATCGATGGCAAGATGAAGGAATTGACAGTCTTGATACAGAATACGAAGAATGAAATCGTTGAGACCCTACGCAGCGAAATGGAGGAATTGACTGAGGGTATCAGATGTTTGAAGGTCGATGTCACAGAGCTACAGAAGAGCAATGAGCTTATTAAGAAGAAGACGGACGAAATGGAATCAGAACTAAACAAGGTGAAAGAAAGTCAAATGAAAGCTTTGTATGAGGCAACTTTTGAGATGGAGGAAAGGGAACGTAGAAGACTGAACCTCGTAATCTCGGGCTTGCCTGAATCACCCTCTGACTCGGCGAATGAAAGGAAGCATTGTGACTCAAACAGCTGTAAGAAGTTACTGTCAACACTGAATATTGATGTTCTTAATCCTGACAGCTTCGCAGATGTTCATCGAATTGGCCGTCTTGAAGCAGGAAGAAGACCTAGACTCCTCAAAGTTAAGTGCATGAACATCGAGCAAAAAACAGAGATTTTGAGGAAAGCGAAAGGATTACGAGCATCCCACGAATATCAAGGTGTCTACATCAACCCCGATCGAACACAGTTGGAAAGAATACTACACAAACATCTACGTGACGAACTGAAGCAAAGAAGGAACAATGGTGAAGACGTAATGATATACCGTAATTCAGTTGTTGTAAGACGAAATACTCAGCATTTTTGACTCCGCTTTTAAGCCACTTTTGTAAAACAGCGAGAAACATTAAAAAATTGGAATCTCCTAGATCAAAATCAAATTGGCTTATTCTTTGTAATGCTCAATCAATGTTTTACAAATTAGATGAGCTTCGGGCTTTAACAGTAGCGCTGAAACCAGTTTTTATTTGCGTGACAGAGACATGGCTAACTCCAGAAATCGAAAACGAGATTATATCTATAGATGGCTATGATGTCTTTCGTCATGATCGGCGTGACAATGTTTCTGATAACCGTCGAGGTGGCGGCACACTCATCTATGCTGCATCATCCATTTCATCTGCTAGTGTTCCATGTGATTTTGTGAAACCTGCGGGTATTGAATGTAATTTGATAAAGTTTACAGATCCAGTTACAAGCACACTGTCGTATCTTGTATGCATATATATTCCACCAGGTCTAAAGTCAGAAGTTTTTGTGTTATTCAAAGAATATATTGTATATACATTTGATTTCTTACTCAACTGTGCTCCAAACGCTGAGTTATTTGTTTGTGGAGATCTCAACAGGTACGACTTCTCTTTTCTTGAACAGCAGTTCAATATTTCTAATATTGTCAATGTGCCTACTTTTGGAAACGCTACACTTGATAAGTTCTTCTGTAATACAAGTCTTTCTAGCAGTTTTGAAATTTTGATTGCTCCACCACTTGGTTTTGCTACACATTTGCATAAAATTGTAATTGTTTCAAGAAATGTAAACACACTATGTAAAGACATGCATATTCAGAAAGTTTTTGACTTTAGGAGCTCACACATTGTTGCGTTTTCTAAAGCTCTCGAGTCTTCAGATTGGTCTAAAGTTCTTGATTCCACTGACATAGAAAATGGTGTAAAACATTTTTACGATACATTTTACGAAGCTATGTCGGAAATACCTGTCTCCTTTGTTAAGTTTACCTCAAAGACAAAACCTTGGATAACGCCAGTCATACTTGACTTAATTAATAAACGTTGGCGTGCCTACCGGAACGGAAATTTCGCTCTCTATCGCCACTATAAAGCAAAGGTCACAAGTGAAATTATAAAATCAAAGAAAATCTGGAGTTCGAAGATGTGCAAGACATTCAAAGGTGTGTGGTCGGTAGTCAATGATGTACGCGGGAAAAAATCCAACAAATCGTCGGACAAAATACTTGCTTTGTTTCCTAATGCTGGTGAAGCCGTAGAATCGATCAATCTGCTATTTTCAAAATATTTTGTAAACAGTGACTGTTTTCCTGTACTTAATGTTGATAATTCGGAGCAAATTACTCTCTGTACTAGTGAGGAAGTGTACTCTTTGTTAAGCACATTACGTACAGACAAGGCACCAGGTAGTGATTGTATTCACCCGATGCTTCTTAAAGCCTCAGCTTCTGTTATAAGTGAGCCATTGTCACACCTTTTTAATTTATCTTTTCGAAGTGGCCGCGTTCCCAGTGTTTGGAAGATTGCTCATGTATGCCCAGTGCCAAAATCATCACCCGTCCGGAAAAACAGCTTAAGACCAATATCGCTTCTTCCCATTGTTAGCAAGGTTTGCGAAAATGTCATTTTGAGAAATTACCGAAATTCAATCTTAGAATGCTATGATTGTTCTCAATTTGCTTACCGACCTCGGTCATCAACCGTTTGTGCCCTCGTTACAATCCACGATACTGTACTCAGAGTTTTAGAATTTCCTGATGTAGCAGCTGTTCGAATTTTGACTTTTGACATGAGCCACGCATTTGACTGTGTTCCGCATGAATTGTTGCTGAAATGTCTTAGCAATTTTTCGATTCCTTACCGCAATGTTTTCATAAATTGGATCAACAGCTATCTATGTAATCGCCAACAGCGAGTTAAATTGGGCGAAGTGTTAAGTTCTCTGGCAAGTGTTTCCAGTGGTTTTCCACAAGGATCATTGTTAGGGCCTTATCTATTTTCTTTGTATATATCGAGTTATAGGCCACTACATTAGAATGTAACTCTCATAAAATACGCAGACGATGTAACACTTGTAATTCCTGTATTCAAAAATGTAGCAAGTAATTTTTCACTTTTTTCAAGCGAAGTCTTACACTTTAAATCTTGGTGTTCAAACTATAGAATGCTTGTAAATGAAGACAAAACAAAAGTTCTCGATATCAACTTTTCTGCTTCACCTCTGCAACGTGTCAGTGATCTAGAAACTGTTGATTGTCTTAATATTTTGGGACTTATTTTCAACAGCAATCTGAATTGGTCAGATCATTTTGCACATGTGTCATCAAATGTATCAAAGCGTCTTTACATCTTACGTGTTCTGAAGCCTATTTTAGACCATGATCAGCTCATTCTTGTGTTTAACTCCATCATTCGTTCAATAATTGATTATGCGTCTCCTGTTTTCCTTAATCCAGGTATTGTCCAGAGCTCAAAGCTCGAGATGCTGTGTAAAAGGGCTTTTCGCATAATTCATGGTGCTAATGTTAACACTTGTGATAATTGCTCTATGTTCCATGTGTGTCAACGTCGGAAAGAACTTTCCATGCGTCTGTTTAACCAGGCATTGAACGATTCGAATCATATTCTGCATCGACTCCTTCCTCCTTTATCACAGCGCAGTAAAAGACTGATTCTTCCTCATGTAAAAACCATGCGAAGACTTAATGGATTTGTGTTATCCTGTTCTATATGCTACAACAATTCGACTTGACTTTTTACTTCATTAACTTATCTCTGTATAATGTACTGATGTTTCCATCAATCTCCCCGATTTCCATTGGAGATTTCTTGTATTATCTTATTGTTTTCGAAATATACGCTTATTATTATTATTATTATTATTATAAACCAACCGGCAGAGAGACGCCAGCCGCAGTCCCGACCGCCAAAATCCCGGATGGTTCGTCCACGTGAGTCGACTGTGCAACAACGCAGTTTAGCGGAAACATGAAGTTGTCAGGGAAAATCACCTTTAAAATCAACGACTCGACTTATTGCTGCTTTTAGAAAATAATGGCTTGGTTGCACTCTGTGCATCACTGTCGGGAAAGCAGGCGTAAGTGGGCATGTATTGTAAATCCGCAGATGCGAAATTCTGATGCGAAAAGATGCGAATGCACAACCTTTCGTATCCTTTCGTACCTTTCAATCTTTCGTATATGGCGTCAACACATTTGCTTGATTGGTCAATGGTTCGCAGCACTCGTTGCATCGATTTTTTTGATGCATTTATCTATTAATGCAATTCTATATCATGAGTTCGCATCTAGATACGATGTTTGTTGTAGATATCTACGACAAACATGAAACAAAGCTTTTTAGGAATAGTACCAATGATTTTATAGGTAGGATTATTAGCATACTAATAATCCTATGGGCAAATGTAACAATAATAATCGTTTATGAATAGGATTACCGCAGGCAGAAGGTATTTCCTGATGAATCAAATGAACGTGGAGGTGTCTTCTTGAAAGAATTTATTGGGTAAAAATTGTAATTCAAAACTAGGTAAAAGTAACGCAAATTGTAACGAAAAACTTCGCGTATTCATGCTTCTTCAGGGGCAAAAAAGCTAAGAACAGTCAACTAAAAAGTCAGTACAGCATCAGGAGTGCTCTCATTATGCTGTAAGAAAGAGCTGTTGTTAAAAAGTTTATCGTCATTAATTGTTAATAAAGTCACTTCGCAGGGACAGTTTCATTTCGAACCATGCAAATCATAATTATGTTGAAAATAGCATTAATCATGTAAAAAAGCGATTTAATAACCACTGAGTGCAATGAAGTACTTGAAAAACTTGACAGAAAATCAATAAATAATGTCTTTTCGAGCATTCATAGCAAGAAAAAGAAAAGTAAAAGAAATCGGCAAAGACGCTAATCTTAAATTGAAGTTTGTTTATGATCGAACTGATAGTGGTATCCGCAGATTGATAAATTAGTGTCATTGTAATACAAATCAATCTGTTGTCGTTGCAGGGGAGATAGTGATATTTTGTGTAAGTTTATTTACCTACTGCATATCCATCCTTTTACTCGACGTGTGGCATTCTGCTTCTATCAGACTTGGAATTCAGTGAAAATGTATTGATCAAAATACACACGCCGATTCTAGGCAAATATACATTGCTTCACAAGTAAGGCACGATTTTACTTGGATATGTCTCTCTCTCTCTCATGTTGTCCAATTTACCTAAACCATACATCGATAGAAAACCTACATCATGGGGTTTTATTTGATAAATCATACGAGAGTTATAAAAACCGAAGAAATCAAACTGAACTTATACGTGACTTCCGAAGTTATTCGCGCATTTCATACATGAATTTGATGTACTTATGTAAACTGAAATTGTACAAGTTTATTTACTTCAATGACAAAGTATCATATATCAAATAAAACCCCATGATATAGGCTTTCTATCGATGTATGGTTTAGGTAAATTGGACAACGTGAGAGCCAAGTAAATTGTACCTGACTTATGAAACAATCTGTATATATGTATTTGATCAACAGAACGAGCTTCAAATCAGGTCAGCTCATTACAACAATTTCCGGTGGAGAAAAAATTGTGTCAAGCTTTCGAACGCGATCGATTAAGCTCGCAACCTAGAAACTCAGTTATCAAATTTGCGCAAAATACTTCGTCGACGTCAATAATGCAGTAAATTGTCAAAATACCATCTACCAAAGCAGAGAACAAATGAAAACTGGAAAGAACCTTCCGACTGTGATGCGGCGGGCTAAGAAGTTAGCACATAGACCTACACCGCGGGTGATTTTAAAGTCCTTACCTGGTTTTGAATCAATGTCATGAGCTCTACATTTATTGGATCGCCAATTATTTTACACCAAATTGCACCTGATTTTCCAAACTTTTATATGGTACATTGACTATAATGCATACGCGTTGCTATTTGGAAGACTAGCATCACAAATCAAAAATGACAAATTGAGTATATTTTAAAAGTTCTTAAACCTAGACTACGAAATCTGGTATAGCGTTACTTTACTCTATTCTAACATGTGAATTCAATATTCAAATTGATGTGCGTCACTGGAAAGAATTCAAATAATTTACTTCATTGTGTATGTTATCACACCATTTCTAAATGACAATAGAACTGATAGATATCTCAACTCATATATCTGATTATCGATTGAAAATTCAAACATCGTCAACTTAAGCATTTAAAAATGCAAACGGTTGTTGTCAAAGCAAATCGTGACTGCATTTGCTAGCAGAATGGTGACTGCCGAAGACCGTATTTAAGTTGTTCTTCGTATGGCAAAGTTTGATTCAGTGACATTGGTTGAAAGACATCTTCGAAATGAAGAGTAGATGAAGGGGTATCGAGCATTCCGAGTCATGAGACCAGTCAGTCGAAGAAGATCCTCTACGTTGATCCGGAGACTTCTTTCTCTACGGTTCGGAACGTGTTTCGGGACGATTTGAAGATGAAGCTGTATAGACTTTCATTTTGTCGGCAACTGTTCGCTGATGATGAAGCCGCGAGGAATTCCAACAACGGATTGCCGCCGATGAGAACTTTTTGAATAGACAATGTTTCTCTGACGAGGCTACGTTCCATCTAAGTGGACGAGTCAACCGTCATAATTGTGTGATATAGGATTCGAGCAATCTTCATACTGTTCAACAAGTACCGATCAATTCTCCCGGAATTACCGTTAGGTATTCCAGGCCATTACCGTTTGAGTCATAGGCCCTTTCTTCTTTGATTCGACTGTGACCTCCAAGTCCTACAGGCAATGTTGATGGACTTCTTCATCCCTCAGCTGGAGAGTAGAGAAAATTTTCTACGGACATCTTTCAGCACGATGAGGTCCCTCCCCATTGGTCCCTCGAGGTGAGATCTCTATTACATCAAAAGTTCCCAGGAAGGTGGATCGGAAGAGACGGTCCATTCCACTGAGCTGCTCGCAGTCCTGATTTGACTCCTCTTGACTTTTACTTTTGTGGAACTGTCAAACACAGAGTGTATCACAGACAACCACCAAGTCTGGTACAATTGCGAAAGTTTATCATAGGAAGAAATCTCTCAGATTTCATCCCAAGAAACCTCTGCTGCGTTCAATAGTTTACAAAGCCGCCTTTCTTTATGTTTGCGTGAAGAAGCTGGACATTTTGAACAGTTTCTTTAAGTCCTTGACGATATATATGGACGAATGTATTGATTTAAATTTTGTAATGATCTCATTTTAATGATAAAAATTATTGCAAGACAATTGACGTTTTTTGCATAATAAATACAGATAAAATTCTATGCTGATCATTTCGGAAATGCATGATAGTCAATATGCCATATAAAACTTTGGAGCTTCAGGTACATTTTGGTGCAAAATAATTGGTGATTCGATAAATGTAGCGTCCGTGACATTGATTTAAAACCAGGTAAGGACTTTGAAATCACCCTGTATTCTGTTTAAGACTGTAATCAACTGCGATATTTGTGAAATGAGAATGACATCTGACACCAAAAGGTCAACTTTTTCAAAGCACAATAACGATATAAAGCCATCAATACATGTGCCATTCCAGTGCTAAGTTACACTGGTGGAGTTGTAAAATGGAACGTCGCAGAAATGGAAGCATTAAATCGAAAGACAAGAAAGATAATGACAATGTACCACGCGCTGCATCCACGGGCCGATGTCGATCGCCTATATCTACGACGTAGAAATGGAGGTAGAGGGCTTAAGAACATCCGGGAAGTGATAGAGGGAGAGGACAGGAGCCTCAACGAATACATATGGAATACTCAAGATGATCCACTGCTGGCGGTGGTGAAATCAGATGAGCAGAACAAGCAAAGGCCCGAGAAATTCCTAACATGGAAAGTACCACAAGTGGACGACAGACAAAGGAAGTGGCATGAGAAGCCTCTGCATGGGCAATACTTCAGACAAACCAAGGACATTACAACAAAAGAAACACAGTACAATTGGCTAACAACTGTCAAATTAAAGATTGAGACCGAATCACTGCTAATAGCCGCACAAGATCAGGCTCTGAACGCGAAGGCACATACAGCACATATCCTAAAGATTTCAACAGACCCGAAATGTAGACTTTGTTAAGCAACTGACGAAACTGTCTCTCACATCTTGACTGGCTTTTCAAAACTGGCAGGAACGGAATATCTCCGAAGACATAACGAAATTTGCCAAGTCTATCCATAGAGCGATTTGCAAGGACAAAGGAATTGATGTGGTTGATCAATATTGGAAGCACGACCCTCAATCGGTGATCGAAACTAATGATACAAAGATCATGTGGGACTTCGAAGTGCGGACTGACCACTACATACAAGAAAGAAGACTAGACATTATCGTGGTGGATAAGATCCAAAGAAAAACTCTAATAATAGATATAGCAGTTCCCGACGACAAAAACATACAAGAGAAAGAGAAGGAGAAGATCACAAAGTATCAAGACCTGCGCTTAGAAATAAAGAAGTTGTGGAACACAAATGTTGAAGTTGTCCCGGTTGTTGTCGGCGCCTTGGGTGCCTACACATCAAGGTTGAAGGCCTACCTCAACAAGATTCCTGGGGCACACCACATACCGGAATTGGCGAAAGCAGCACTCCTTGGCAGTATCCTGCGTCGAACTCTTGATCTCCCTGAGGCTTGGTAAGTCTCCGAGGTCTTGAGACACTAACCGATCTGAATGCGTGAGATCGTGTCAAAAAAAATAATAATGTATAACAAGGAGACAACTAAAATGTTCATGAAGAAACTGACCACTGAAATGGTGGACTGTATAAAAGCGACTTGAAGCCCTTTTCGACGAGAAATTACTTTTCTTTAATATTGGCCTAATAATAATATTCTGCACGATTTCCATCGGAAATCTGAATAATTCTATCTCTATAATTCAAAATAATTCGTGATCGTCACATCATCATGTTATCATCAAGTTTTGTAAATTTTTTTTAGCATCCGTTTTCGTATTTCTTCTCATTTCTAAATTGAAGATAAAAAAGAATGGCATTCGTTTGAAGCGGTCAGGCGACAAAAAAGAAAAAAACTTGATTTTTATAGCATATCTTTCAAACTATAAATGAGATGTTTTGCAACAAACAAATTCTAAATGGCAGTAAATGAAGTCTTCTTAATTCGATGCTTCTTTGTTTTGTGAACTGATATTAACTTAATACTTAAACATATCAATTATCAACATCAATTACTCAAACATATCCGCATCATCAAATGTAAGTTTGGTATTTCATGCAAGCATATTAATCTGAGGGTTATTATGGCAGGTACGTGTATATAGTCGATAAATTGAGCAAACGGCCGTCACGCAAACAGTGTCGCCTTTTACTCGCAAACTTACTAAGCCCTTGAGACTGTCGGATTGACGAAACGCGTCGGGTGATTTTTTGAAAAAAAAATTTCCAAATTGATTTACGTCAAACAAAGGGAGCGATTGTTTTTTCACACAATAGTGTCGCCTCTGGTCACACCTAGCTGTGCGCGCGTCGTTCACTTTCGCGTTTCACCATAGAAATTGATAACAATAAAACCTCTATAATTGAAATAAATCTTCATGCAATCGATAATAGTGGCCCAAAAAATCGTACGCATTTTCACTTAGATACACTTGTCAATCACCGCATGATTGGGTTAGAATCAGTTATATGTGGCTATATGTTATAGCCACAGTTATATGTTATAGTTATTCTAAGCTTTTCATTGGCTATTTCTGCCCCAACTTAGTTCCCCCGGATGTGCTGCGACCTTGAGTCAATTTCCATTCTAGTCAACTTCAGATAAACAATCTATTTCTATGCTCTTCACCTGTCACGGAAGAGTGAACTATCTCGTAAATTATCTCTGATGTATTGCATCATCTAGCTACTTCAAATTAGATGGTGAAATTGAATACCTAATAAATAATTGAATACCTCTAAATACCTGTATATTTGAAAATGATGCAACTATAATAAGGACTCTGTTTATGAAACATGATGCGAAGCCTCATTGCTTGCAAAAAGCACAAAAAGTGTGACATCGTGTCAACGTTGATTTCGGCTCTCAGAAACTGATTTATGATGCAAATCAAAGGTGTTAAATCTTGAGTTGTATTTTCCCTGTGATTAGATTTTCTTCTCTGATTGTGTTGAGAATTATAGACTTTTCATTTCCTTTCATTGACTATGAAATTATTGCCAATGTGGGACTGTAGATAAGAAGTAGGAACAACATCATTCTCACTAAAGTGCATTGATATTTCATTGACATTTTGATTTAAAAAGACTTAGCAGTCATGAATGAGTGCACTATGTTCTAACGAAGGTTGACAGTATGAGTTGGCCACAAGAATTGGGATTTTTCGTCACGATTTCGTATTGCTGAGAATCAGAACCAGATAAGTCTCTGAAGTAAAAGGGAAGAATGGCAAAACGAGACGAGTCGCATCTCATCGCTTTTTATCTACTACGGAGTTTCACCTAAAAAAACTGCTCAACCTACAACAGCGGACTTTACAGTGATGCTCAACCACAATTTTTCTATTTATTTCTCCAAAGCCACAATTTCGCAGTCAAAGGGAGCTGTATGATGTAAACCTCACGTTTCTAATTCTCCCTCCTATTTCTGTAGCAGTTGTGAATTCCGGAGCTGTAGCATAACAATAGGAGTGATGATGATGATGATGATGATTTAACGTCACTACTACCCCTTACTGGGGGCTTAGACGGTGCTTTAATCCGGAGTGTTGTGATCTTTTAGTCAGAATGCCCTTCCTGACGACTTCCAATGACACTCGGGGAAAAAGTGTCATTGACACCTTTGGACCGAAAGATCGCTAGGACAAGCACTTAATCACTGTGCTACGGAGACCATGTATAACACAGCACAACAATAGGAATAGAGATGTTAATTCTGCTGATTACAACCCCAATGCTACGGTCGTAAGCAATATAAATGTTAGTGGTTAACTGATTTATGTATCATCTGTTAATTTGCTTGAATCCATTATTGATATAAGTTTACACTTGTCAAAAAAATGATACAACTTTCGAGCACGCTCAAGGCAGCATGTCTTCTTCCTAGCGAGCGCAACAATAATGATGATTGGAAATGTTTTACAGAATCTTATTCCAAAGCCCTAATGCTACTCCAGAAGCTTACTGACATTCGGGTTCCCTTAGTGTTCTTGATTAGAAGCCTGCATTCGGAGTTTTTGCCTTACTTTAGGAGCGTAGGGTTTGTACAGTGTGTGGGATGTATCTTCAATTGAATGTCTACTCTTGATTGCGTTGGTGGTCATTATTTCATAGTAGAGATCTCATTTCCACGGACAAAACTTTGCAGTGCCTGTGCCACAAGCTTGGTATTCCTTGATTGAACAATGACCGCCCTCTTGAGCGGAGGGTGTGTATTCGGAAGCCTTGAGGGACAATGTGCTGCCAAAGCATATCGAAGAAGGCGTCGATAGGTGGCGTTCGGTTTTCCTTCTCTTGCAGATGTCAACAAAGCAGCTTCCAAGGCGTAAAACAGGATCGTGTCCACCGCAACGCGGAACAAATAAAATAAATAAAAAAATGTTCCTTGTTTATACTCGGAAGCACATTCGGTGAAACACCGCTCTTCCATGTGGCCGAGTTCCATTTATCCCACTCTCATTCTTTTTGTGCTGAGTGTTTAGCAAGAACGCAGAGTGCACCTATTTTAAAAGTCTTAGGTTTGACCCGACCAAGGTTCGAACCAAGGTCTCCCGGACGCAGAGCGAACACTCTACACAAGGCCACAGCGCCGGTCGAATTTTATCTTGATGCAATCATCCACTGAGGCATTACATATTTTGTTCAGCAGGACTGAAGGTCGCAAGCTTTGGCCCTTGATTTGACAGAATGATGAAAAATCCACGCAAGTCATTCACAATAATGTCATGTTTGCTCAATTGTTTCGTCATAAATTAAGAAAATTCTGATTAATGCTTTTTTTGGAACATTCAATGTGTGAATGCAATAACCAACCCTATCATCCAATAATAGCAATAATGACGATCTGCTGCGCCACTTCTGATAACACACAAAAAATCTGTGTGATCAAATAGATAGCATTGAAAAAATATGATTCTACCACTATACAGATATGCGTTTGTGACACGAACGCGATCATACCTCGCATCGCATTGAGCCTTGTTATTCGTTTCGCATTCGCCTTAGTGCTTTTACAAAATTGTGCTGACACTGATCATCACAAATTTTCAGTTTGGGTTAATTTTTTAAGTCAACTTGTTCTCGCTGTGGAGAAGCTGTCTCATTGAATTCTACGCTGTTGAAGGATAAGTAAAATACGTTCCTGTATTTCAGTGGGGGTCACCCTGGCCATCTCCCTGTCTCTCATTCATTCTTGCCACCCTGGTCATCACTGTCAATACAGGTACGTACAGGAACGTACATTTTCAACAATCGGATTTGTCACAATCAAGAAAGATAGTATTGACCAAACGAAGAGAGATCACACTGATATTGATAAGCAAAAGTACAAATGTAACTACCCTATATTTAAAGGGCGAATTTCAGTTACACTAGATTTAAATAATACAAAATAAGACGGCATTTCGGCGTCCCGCGCCCTCAAGGGTCGATAGAGCTAGGTGGACGAAAGATGGTGTTGTCTGAGTCGAGAACTGCTTGATGAACAGCTTTTTATTAGATCGGCCACATGTCTACAATCATAGAACTCAGTCTTTCCGCTTTGTTCAAGCTAGTGGGACTCAGAGATATATTCATTTGAGTGTGGTTTGTCTAGAGCGGACATAATCCTATCCCAGCCATTGTATGCAATGGTGGTAGCAAGTGATAGAGATTGATATAGAGATTCATCTCTCTTTGGTTCATGTGATTGGCCAAGCGCGCGCATTGCAGAAGCATCTCGTATCAGCGAACACACGAACCTCAACTGTCAGACTGCTGGTAGACATGTTAAGTGAAAAGTTTTTATTCAATTTTTCCTGGTGATAGATTCGTCAAATGGAAATATCATTCTCTCGTTTGACTCCTGACGATCTGAATTTGTTACTTTAAATGTGTCATCAATCTTCTGGCTCGTCAGAATCCAGACTTGAATTTGCACTACTTTCAATGAAATTTGATCTTCTTGTGCATAGTGTCTCTGGCCGTAATCATCAGTATTGATGAATGCCATCTCTAGACCCAAACACGCAGACAAGGCAATGTATCTCGTTTGTGGGACTACACTGTAAATCATGAAGTCCGATTTAAGTGCAAACCTACTGCTAAACGGAAGAGTATAAATACTACCGAACAAAAATTCACAGAAGTACTAAAAATGCTTAGTGAGTTTTTTATATTATCATAGTATTTTTTATATTATGATGAGATATCAATATAAATAAAGGACGCGACACGAGGCCAAATTCAGTGAGTCAGTGCACAGCTGGTAGTTGATCTGGATAATAGACTTTTGTCTAGTCTTCCCAGCTGAGAAACACGATTTAAGTATCGCACGAGTGTGCATTGTCGACGGCGATGAGCAACGCCTGTGGGAAGGCCAATCAATAAGCGGTGCCTATCAACAAGTCAGCACAATTTTTCGTAGATCCTGCACAAAACTTTTCACTCGGATCGCCTCTCTCAGGTAGAGAGTGCTCACAACTGGTGATGACGGCTTACTGTGTTCCTGCATGTCGAAGTGGTTACAGCGAAGCGAGAAACGAACCTACAAACCAGCCTGTGTTATTTCATCGATTTCCTCTTAATTAATCTAAGAAATTAACTTGGTTCTAAAACATTAATCGAACTAACTTTCTTCTGACGGCAGATGCACATGTGCGTTCTTTTCACTTCAATCATCATGAGTATCAAAGCAAATCAACCGATTTGTGCATTAGCCATGTGGACATGTTGTAACTGCCTTTGGCATGTGCATTGTCGTTTTTATAATAGTGAACGGTGAGATGCAAATTTCTATTAACGCATTTAAGGTTGTCATATTTTCAGCGCTAATGACTCAATGACTTCCATGGATTGCAGTCTAAGTATCTTTTCGGATAATACATGTTAATTAATTTCGTGCCAACATTTATATCTAACTATTTTTTAACTTATGCACGTTCATACATGATATGAACCGGTTAACTTAGGCAGGTTATGTGATTTTTAGATTAATCAAGTCCTGAACTTTTACACATTAACAATTAGACCATGCAGCTGATCAAAAACGTAGCACTCAACCAACAATTTTACATCATTTTTCACAAGAAAACATGCATAGACATGATGATAAACATATATTCCTATCATGCCTATACAGCATAGGCTGCATGAGAAATCAATAAAATTCAAAATGCAAGCTTGTGCACATTGTTTACACAGAAAAGACAAATTATATGCTCCACCATTGCAACCATCACAAATCCAATCACTGCATCTCTGGCATTGAAGATGATCTGCTATCATATTTTGCTATTCTGCTTCAGTAGATTGAATGAATGGAACAGAACATGATGCACAAATATTTTCATCGATGTTGGTGCCAGATGCTGTATATTGCTGGCAGATGGCTCATCCAAGATGATTCTTCGCCAGGAGCAAATTTCCTTTTTCTCTTTTTTCATTCTGGCGACCTCAACACTCTTTCAATATTTGAATGAAAGAAGTGTCGAGGTCTTCACGAACGCCGTATCGGTCATGTCTTGCTTGTGAAATTTCTGGAAGCGTTGACAGAGAGGTCAATTCACATCAAGCGAAAATAAGCCGTGATATGCTATTACATGTATGATATCTATGTAGCCGTGATGCACATAACATAGCTATCTGATCTCGTTGTCCGATTTGAATGCTAACATAGATTGCTTATTTGATGAAGTACTAGCGACACAGTCGCATTATTTCTCAACCTGCCTAAGTTAACCCGACTGCCTAAGTTGACCGGTGCTACGATATGTAGTATAGAGACCCTTGTATGCAGTCTGCATATTTCCTCTTCCCAAAAGCATTGGTTGATCATGGCTGTAAATCAATGCATTATGAATTTAATCATTTTCATCAATATGGATATAATTAAATTGTTCCAAATGCATTTGTGCTCAATAGCCACTGCAGTTCTTATAGAGGGATGCCTATATGGGATACAGCGGGTTAGATCTACAGTATGGCATTTATCGACTGGGGAGGTGCTAGTCCTATGCAACTCATTAAATGCACATGTACTAAAAGGAGTACGAATTAGGTGCTGTGTCTAGTACTAATATTTTGGAAATCAATAGGTACTAGCTTTTGGGACTCATTTCTTAGTCGTAAGTTCTGATAACTCAGGTTCAATACTCTTTTTAGTACTCATTTGGGACTTCATGAATTGAAGTGTCGAATGGACAATGGCTGCTTGTTGATGGCAGTTTCAGCTGCTCGATTGGGCACCGATCTACATCAATGTTGACAGATCTAAAGTGGAATCAAACTGAAATCTGCTATGCTATAGTTGCGAATTCTTGCTGCAATGCGATTTATAGTAAGTTATTCTATCAACATGATTCTGTGCTTTAAGAAAAATTATAAAACTGAATCTTTGCAAAGTATAATACTGATAAAGCACCGATGCCTAACCATTGTTTATCACTGGAAGTTGTGATCTGTCCATCAGAGAACAATTATCATGTCAGCGGTTTCCGTATTCATTCGACCGATAAAGACTTTGCAAAAAGATTCTTCTATTCTGCTTCCGTTGAAAATTACAATGCTCACCACTGCTGCTGCATCTCTCCCTCAGAACCCAAAGACCTTCCCGTTGACACATTACAGTGTAATTACGACATCAAAATTCGTTCGCAAGGCTTACTTTCGTCCCGACTGATTCATGAGTGGCACGCCAATCATCTCTATTCTTTTTCGCTGTCATTCACAATCGGCCAAACCACAAGTTGTTGTATGTCATCAGATTTTCAATATATACCATTGTTATTAAATTAATTACTGACGAATGATAGATGTTGCAGGAAATCACGTCATCAGAATTTGCCTATCAGATAACAATATCATTCAAAATTGTTTTGTTGATGTCATGCAAACATCTAAGTTATTCTTTTGTTGTGCTTTTAACATTCATTGGTCTACTTTTTAGTTGAGGAAAACAACAGTTTCTGTTGGTGAAAGCAAATCTTTTTGGACTCGCATTACATTGATGAGAAAAACAGATTTCCCACAGACAATGAATTAATTATTCTGAAACAATGAATCTTTGTCAAATTTGCAATTATAATTTGTTTATTCACTGCTTCGACCAACTATTTGGCGCCAAACTGACTAGGAACCATGCAGTTTGATGCTTTCAACAAACACGAATAAAAGTGTAGTTATAAAGATCAATGCGGCATGGAAAGTGCTTAGTACTGAATGACTATCAAACATTGTATCCCATAGCAGAAAAGTTTACCCATCGAATATTTTGAATGCTGTTGAAGAAATGGAAGAAGCTGGCACAAGTTAAGGAATTGGACGATAATTCATCGTTGCATGGCATTTGATGAACAATGTCTGAATAAAACTATACAACACGAAATTGGAAGACATATTTTTTACTGTCAACCGATGGAAGGCGCAGGACGTCGAAGGCCCGTGCATTTTACTTTGACTTAAAAATGATAAATTTTGATCAAACATTGGGGAGTTTTGCTTAACTTGATTTGAAAAAATCTGAAATGCTCTACCGTCGAATGATCAATTACGACGCATGTATTAAGATATAATTGAGCGATGCGAATTTTGGTTTTTGTTTCGAAACTATCTTTGTGAAGTCAATCAGTTAACAAACATTGGATAATTTTCCAAACTCCACGCGTTTACTTTCCTGAAATTAGAAACTTTGATTTTATCACCCTGGTAATCTATGAAAACCATATTGACAAGAAAGATAACCACAATTTTTTCAGAAGTTTAATCCAAGATGCCACAAACCTCGATATCTTACCTCACAAGATAAAGACATTTTTCTCCTTGACACTTGGAGAGGAAATTTGAATAGCACGGAAACTAAGAGTCGACTTTCAAAAATTGCAACTGTTTTTCTTCCGGAAATTCTCGGCTATACATTATACTTTTTGCCCGGAAAATGAGAAGGTGGAATAGTAGCACCGCCACACTTTTGGATTTAGGGAGAGAATAGATTCTCAAATGCAATTCAGATACATGTAGATTCCCTTGCATGATCTTCCGTTAGTTAGTTATTTCAGTAGGTTCTAACTAGGGCTCAACGATTCCCGAGAATAGCCGAATTTACGGGTTTATGGAGCCGGAATATTTCATATCAAGCAGATTTTTCAAAACAATTGCCTGAATATCTTTATTTCATAGACTCCTTGTGTCTATGAACAGCCATGACTTTGGAACAGTTTTGGAACCGGCCCGCGAGCCATGACTGACCTGACATGCATTGATTAGGATGCCATCTACGATAGTATATTCAACAGTGAGTTTTGAGTGTTATGATATTATGAGTACATTGTAATATACATTTCTTAGATCTAATTAGCTATATCTAACTCTGTACATCGTATTGTACATTTCACTTCAGTATATCCATCAATGTTGTATGTATATTCAATCGCTGGAATATCAATTCTCATAAATATTTGGAATAATTGTTTAGGAGTTGTCGTTTCGTCGGCAGAAATGGAATCAGGTCTGAAAGCTTCATGCTCTCCATGAGCTCTGGACACTGCAGGCATCCGCTGGTAGAAAGCAGTGACAACCTCATATAGACATGCAGGTCAGTGGCATAGAGTAGGTATATTAGATAGAGTGGTAACTCCGCATTTATTAAATCTCCAGTGTGTATACACTTTCGATTTTATTAAATGAACTCAAGGGAGATGCAGGTGGTATTGTCACCAAATGTGAGATATGCAAATTTTGCAGTTTTGCAGAATTGAGACGAATTGCATTTACAACGGAATTAAGTGATCATGATTGTAGTGCAGAAGGAATGATGGTATTTTGCAATTTCTCAATGTCATGACAGCCTTGGAGATTTAATGTTTGTTGAATTGGCAATTCGATGTGTTCCTATTACTTTCATGATGAGCCTCAAGAATATTTTCTTAAGCGTGATCATATCACAGGTAACCTGCCATTGGCACAGCAAAATCACATAATCAAAGACTTCATGCAACTTTGAAAGATGTAAATGGTTCCACATCACTATTCAGATTCTAGAAATGAAAGATGAATTTAGTGATCGAATCATAAAATCATGCTGCTGAAAATTGAATTAAAACTTGAAATTTCAGCCAAGAAAGTACGAATATCGCGATTTTTTCGTGAAGACTTTCATTATAATATAATTAATGAAATTCCCTCGATAATCAGTTAGGCTATACTTAGTTAGGCTGCTTATTATCAAATGTTCATTTCTTTTGATACCCAACTTGTTTCATACTACTTATTTAGGAGAGTCATCTCGGTAGTATATAAATTGGTAAATTTTGACTGTTTCAAAACTGCTCAAATAATACTTTGAACCACGGGAAAGCAATCTCCGCAAAAAACTGAATCTTTTGATATAAAATTTTTCACTGTATGCAGATACTTTTTGAGTCGACACTCTACCTATATATCCCTACTCTATGGTCAGTGGCTTAGTCATTCGATGTTTCTGGTTGAGTGTGGAACCTAATGTTGAAATTGGCGGGAATGAAATCCTGATGAACACTGTACACGTACCCGAGAGTAAAAAGGTGAGATAACATGAATCTCATAAACACAATGAGTCTGAGTCCTCAAACTATGTTTTCAGCGTTTTGCACTTACTTTGGTGAGACTTCGCATAACCTGCTATGAGAGACACCATTTGTGTGATTCGCAAAGAACAGGGACAAAAATTCACAGATTCGAGCGCGCAGCACATTTGGGTCAACCAAACTACAAGCACAGAAATTCTGCCGAAGCGAGGCCACCTCTGCTATTTGCTAGTCTCACCGATTAAAACACGTGACTTTTGATAACGATTCGGCACGGCATGACGAACTAAGATTGGTTGAATGACTATGAGCGACATTGCTGTAATTTGGTGTTACAATAGAAAAAGAGACGGTAAATGGAAAAATGGACGATAGGCAATACTCCGACAAGTATTTTATAATAACATCTTTAAATGAAATGTTATGCCTGAAAATGAATTGCATGTAAAAGTAACTACTTATGGATTAGAATTACATGCCTGACCGATATTAAACTCCTAGAACTTATTAGCCCCCAACTATGTAATTATACAGAATCGCATCAGTAAGAAGAGTAAGAAGAGTAATCTGATGTTTTCAAATGAGAATATGATATGACAACTTTTTTGTGACATACTAATTAGCATTTTAAAAGATTGTGAACATTTTTCGAGTGACTGTATTTCGGTATTCCTATAACAAATATGTGTGTCTGAATCTGTATTTTGACATTCTGAAAGGAGTATATATTCGCATCTGTATTTGATTCTCTAAATGAATATTCATCCTGTCATCCCATTGAACACAAAATTCCTATCACCTATTCTCAAGCTCTGAGAACTAAAAAACATCATCTCAAAAGCAAAACGACATATAGCCGATCTTCAAATGGCTTTGGTAAAACGGGGTTATCCGCGTGGCAGAAATCAAAATCAAATTTGAAAATACTTCGAGAAATTCGGAAATGTTTGAACTTCTCAAAAAACCAAGAAAACACTTACATTAAATGCTCCTTATCATCCATTTACGTATATATGCACATTCGACAATAAAATCGATTTTCTTATATCGATAAGATCTGATTTTCGCATTTCTTGCTGTTTCTCCGATATAGAACTCCCTTTGCATCCTTCACATTCAATTTTGCAAGTTATTCCTTGCGCACCACATTTTCCTATTCGATTATTTTTGCATATCAGGCAGTCGTCTGTGCATTTCTTTATCTAAAACGGATTTGACCTTTGTAATTTTGATTTTATGGTATCTTTTGCAGTTTCTATAACTTTACTTTTGAATCCACTTTTCTTTACTTCTCTTTCCAATTCATTCTTTAATATTGAACTTGGGGTTGATTGAATGAATAATATACTTTCGTAATTATCTTTTTTGTACCATGTTTTCTTTTTCATTTGTTTAATTCTTCTTCTCTCAGTTTGTTGCCATTGTCTTGTTCTGTACATTGGTTTCATTTTGTTTTTGTCATCATCTTATATTTTGCTGCAAGCATTTAATGCTGACTTAGTAATTTGTGCTCTAAATCTCTGACCATAACGAGAATATTGCATTCTCGTATTCACTTCTGTTAAATGCTTGGCTGTTTGATTCCAAAGTAAGTCTTGGCTACAGTTGAGTAAAATTTTCAGCATTTGTTGCGTTCGTCCGCTTCGCGGACGAACGAATTCTACATTTTCTTGCTTTTCTGGCTTCATAGAACACCTTTTATCTCCTGAGGAAGATTGGAACTTCACAGATCATAAAAGGTTCCAATCGAAACCGGTTGAATTAGAAAATCCTTACTAAGAACGATTTTTGCGACGTTTTACTTATTTAAAAATTGCAAAGAAAAAAGAAAAGAAGCAGAAAGTACAAATGTAGAAATCCAGAAAAAATTCGGTCACATTAAAACAGTTCATGGAAATATTAGCCACTAGAATACACACTTTACATAGTGCTTCATGAGTATCATCCGCTGGTATACCTCGTTTCATGCGGGAAGAAGTTTCCGATGAATCTTTTTTTTAATTTCCGGCATCTGAGGAAATCGGATTTTTTAATTTTCTGCGCTGCTAAGAATCACAAATGTGATCACGACTTAAAATAAATATAGTCCACAATTTTTTCCTGAATGGAATTGTTACACTGAATCTTTTAGTATTGGAAGTCAACGGGTTTTCAAAAAGAAGTTTTGTATGTATATAGGAGAATAATACCATTGCCAAAGATTTATGAAGTGAAATATTTACAGCAAGTATTTCAAACGGATATTCCCTTTGTCAAGTTTCCTATATTTAAAAGCATAAAACTTCATTTCTACTACCGCTGCTTTGATCAATTTGAGATTAGATGTGAACCTGTCTTCGAGATGTATAGGAGTAATTTTTCATTGAGTTCCTTCGCACGGCTTACATTGAAAGTACGTTTGATATTTTCAAGTGAATCGCTCGGCTAGATTCCGAAAGTGTCTCGCTACAGATCAAAGTCATCACACCACTTTGAGGTTCATCTCATCACTGATCAACTTGTCCCATGAGATGGTGTAGGAAAAAACTATCTACCCTAACGATGAGAGAGAAGCTAAGTTAATTAAACCGGGTCATTGCAAGTAACACTTTATCAGAGAAAACCTCGTCTAGAGGATCGTAAACTAAGACATATTAACTTAATGGCATAAATTACAACAACTTCAGGCGATTTCAAGATGAGGCATGTGAAAAATTTGAATCTGTGTGTTGTAAGTCTGCTACACGTTTTTGTTTGTCACATACATAATTATCGAAGAAAGGGTTTTGTACAATCTCTTATTCTACATTCTCTTATTTGAATCACCATACAACTTGACTTTAGCAGTACTGTAACTGAGAGTCGGTTTACAGATAAATGATTGATCAAATTTCCATGCCAAGTGTGTACGATTGGTAGGGTTCGAACCTGCGGCCACAGGGCTTCTAGAGCTATCGCTCTACCAACTGAGTTGCGACTACCTGCGTGTGACTAATGTCCAATAGTAGGTTGCAAACTTTTTTCGAGCACTAATCTAGTTCTTCTCGATCAAAGTCTTTAGATTGTGAGTTTTCGTGATTACCGACTGTGCTTGCACAATACATACCGTACCTTGTGCTGCTCATATACCGAATAAATACTTATTCAGTGTGCACTTCTTCTTTCCATATCAATGTAAATAAAGTACCAAGGTACGTGCATAATGTGGATTCCTAGTAAGGGACTTAAGCTTGTGTAGACTCCATGATTTTCTGATGTCTACTTTAGTCTAGAGCAAAGGTTCCCAACCGGGGGGTCGCGAGGCCACTTCAGGGGGTCGTCAGAGCCGCCTGGAAAAAAATTTGCATCCGTCCGGCTCTCCAATTTGTCTTACTGCACGGCCGCAGAAAAAGAGAGTACGCATGATGCGCGCTTATTAGCCGTGGTGTATAGTCACCATTCAGTACATAAAACATTGTTGCAACGGAAGCGTAATTTTTAAAAATAGACAATCGTCATGGTATATCGACGAAACTCGACCAATGCACTGCAGCGCTAATTGAAATGGACAAATATCATTCACTACTGTTGACTTCGCTGTGAATAAAGTGAGTTAAATGTTCTCTGCATATTTATGTGTTATTTGACAAACAAATTAGTTCAACATTTTGTATTAAAGTAGATGTGTATAGGAAATTAGGAATGTTAATAAACAGTGTTTTGTAATAAATATGCAAGATAAAAAGTTAATCTCGTATTCAGTTGAAATGTATTCATTTAACTTAACTTTTTTCAAGACCTGCGACCAACTTCGACCGTAATTTCCCAAACTTCAATGTCGCATCCTGGATTCGGACCCCGCTTGAGATGTCGCTCGATGACTTGGATGACGAAAATACACTGAAGGATGAATTGATCGAGCTCAAAAATTCTGATATTTTAAAACCGAAGTTCAAAGTCGTGAGCAACTGCGAGTTTTGGGCCAGTTTGCTCGATGCTTTCCCCAATCTGGCCAAAGAAGCCCTGAAGTTTGTGCTTCCATTCGTTACATCTTACCTCTGCGAGGCCGGCTTCTCGGCGTTGGTGGTCATAAAGACGAAGCGGCGGGCCCGCCTGGACGTTTCTTCTGACATGCGGCTCGCTTTGAGCAAGAAGCAGCCTCGCATAAAAATGCTCAGCGACGAAGCCCAGGAGCAATCTTCGCATTGAAATTTTTGGAATTTTATGTTATGAACACCTGATGTTTTTCTTCGTTTTTTCGAATAAGTTCAATAACGACGGCATTGAAGTATTGAATGTGATAATAATTCAATATGAAGGTGTTTCCTAACTCCTCTGATTTTTTTACTGGGGGTCCCGGAGCCCTCCGGATTTGTCCTGGGGGATTCGCGTAGCGATAAAGGTTGGGAACCCCTGGTCTAGAGGACTGGATAGACAGCATGTGGAAACCTGTCGCTGCTGATGGTTAGGCCTAATTCAAGCGATCATTGTTGCTAAATCTTGATAAGAATCAAATTGAGGCGATGCATTAAGTCATAAACGTTTATTCTGAAACACAAAAGAAAGCGCAAGGCAAGCTTGATATTTCATGGAAAATACATGTGACATCATTACAACCAAATAAAAATTTCTGATAATTGTTGCCGTACTTATGTGAAAATGCATGCGATCGGCCCTCGATCAGATTTCTAATCACATCGCTTACACAAGGCATTTGTGTTCATGGAACTTAGATGCATGTGAAATCTGGTATGGCAAATTTTCAATCTAAGGTCCACAATCTTGGGTTGCATTGATTGGTCAGGAAAATACTCTTTAGATGATACCCGACAGGGGACGTGCATCAATCTCCTTCAGTAAATGCATTGTAGCAACTTTTCGACAAGAAATGTCAAACTGACACATTTTGCAACAATTATCAAATTCGAGAAGAGCTTTGCAGATGAATAGATAGAAATGATTTTATACTTAAAGAGAAATGAGACTAATTGCGCATATTTACAGTGCTACCTATTTGCTTGTTCACTATTCACAGTAACCTAACTACAGTAACGACTATTGTATTGAAGTGCTATGCAAGGTACCGGTATCTAACCTTGAAACTCAAAAGCATTGCAAGCCACTGGAAGTCGCTTTTCTTTAGTTACTGCGCAACATGACAACATTTGACCATGACGCAATGTTGTCGTCAGTGTGCATGTGCGTTCTACACCTTTTTCCATTCTAATTAAAAGTTGTTCCGTTCTATTTAAAAGTTCTCCCATTCAATTTAAAACCTGTTCCATTCAATTTAAAACATTCAGTTAAGAACGAACTCTATTATACTACAAAAACAATATGACAGTCACCAGCTCACCAATGTAACTAAATACCATATTGCTAATCGATCATTCGTTGCTTAGCGATGCCATCAGTTTTCTTATAGCTTCTTAGAGTACCTGGCTTAACACCACGATTTTCCATCATTTCACTCATGTCAGTGTCTGTGTCAGATGCAGCGGAGCTTATTGACGTTGACATTGCATGGGAAGTCATGATTTCGTCTTCGTAAACTTTACCAAATGAAATAGACTAACTCAGCACTTGATATTATCTACTGCTATTCATACCAAACACACGGAGTGAGCGGGTATCTTAGCTTAAAAACGCGTGGATCGCGCACTCAAAAAGTGTGTGCGTGCATGGGATGATGGGGCGCTAAACCGATCTGAAGATTCTTACTTTTGCCATTGTTCGATTTCTAAGAATGACTCATTTTATCCGATAATGTGATGTAGTTATCGAATGTGGCTGTCAACGCTCCGCTCAGACAAGACTTACAATACGGTGTTACATTGGTGAATTGATGAACAACTTTAAAATGAAATGTTATTGTTTGGTACTTCTATTCTTCCCCCCCACCACATTTTTCAAGTTTTCCAAAATCATCGGATTTCGCCATAGTTAGTCACATTGGGTTTAGAATAGACTTGATCTGTCATTGAATGACACTACAACACGACCGAGAAGTCTTACTTGAACTCTGGGATGAAGGATTGGTCCCTTGGATACTCAGTTAGAATGCAAGGTACATGAAGTTCGTGTGATTGTTCTCTACAGAAAAATGACGAGTACTTGTAATTCTGAGGCTGTAAATGTTCTACAAATCATGTAAGAAGAGTTTTACACACTCAACGCTATCGCACGTTAGTGAACAAGTAGGAGCAAGAGAAAATCGTTGACGATGCAACACTTCCGGGTGTCAACAACAAAAATGTGGGGGGGGGAAGAATAGAAGTACCCATTGTTTATTGTTTTTTATTATCTCTTATTAGGAATATCCGTATTATTTTATTCATCAGATTCCATGTTGCACATGTATCATGAAATATTATGATATCATTGATTGTTTCTATGTCATTTTGTTATTGTAATAGAATGGAGCTTCGTTCTGGAGAATCGTTCTTAACTGAATGTTTTAAATTGAATGGGAGAGGCTATAAACTGAATAGAACATTTCTAAATTGAATGGGAGAGGCTTTAAACAGTATAGAACATTTTAAATAGAACAGGCTTTAAACTGAATAGAACATTTTTAAATTGAAGGGAACAGGTTTTAAATAGAACGGAACAACTTTAAAATTAGAACGGAAAAAGGTGTAGTGCTAGTTTTAGATTTCTATGGTTATCAGAACCTAGTTTTGTTGCTAGTTTGCCTAATTTGATTGTGATTCATTCAACGTTATTATTTTCCATTATTATAATCGCATCCCAATTTTGTTTTTTCTAATAAATCGTTGTCTTTGCGTTTAATGAAGACCAACAAGAGAGCTCATTACATCATTTTCAGAAACGATGCTAAAACATGTACCTGCGCCAGACGAAATTGAAATACGACGACAAAGCATACTTACGAGCCGAGAGAGATTCAAGTCGCTGCTTTTATGTCATGATCCCGAATAATACATACTGGTGTCCCCTAATTCCCTTGTGTAGGACCGACGTGCGTCAGAAATCCTTCCTTCCTTTTGCTGCTACTTTATTAACTCATCTTTGATTATGTACTCGTACTTCCTTTGCTTCATCAATCATCATATATATTTATTTGCTCTTCTGAATGTGTGACCATTATTCCATGTAATCTGTGATTTTCATTTTTGAATAAAACACTTCTATTCTTTCTAAGTGCAATTGGCTTGAATCGGTGGCGACTGCAGCACGCATCCTCAATATTTATTTTGTAAAACTTGATGCATTGATCAAATTCAATAATATACATGTAACTAATAAAAGTATCATTTCAAATATGAAAGCATCTAAGAATAATTTGCTGTTAAATAGTGCGGATTCAAAGCAAGGGCGAATAAACCCATGTCAAGCGCATATTTCGTTACACAACAATTCTCATCGAATCATTTCAAAGATCACCTTGGAATGATTTAGATGGATTATCCTGTCTTGACTTTCGCTCTTTCGATAAATTATAAACAGAATCACTGATGCTAATATTTCTTTTATCTAGGGCTTCAAATCTGGTCTCATATGAGAACCTTTCTTGCAAATCCTTGATGTCACATGCGTCTAATACTGCTTAGAGTAAACGATTAGGGCAGTAATGGTGACATTACACGGCATGTTTAAATGTTCATGAAAGATCACCGAAAATGTTGCAAGGGAACATAATTATGTAACATTTATATAGCTGCGGGTATGGCAAGGAATTGCATCAATGTTGAGAGATGTGAACTTTATCTGCTGATGATTCCTCATATTGGATGCTGAGGATGCAGCTGAACATGATCATTCGATTTAGGCCTAATCACATTGCCAATTCGGTCATTCGGCCACAGAAGTTTGTGACCAATTTGAAATCGATGGCCAATAAACAGGGCAATAGGTTTGTTCCATTATGTTCCAAAATGTATTTGCTTTTATGGCTTCTTGATCCAACTTTCAAAAGGCAATCAATGAAAATTGTAGAAGCCGTTCGATGTTTTTTTGGCACAGTGCAAAAATGCCATAAACTGATGACCGCGATCGGTCAACTACAGTGTAAAACCAACTGTACTAAGAGTGAATTAGTGGCTTTAAGTCTCCCACTTAATAGAAGTCAAACTAAAGGTAATTTCAAATTTGTATATTAGCATTAGAAATCCCAAGTCATTCCTTTTAAGAAATTTTGTGAGGAGGAAATGTTGAGATGAAATGAAAATGCAAGTATTATTCAAGACACAAATCTTGCTGGATTACTATTTAAAAATTTGGAAAGTCAAGTTTCTGATGGTAGGTCTGAAATAATTTCCATTTTTTTATCTTACGATATATTTCAACCTTATGGCCAAGGTTATCTTCAGGTTGTGATAAACAGAGATCTCAAAATTTTAACAAATATGTACAAATATCGATGGTCTAACTAAGAGATGAAACAGTTAAAAAAGTACATAGAAAAATTGTTCCATACAGATATTGATGATGCACTGAATGCAAAATGTACCGAATCACAAATATATAAAAAATCATTAAGCTTGTATTTGTATTTTGTATTTGTATTTCAAAATAAGCTCCAATCGGAACAATCTGTACAATGTTGCAAAAATAATAACACCAGAAGAAGCTATGCAAGAAAGTCAAGTAAGTCAAGCAATATCTCGAAGGCAAAAATCAAGACATTTTTTAAAAGAACTAATACTTGAGCACTCAACACAATCTGCAGGCAAATCATTCCAACATGGAACAACACGACATGAGAACCAATTACCTCGACACAATAAATTTGAAAATTAACTCTTTAATTTGTATTTATGTCCACGCGTGCGACTTTCGGAATAAATTTCAAAACAAACATCAAACGGAAAAGAAATATGACCTCGCAATATTTTAAAAACGGTGATGAGATCTTGACGTAAACGCCTCGTTTGCTAAGTCTTGATCCCGAGAATAGAACAGCGACTGTGGTAATTCAGATGTCGTATGTCAGAAAACATTCGGGTCATTCGTCCTTGGACATTTTCAACAACTTCAATGTCTTTCAAAAGAAAATGACACCATATTACAAAGAAAAACTCCAAATGAGGTCGAACAAATGCATTATAAAAGTGTATAAAGGCCGAGGAGTACAAAAATTTAAAACAAATCTTCATGCAACCTAAAAAGTGTTGAGCACGAGCAGCTGCCTTTATGCAATGCAGTGAAGCCTTTAGGTCTTTTGAGATAATAACACCAAGGTCATTATGAGAGTCACTAGATTTGATATCAACACCACCAAAGTTATAGCACAGCTGAGGATTTCTGTGGCCGAAATGAACACCTTCGCACTTGTCGATGTTGATCTTTAAGCACCATGTATTGCACCAGCAAATAAAGTGATTTAGATCGCTTTGAATATCAACGCCATTATGAAATTGAGAAACTGTCGAAAACAATTTAATGCCATCAGCAAATTTGATAATTTGAAAATTTCATATTACATCATCAGCATTATCTACGAAAATGAGAAACAACAGTGGGCCCAATACGCTCCCTTGCGGGACACCAGAAGAAACATCTCTCCAAGATGACACTGACTGTGAAATGGTCACTCTCTGCTTCCTTTGAGACAGAAAACATGAGATCAATTTCAAAACGTTGCCACGAAAACCATAATGCTGTAATTTAACAATAAGTTTATCATGGGGAATTGAATCAAAAGCGCGACTCAGATCAATAAATATAACATCAACAACATGTTTTAAATCAATTTCACTGGTCACATATTCCAAGAATGCTAGTTGAGCAGTCATTGATGATCTGCCAGAAAGAAAACCATGTTGAGATGTATATAAAAGGTCATGCTTGACTAAATAGTCCACCGGCCATTTGATTTTTGATGATTCGTTCAAAAACTTTGCACAATACACAAGTCAGAGAAATTGGGCGATAATTACAGCAGTCTGATTTCCAACCTTTCTTGAAAACAGGGGTGACATTTGTCATTTCCATTCAGATGGGATGCAACCATTAACATGAAGGATGTTAAAAAATTTCACAAGCACGTGAATGAAACAAGTATCGCTTTCTCTCACCGTTATAGGGAATACCTCATCTGGACCCGGAGATGAAAAAGATCGTAGAGATTGCAGGGCATCAGACACATTTTCACAATTGAATGAGATATCACTCAACTGAAAAGGATGAGTAGGCGTCATAGACACGTCAATGCTGTTATTATCTTCCTCTATCAACGACGAAACAAAATATGAGTTCAAGGCGTCTGCACTTTCACTATCTGTGGATGACAATGATCCATCAGATTTAATCACCAAAGACACCCCTTGCTTTGAACCCAAAGTATTTCTCAAATAATTCCAGAAGCGTTTTGGGGACGATTCACAAGACGCAGAGATAAATCGTTCATAGGAACGTTTGGCATCAGTAACGGAATTCAATAGTTCATCGTCAGCTTTCTTCCTCAAAGAAATTGCAAAGGACGATCTACAACCACGCAGGCGTTTATACATTTTCTTTCTTGAGTTGAATGCCCTCCTTACTTCACCAGCACACGGAATACCATAGACCATCCGTTTTTTCTGTCTTCTGGGAATCGAATGTTCAGCAGCTATTAACAGAATTGACTTAATGGTACACCACATTGCATCTACGTCAGTATTCTGTAGAATGTTATCCCATGCAAAGCTTGAAATAAAGTCACGATAAAGATCCCAGTTAGCTTTGGAGAAATCGAACAAGGTCAGGGCATCCTTTGAAGTAGAAAAGCGGTCGCACACATCTATTGAGATATTACATAGAACAGACTTATGGTCACTACACGGAAAAGGTTCACAAACTTCAGTTTTAATGATAGATGTATCATTGAAAAAAACTAGATCCAGTAAGTTGTTTCCATGAGTAGTTGATGTAACGACTTGCGTGAGAAAATTCATCAAAATACATTCCGTAAATGCTCTTGAGTTATTTGACGAGCATGTGTGTAAGCTGAGCCAGTCAATAGTAGGATAATTAAAATCGCCAAAAATAAGTAGGAAATCAAACTGACGTGAACAAACATAATCAAATAAATCTATCAGAATAGCCTCTTGATTGTCAGGATTGTTAGGTGGTCTATAAATACATCCCATCAATAATGATCGATTATCATCAACAGGAATCTGACACCATAAGGAGTCTATTGACGAATTGAGTAGATCGTCTGGTAGATTAAATGACACGGGTGTAGTTTCTGATGGACTAAGAAAAATACGCCACCACCAAATCGATTTTTACGATCTGAGCGAAATAAGCAATACTCAGGAGGAGTGATAACTGAATCTAGAAGAGATGGTCGACCCCAGGTCTCAGTAGCAGCAAAGACATCTGGTGAATGAACATCCAAAAAAACTTAAAGCTGAAGGAGTTTGTTGGCAATTGAACGAACATTTGCTAATATGACATCAAAAGACAACTTGTTTAGTCAGTTATTCAATGCGCTAGTTGTACCAATTCGCTGGACAATTTTACCATAAGGAAGAAGGACATTTTCACCAGCATCTCGGCGACGTTTGAGTTCATCACGTAGAGTAGTCTTCTCTGTTTCCCTCTGTCTTAGAGTAAGATCAGGCTTGATATAGACTTTCGGCCATCGATCATTCATGAACTTCAGACGCTTTGCTTCACTCAACAATTTAGACCTCAAGTCGCGGTTTGGTAATGTTAATTTTATCGGGCTTAGACAAGAATTACTTTTCCTACTAAGTCGAAAACAGGATTGAACCTCAAAATTTGGGATGTTCAAAGACGAAGCTAAATCTCGAAGCAGTGTTAAATCATGATCAGTGACTGTGGCGTTATCACTTGAGTCCGACTCCTTTAAACTAAAAATGATTACAATGTCTCGTTTTTCTCAATTTCTTGCAACTCAGTAACTGTCTCAACAACAACATCAGAGATTATGGATTCTGCGGACGGCACTTTACGATTGTCATCAATTTTCGATAAAGCATCCAACTTATCCTCTAGTATTTGTATACGTCGCAAAAGCATGGAGAAATCACAATGCTTACACATTTCACAAATGAGGATGGCCTGATCATTTCCATTGCAGGCTTTCAGGACATTCGCAGAAATCCCACTGCAATCTTTCTTCTTATGATATTTACTCTTGCAAATTGAACATAGAAAGTATTCATTTCTAGGGATATGAGCCTTGCATTTAGGACAATCAATATTAGCATCGCTACATAAATCAGCTTCAGAATCGCGCTGAGACATAATAAATGCCGAAACGATGAATCACAAAATCTGTTGGTACACGGACTCGAACCTCGTTTCTTCGGTATACAAATCCGAACTGCTACCGAAGCACCACGCCGACTGCAGTCAACTGAAATATTATCTTGCGAATATTCCAAAACCTTTGATATTTCAACGCAGTAACGCACCGAGAGATGAAATGCTTGCTCGATTGATAAAGCTTTGGCGAACTGAACAGTTATCAGCCAAGGGGAAACACAGCAAGTAAATCACTCCAAAACTGAATGTCCAGCACACTGAAACCAAAACTGTTGCCAGAAATGTATTGTCAAGAGCACAAGGAAGTCAACGGTACAATTTTTATCAAGATCCGACAGATATGAACCACTATATTCCAGCAAAACCGAATTACCACGCGAGAGAGAGCATGAACACGACCGTCACGACCGAGGTTTCAGGTGAAATTCTGAAATTTGAAAGTTCTTGAAAGGCCAAAGTCAAACAAGTGAAGAAGAATAAAAAAGCATTTAAACATTGAAATCTACTATTTCCAGCTCTTAATAAACTAGAAATGCAATCCACTTTGGTGGAGAGGTGCCTTACCTCTCACCCAGCGCTCATAGGGTATAGGCTATCACACTTGAGAGGGGATTCATGACATTTGTCTAACATCGAGCTAGTTAAAGCTCCCGGAGATTTTCTGGCATTTTGTATCAAACTATCTCTCAGCGTACACGCCGGTGCCACCCGAGCAACACTATAAAATTGATCTCAGACGTTCTCTACGTTAGTAGCAGACTTGGGACAGTCTTTGTCGCTAATTGTCTTAGCCAGTCTTGAATGACGACGGTTAGGCTACTATTCAATTATAAACAAAAAGACAAAAAAGCGGAATGCCGATATGCCAATACAGTACTACTACTGAGTACAGAAAATCTGAATGGAAGAAATTACATGAATATGAAAAATCACAATAAAATGAAAAAATCATTAGTAAGAGAGAGAGAGAGTGCATGCATAGTGCTAATACGTACATGATCTCCGAATTCGTCTATGAACACATAAAACAGCCAAATATTTCAGTATGCATGTTCTTGTGTAAATAAATTGACTAGCAGAATGAATCAATCATCTGATATCAGCTCGATGGATTCATCTTATGATTCTGAAGATGGACTTCCTCATTTTATGATGTCTCATGAATGGTGTCCACATGACTTATGATCCATTATATACATGAATGCATTTGACTTATCGAGTAGATTTCTCTGGTTATAAATTGAAAGTATTTCTCCATAATGGCCTCTCATCAGCTCTCTCATCAAAGAAATTTGCTTTAAAGATACTATGAAACTGACTGACATTTCAGTATTTTTCCCGAATGCAGAAAGTGTCTCTTCTTCATCTATTCAACCATGTCATTTTACCACTGTTCATTTAATGCACTTTTCGACTTCTACTTTATTGTAATAATCCATATGCATGCAATGTTTTGACTTAATGGCTAACAAGCATGTGTGTGAGAGAGAGAAATGCGAAAGAAGAAAATGATTATCCGAGTGCCATCTTTTGTGACTCCATTGAAAGCTCTTGGGACTCAACCTACAGCCCGAAAACCACTAGAGCAGACATGCTGTTTGAAAAAGCCGCACAGATAGATGTACGACTGTTGAACTTTCCCCACTCATCAATGAATATTTTGTTTGAGACATTGTTTCAGACATTCAAGTCAAATCCTGCGAAACACGAAAATATTTCTGCAAATGACTTACAAAAGAACCGATGAAATTGTGTTTACATAGTGCATTTTACATAAGAGCTGCTGACGCTATCTTCTTAAATTCTCGCACGAGCTTCTTTCTATTTCTAATTTGTCACCCAATATCGGTAAAACGGTAATTCTCAAGTTATAGTTGTCGTCTTGCCGGTCAAGGTGCGTCGAATATCGCAAACGTCCATCAGTTCATGGATCTACAAATGATTCAGAGTTTGGTGCACCGAGTTGTAAGTGGGCTGGGCGACACACGGACTGGGCCGGGCTTGGGCCTGATATGCAGTCATGGAAAAAATATAGTACCCGGTGAAAAAAAATGAAAACTCAAGACTTGTTCCTGCGTCACTTTCACATACTTATTATTACTCCGATAAATGAACATCATGATAGTGATAAAAATACAATATTAACAATATTAAAATCTTGTGATGCCTCTGTCAGCACTTATGAGTTCTTCCACACGATCAGTCATAGAATAAATTAGGGATTTCCGATAACTTCGTACTTCCACTTTCGTCACTGTTAGACGGATTTTCATATTCCTTTTACAATTTCAGTTCCATTCTACCCCTCACATTTTCGATAGGGTTCATATCAGGGCTGCAAGGAGGCCAGTCAAGGATGTTGACATCATTTTGTTGGAGAAATGTTCGAGTTCGAAGTGCAGTATGGATAGGCGCATTGTCCTGTTGGAAAATGCCGTTTCCTTGAGATATCATGGGCCAAATTGGCACGAGGTTCTCAGCAAGAATATTAGTGTACTGTTCAGAATCAGTGTGGGTTTCGATTCAGACTAAATCCGTGAAGCCGTTTGCAGTAAATGCTCCCAATACCATACTGCAAATAAAATGTCTTTTAGTTTCCCCAATGTAGCATTTATTACATTGCTCACACGAGTATAATAAATGCTACATTAGGGAAAATAAAGGTCATTTTATCACTAGAATAAATGAACACATAAAAGGCAGTCCGCAATCTGAAATTAGCATGCATTTGCACTTCCCTGACGTCACTAATTTCAAGATCATGTATCATACCAAACCGTGGCTAACCAAACTGACTGAAGCCTTGTTCATCAAAGATGTCAACTCCGACCACTTACTTACTTATTGAATGTTCAGACCCGAACTACGCAATTGGCTTTTTGGCAATTACTTCCGACGATTTGAACTCTGTATGTAAATATTGTAAAGTTTATTGTTCTTTCTCTCATTTGTACACTGATGAAGGGTGGTGAATCCACCTGAAACATGCGTAGTTGGTTCCACAAAAGTGGCATTTTCTAATAATTATGAATCTGGGCACTATTGCCTTTCTGTCAATTATTGAAATTTCTACTTTACATTTACTTTACTTGTGAGAATTCTGCAGAATTCCTTTCAGTTACGACAAGTTTTACATTCATGAAGTATTGACCGAATAGAAGCAGAATAACAGAAGCGACATTTGAATGAAGAGAAATGCGTTATTTTACCGACTAAATCTAGCCTGCAAAAGAATGTATGCGCGTTTCATTATTTTCTCAAATTCATATTCGACTGAATAGATTCCGTCAAGGTATGTACAACTGATGATGGGGATTTTTGTTGAGTAGGCTAGATATCAAACCGATTCAAAGCAACTCATCATCAGGCTTGAGACATGAGAGGGCATGGTGGAATTTGAAAAAATGGCATACACTTGTCGGAAAACAATTGCCATGACATAAGCCAGAATTGTTTATCTCAATTCAGAATCGGCTGCCAAATCCGCTACCAAGTTCAACGTGTTATACATGGAAGAAATTCTGCAAACTTCATTTTGTAAGCAGGTGCGTGTGTTTGTTTAACTGCAACAAATAAAATTTGTTGACTTGACGCTTTTACTGACTGCAAAAGCAAATCAACCAACCCAAGCATCTCCAGGACTATCAAAAATCTACCTAATGTGTGAGAAATCTGCCTTAATCTCCCTAGAACTGAGTTTTTTCACACCCTCTGAGACCTGATGGGGTCCCTATTGCCAATTATTTATTTATCTGTTCTAATCGATATCAAAACATTGCGAAAGTTGACTTTTAGTGAAAAATGTTGTTTACGTGGAGCAGATAGATGCAATTAATCCTTTGAGTGTCGTTCAACCTTCCTAGTAAGTGTGGTGTTTTTGTCAGTCAACAACATTTGGCACAAGTTTGCAATTGTATTTGAAGGCGGTTTCACGATGTTTATTGCCACAATAGAGCCTCAAATAGTTAATGCTATTGTAATATATATCAGAACCCTTAAACTCGTTCAAATTCTAAATTTATTCACTCCTATCGGTCCAATGAACTCCTTGGCCCATCGGGATCATTTGTAGATCCACAAACAGATGGAAGCTTGCGATATTTGACGCTCTCTAACTTACAGGAAGAATGGAGCTAAAACTTAAGAATTATCGTTTTACTGATGCTGGGTGAAAATCTACGAATCAAAAATAATAAGAAGATGCTCATGCGCGAAATTAGAAAGAAAGCGTCAGTGCTTCTCGGACTAATATCGTCTTTTTACTTCAAAAATGCAATTCCAAAGGCGTCTCACATAAACGTGAGATTGATCTTCCTATGGATTAATGCTTCTGAGCCATTGATACGCTTGTGCAACAGTCCGCGCAAATGAGCTCCTCAGAAAAGAGATTTGCTGTTTTTTTCAAGATAATGAAGTTTCCTTCCTCGCGATAGAGCAATTAGTCAACACAAAACATCTTTCGTTTGCAGATATAAGTCCAATTTTAGAGAAAATATCTATCACTCTCATCAACTTCAAAGATTTAAGTTACAATGTCCTATTTAACCCTCATCAGCCCGGCAAATGAGCCATCGCATTCCGCCCACCAGACTACATATGCAGTTCGTGCAGTCTATAAAGTTGCTTTTAATTCTATAACTTTGTAGATCACTTGGGGGTTTAAATTCTGGTCCTGCAAGTCTTTTACTACAACTATTTATGCAAACTTCAATCGCAAAAGTCTTCAGAAATGAATGACTGTTGAATCTATGCTGGCCCAATAGACCAAAAGATGGGCATCATCCACATTTCATCTGATATGTCGACATTTGATTCGTGATGATGCATGTAATTATGAACTGCCCGCATTTTACAAAGCAAACTGTGTTATGCAGTAAATACTATACTTACTAACTCATGAAATCAAACATATTACAAAGACTGTAAGCCTACCATGCATGACAGAATAACATAACAAATGTAGCGCTAACTGCAGGCTACTGCATTTATACGAGTTAGTATATACCAGATGCAGTTCATTCATTCAAACATTCAGAACACGCTATACGGCTGGGTTTGTGGATGGAGCACACTGGTCTTGCGCAGTGAGAGCATCTATGTCTTCTTGACTTTCCACAACTCGAGACAGCTAAGCATTTCCGAGGTCCGGAGCCTGCACTCACCGCATGAGCTGATGGGCATGGCTTCAAGCCGAACTGATGAAATGCGATTTTGCTTTGTGCATATACTTTAGCATCTCTGTAGCGAAGATGAATATTTGGTGCAGTCAACTGTTTGGCAACTTTCTTGATAAATAACTTTTGAGGCAGTGTATATCCATTCATTTCCATAATGAGAAATGAATTGAGCAGAGTCACATCTACATGTAGGATATTGAACAAAAACACCAATGGGTAGCGGCGGGTCTTCCGTTTGCAACTAAAGTCTTCAATCCTGCTATCCATCAAGTCTGTGCCACCCTTGTTGGCATTGTAATCCAGGATTATGCTTGGTTTTCTGTCAACTCTCGAAGAAATTTCTAGTTTGCTGTGGAAAGATGACATCAGCAAGACGTTCTTTATCTTCTTTGGAACATAAGAAGTCAACATAATGCGGTTGTCAACATCGAACACAGCTGTTGTGTTTTTCACTTCTCGCTCTTTGACAGTGCGAAGCTCATGTGGTACATCTCGACGATTGGCAGGTAGTTCCCGTCGCTGTAAGACCCTTGGACAAATGATCATTCAAAAGAGAGTGTGAGGTGAAATACCTGTCCATGTATACATGTACGTTGCAATTGGAACCATAATATGGTTCAGTGAGCTTCATGACAGTCTTTTGTGCGAGACCAACTTCTCTTGTGACACCCTTGCCACTGTAGATAACCGCATTCAAGGCGAAGCCATTTTTCGAATCATTCAACCAAAATATTTTGATGCCATATTTCGTTGGTTTTGATGGCATATACGCCCGTGCTGGAACATAGCAACGATAGCCGTACAGTTGTTCATCCACCGTAAGATTCTCTGATGGAATGTAATGCTTTCTAAGATTGAAAATGAACAAGTCCCATATTTCGCGCACAGCCGCCATTTTGTCGTTCTCCTGACGAGAAGCTCGTGTGAGTTTCTCGTCTAAAGTCAAATTTTCCAATAGCTGTTTCAAACAATTCTTAGATAGAACACAGCGGTAAAACGGAGGAGAGTCTGAGGAGTCGTAGAGGTCGCTGAGAGCCGACACGTTGCTTTTATCGGCACCTCATCGTATGATGATTCCAATTCCAGCCGTCAATTCTTCATGCGTAAAGACTTTTTGCTTCTTGGCACGCATTCGTCGATTTGTCAGACGCAAGATGTTCCACTTGATGTTATTCGGAGAAACGTAGTATGCGATGGATTCTGGATTAGACGCATCGCTGATACCACTAATGATTGTCGACGTTTCATCACCGGATGATGATCCTTCCTCCATGAAGCCATCTGCATCATCACTGTCATGAAAGTATACCTGAACACCCGGATTTGGAAAAAATTGAATTTCGTTGTCGTCGGATTCATCAGCAGCCACTCCATCGCTTTCATGCGCACATTCATTTTCTATGTCCGAATTATCGGTGTCTTCAGCAATCAAAATAGCAATGTCACTAGGAGTGAGAATTCGAGACTTTACTCGAACACTCATTATGTTGAAATGACATAGTTGGACGTTGACAATCAATGAAATACAATAGATTCACTTGACTAGCAGAATTCATCAACAATTTGAAATCAGGACATAGAAAGCTGCTTGTTCGGATTCAATTGTTTGGAATGACATAGAAAGTTCATTCTGGTGAATAGCCTGAATGTTGCTTGGATCAATAGGTTTCTTGAATCTTTGAATTGACATTGCCATCCAAATTGTGCAAAAACTGTCATGTAGTCTGCCGGGCGGAATCATATGATTCCTCAATATTTCTTTTCCAAATCAACGCATCAAGAGGTACTTGTTGACAGCTGCAGAAGGGCTCTGTTCCTCGACATTGTTGGAAATGAAATTTGGTTGTATTTGCTGTTGTATTTTAGTTGTGATGATTGTTTGAAAATCGCAAAACTACAAATGTAGTCTGGTGGGCCGATGAGGGTTAAATATTAATTTTTGTTAATTTCCAATTATCTGAAAGCTTTGGAAGTTGAATTTTGGAATCTTCAAGAAATTTTCTTCTTTATTATCGCATTTGAGGGTACTAAAATTCTGTGGAACATCATTCCACAAACGCATAAAATCTTCCAGACTACATGCAAGTGCGAACTCTGAAATTCAGCCATTTCTAGGGACTTCTTCCGACACGAAACAATTTCTAAGGAATCCCGGAAAATGAAATTTAGCGTTTCCCGGATTCCGAGGATGACAGATTCCCGGGAAATCCGGGAAGAATGACATGCTGATAATTATCATCTGTAACATTAGCATTAATTGATTACTCTTCAATGGCGACAGAGCATTGATTATCTATCAAAAACACAGTAGATTTTGCGAGAAACCAATGCGTTGAAATGAGCCAGCTCCAAAGTTATTTGTGAAAATCGGTCCGATGCAAGGGGACAAACCTTACCATTGATCAAATTTATCAGCATGTCTATCAGAGTTTCACGTCGGGATCATGGAAATATGCTCTAAATATTCAATGTATACAGAGAGTTTGTGTTTCGAGCTTTCGTGAAAGTCCTCTGTTCTAGCGACTACATAGTAAATACTTAAATACAAAGCACCTGAGGATCATGTATCTAAGCTATTCAAAATTCTAAAATAAACATCCGATTGACGATTAGATATTGACATTTTAAAATTTTACATTCAACTTGGTTAAGCGGAATGGATCTGCAAACTACGTTGAAGGCCTGTTCAAAACTTCAATGCAGACTCGGCGACAATTTGTATAAAATAATGATATTTCCGTCTTAAGACAGCATATCATTGAAATATGAAAAATAGCAAATTAATCATGCATGTCGTGGATGACTAAGATTCTGGAAAATATTTGGTCGACATTTTCCTGACGTCTGATCAATATGGTGAAATCCAGAAAATTTCGTGACTTTTTTGTCCCTAGAAAAAAATGCTCAATTTTTAATGAAGATAGGCATCAAAACATTGTGATATCATCCTATTTCAGCATTTTCATATATCAAACCACAAGCCAGTCATATTTGTCAAAGCTAGAAAAAAATTGAAAATCACGCCGTCGAAGAGATTACGCCTCATATCTTCGACGCGTCGAAGAGATGACGATATATCTTAACGTTGAAGACATCCTCAATTTTCTAGTTTCAAGTGATTAGTAATGATAAAGTACAACACTTCTATGGTTACTGAACCTGCATTTTATGTCTTCTAGAACTGGCAAGGTTAGCGGGTCAAAAGAGAAGTCGCTTTTGACGTCAAAGAGATGATGCTAAATATGCTTAATCAATGTATTCATTGTCTTTGAATGATATTACTTTATCACCAATTTTTATACTTCGATTTTACCTAATCAGATGCCTATGACAAGAATGTTGAGCCTCCTGTTTCTATTCCCCAATGCTGCCATAGTTACGTCAGCTTGCATTAAAGAAAGTAGCTTGAAGATTGGGCCTACAGTTCATTTAGGAACTATGGCTATCGTCTAGATAAATTGCACGTGCAAATTTTCGGGATAATTAGTTCCCAAAAACAAGACATCGAAAGCATTTTGATTCAAAAGATGAACAGAACCATCTGACTAAAAATTGCAATTTATAAAGATATGGAAAATCGTATTTATTAACAGTACATAATGATCGACAGTCAATAATAGATCATGAAAACTATTGAATATAATCGTGTTTGAGAGTACCTTGACTACTTAAGACGCAGACTGATTTCAGAACATCTTAGGAATAATGACGCACCGGATCTGCCACTTCCATGTGACTATGATGCTCGACACCTGCGACCGTGGCGATGCGTCGAACCAGCTCCATGCAGCTGACATTAACTGCATCGGTCGATAGATCGATTTCTTTCCGGGATACCACTTTCCATCGAAATTGGCGATCACTGATCAACTTCAAAAGGAGGGATGGGAGTTTCTACATCTTGATTATTTTGTGTGGCAATGGTGAAACAAAAGAAGTCTATCAATATGAGATGAATGAAAACAATAGAGTCTCTTGAAATCTTCAGTGGCAAAATATTAAAGTACTATACTCATTAATTGAAGTAAAAAAATTCAAATGTTCAACGCTGCTCAGCAAAACGCGATATCCCATTTCTATGGATTGCTTCTACAGCAAACACGTAGGATTATGAGAGCAATAACATTTATTAGAATAATTTGTTGGTTGTGTCGTTATTGTTTGTTGAATTGTCCTTTCCTTTAATGCCCTTTAATGCAGGGTTAATTTTCCTCTTTTCCAAACCGATTGTTTTTTGTGTATACAAGTTATTCTCCTATTTTTCCAATTTTTTTATCCAATCAATTCAATAAATTCCAATTTTATTTTATTTTATTATCTTATGATAAATAACTAAAAAACTAAATAACAACGAAGATGATGAACTTTTCATTGTTTTGCTTAATTGCTGAAGCGCTGAATTCCAGGGCTTAAGGCCCATCGAGAGTCACAATTAGCACCATTTATTCAACTCAGCAATGAATTACCTCTGGCGTCGAACTCTATATCTCTCTCTTCTCTCTATCTCTCTCCAGTAACACAACGGGCCGAGAATGAACTGTTCATGTTTTGTACAATAGATTTGAATTGGAGGTTATCATGGTCAATGCCAATTCCAATTTCAGTAGATTCAATTATCGTCAATTCCAATTCCGACCGAAAATGGAATTAAATCCGACCCGGAATTTATTCCTATTCCTTTTCCACCTCTGGTGGCGTCATCAAATCATCAACCATTGGCTTTTAGCGATGATGTCAGTTGTCAGTTCAACACGTGGATGCTTTCTGGGCAGGAAATAGAAAGTTCAACAAGGTCTAGAAAACCATTCGACCATGGATCCTGTTCAACATGATCGCTTCGATAGCGACTTTGAAGGTCCTACAAGTAGGTAGGCCTACTCCACACATGATTGCAAGCTTTGCAATGCAAGTCAGAGTTGATCAAATAAACTCATTAATTTCTATAGTGCGCATCTGTGATACCTGACACTAAATAAGGAACATGAGATTCCCTTTAGAGAAATTGTCACAATCTTCAACTTCCAGTGAAGTGATCTGAAAACTCATTTTTCTGGAATACTCATCTTCAAGAAATGCTTGTATGTCATCATAGTCATCCTTCTGCGACCAGCGGAAACTCCTCTGTCATGATCTATCTTCAAAGAATATCCAATGCCATATTGGGCCCTTCCCGTGCCTGAGAGAGCCAACAACGCAACTGTCAATGCCCAGGGATTTCTTCAATTGGTCCATCGCATCTACCTTGCAAAAATATACTTCTTCAAGAGATCCAAATTTTTCAATCAGATATTTCAAAACAGGTTGAAAATGTGCAACTATTATCTTCTCGTGTCGGACGACACGGTGTCAAAAGACATAGGTGAATCATAAAAAATGTGACACTTGATGAATATTAAACTTGATGGTGAAAGACACATTGAGTAGGCCTACATTTCAACTTTGTCTTTAACAGTGTATAGGCTCGCTAAAATCGATGGAGAAACAACTTCGTTGTTATGCAATGATCCTTTTATCAATGTCAGTGAGGACTGCTAGACATAAATGCGATATAAGGTTGATGGGTTGCTTGCATGGACCCTGAAATTTCAATATTATAGCTGCTATTATTTTTCTTCATCCCAGTCATGCAGCAATGAATCGACATCGATAATAATGCTCTGTTTCTATCTTCTTCAGTATTACCGGTAGAACAACCGCGTGAACAACCAGGAAAAATTTATGATGCCGATACTACAGTTCAATATCAATTGCTAAACATGGGAGTCAATCAAAGAGCGCGATGGTAGACAGATAGACTCCTCGTGTCGCGAAATTTTCTTCTGATCTTCCCCATGGAGGAGTTTTATAGGTACACTATGCAAGCCGCAAGTAGGATCCCTCTTGAAGACGTACTTGATATTTGCTATTCAGACAGCAATTGTATCGTGTGATTACAAGTGACTCCATCCTATCGTTAAATGCTGCAGAGTCCAAATCACTCCCTAGAAGCGCGTAGACTTAGACATCAACTCATATTGTTGTACAAAAAAAGTACATTGACTTATTGACATTCACGTAAATGAGTTCTTTGATGTTTCTGTTGAATTAAGAACAAGAGGCCAGCATTTTCGCCTATACCGTAAATGTCATCATTATGATTATAGACGTTGTTTTTTCACTGTAATATATGTAAATACCGGAATATGTCATCAGATGCTGAAATCAATGTCTCCTCTGTACAAGTATTTAATTCTGCAATTAATGAGTTATTCAATAAGATCGGTGCATGGAAATATTGTATAGGCATGATTAGGCCTACTATGGCATGGTTATTTTTCTGACAATATCTAGCGATTATCTCGTCATGCGTGTAATTATGCAATTGCATTTCATGAATATGCTATCTTTAGCTCTTTGAATGGTTTTTTATTTGTGATTTCAAATGCGGGTATTATTATTATCATTCCCACTTATTTTAGAAAACTCTCCTTTACCCAAAAAATATTCCACACATTTGCCCAGCTTTGAGATATCACCCAGAGAAACCCTGGTCTAGTAACTCCGCGAATATATATGCATGTCTTAACATGTTTATAGAGTGCAATTGATTAAATACATTGATGTTTCGGCAAAGAGATTTTATGTTGTATTTCCAAAAGTAGATCTTTGTATTTTATACCGTAGTATATTAACATCATTCTATGTCGCATCATGACACTCGTTTGCGGCACAGATAAAGAAAGACTTGACAATAAATAAGTCTCTTTTCCTATATCATATGAACATTTTATCTAATTTTTCAATTTTGTAACTTTTTACAAATGTATACAAAATACGTACTGTAGTTGTACATGAACGTACTTAAAAGCATGATGTTTACAAGAAGATCTAAAGGCTACATCTGAAGGTATTATATATAAACTTGTAGGCTATATACTGTATGATTTTATGTTAATCGTGCATCATGACTGATCAATAAAAAAATCAGATAATAATCAAATCAGATATCAATGAATATTAGGGCTTCTTCTGGTTTACGAAATTGTTAAGTATAGGCTTATATTAATTAAGCTACATTTATTGTCCCCCCCCGGACATGAAATCCTGGCTACGCGACTGATGTCGGCGTCGCATGTAATATCATCGATTACGATTAGGGAGGGAAACGGACGTGAGTCGTTGTCAATGTAGCCTATCTATCAATTGCATTTTGTAAACCCACGCCGATTGTGAGATGATGGAAAGAACTAACAGCTGCGAACATCCCGTTATGATCGAAGGTTTTATTGATGAGGACAGATTCATTAGAACATGGTAAGAAGTTATCCAGATCTGTGGACCATATCATCAACAAAGCAGTTTGACATTCAGGGAGCTGACAACTTTTGGTCTCAGATTGCTGAACAAATAACATGCGACAAGAAAAAATGCAACGAGAAGTGGCGATATCTCCGTGAAACCTATCAGAAGAAGAAACTGGAATTATCCACTCGAAGCGGTGATCCTGTCGGAGATCCGAAGCCAAAAGGGAAATACTTTGAGTCCCTGTCTTTTTAAAGTGACTTACTTAAAGAAAGACCAACAGCAAGTAATGCATCATTTGATGAAGAAATTGAATCAATTTTTGGTACTTCTATTTTTCCCCTCCCCCACATTTTTGTTGTTGACAGCGGACAGTTTTGCATCGTCTTTCGATGCACGATCTTCTCTTGCTCCTAATAGTCCGGGAGCCAGCGTGAAGTTGTGCAGGGAACGAGGTAGTACATAAAACTTTCACATAGCATAGTACACCTCTAACCTACTGCAAAACTTCGCGTCTGCCGGATCAGATCATTTGCTTTTCAGAAATAGAGAGGATAACACAATCCTATGTATTTCCAATGGTAAAATTGTGACATTTAAGGTGTTGACTCCATTTTTTCGAATTTTTGCTCATAAAAGTTAGACAAATTGGTATTTTGTTGAACTGGTTATTATAGAAATCATCTACAGATCATGATCTTTCAAATGAGTTATCATTCAGTGACAGAGGATGAAGTAAAGTGTACAAACAGACACTTTTCGTTGGTGTAACTGCAAATTTTAACATAGAAATTTCAGGAAAATTGTTGATATACTTTAACGAAAAGTGTCTGTTTCTACACTTTACTTCATCCTCTGTCACTGAATGATAACTCATTTGAAAGATCATGATCTGTAGATGATTTCTATAATAACCAGTTCAACAAAATACCAATTTGTCTAACTTTTATGAGCAAAAATTCGAAAAAATGGAGTCAACACCTTAAATGTCACAATTTTACCATTGGAAATACATAGGATTGTGTTATCCTCTCTATTTCTGAAAAGCAAATGATCTGATCCGGCAGACGCGAAGTTTTGCAGTAGGTTAGAGGTGTACTATGCTATGTGAAAGTTTTATGTACTACCTCGTTCCCTGCACAACTTCACGCTGGCTCCCGGACTATAAGGGCAGTCGCAAAATCGTTGAGTGTGTAAAATGAGCTTGTAGAACATTTGCTGCCTCAGAACTAGACAACTGCTTGTCAGTTGTCTGTAGATAGCAATCCCACGAAGTTCATGATCACTGCTGTATTCTAACTGAATATCCAAGAGACCAATCCTTCATTCCAGGGTTCAAGTAAGATTTCTCAGTGGTGCTGCACTGTTCTGCACTCAGTGGCAGATGAAGTCTATTCTAAATCTAATGTGACTAACTTTGACGAAATTTGATGAATTTGGAAAAGTTGGAAAATGTGAGGGGGGAAAGAATAGAGGTACCCAATATTTCAATATTCTGATGATATTAGTACCTTATTTCTATTCAAACTTGAAACCTATACGTATGCCTCGTCATACAGTATGATCTCCTCCACCAAACGTCCTTCATAATTTTCCTCTCTCTCGATCGATTTATAGGTCTCACTCTCCACTGCCACGCTTTTTGAGCAAGTGAATTATCGAAATCAAGGGCACCATGTCGTTGACGACTTTTTCGGATGAGTCCTGTCATGAAATGATATCTCAATGCAAGCGTCAGCTATAAATATGAAATGAAATCCGCACGATTTTGCGTTTAAGTTTACCGCAGTTGCGAGGCAGAAACTGTGCGAACCTGCGGTGAATGTTTCAAGCCTACGCTTTTCTCTCAAACCTGCAGTAAAAAACGCAAAGACTATAATCCAGCCTTTATCAAACAACTACATGCCGCATATCGGCTAAAGGCAAACAGAGAAAATAGTCGGCCAGTTAAGCTCGGTACAGTTTTATTTGTATTTCTTTCTCTGATTTTCTTCCGGTCAAAGTCATTTTTATTTGCTCAGTAAGATTGAAAAGCTACTCGAGATAACAATTCAACCACGAATCCTCCGAAGTGATTAATAGAATCGTTCTAATTCAAAGCGAGGATGGAGAGGACGCAGATGTACCAATAGAGAGACGATAGAAGAACCGCTGTGTTCGATTACCGGAACTATAGTAGACTCAAATTAAATAGTGAGTAATTGATTACTAATTGATTCGAATATCTGAGTTCTAGAGTGAACAGGTTTTCACATTAACACTGAATAAATAAGTCTATTTGCGTAATTTATAAATTCTTGCATTTTCTTAGTGGAGAGACAAATACAATCGATGCTCGTTATTGTTGCTGCAGCGCGTGTCGTCATGTCAGCTCATTTGACCGGACTGTGTGCCCAAGAGTCAAGAAACTGTTTGTTCATTGGTCATGTCACATTCTACGGACCGTAACCATCGATGCTTCAGCACAAATCTTCCATGTATCACTGTTCAACAATATCTACACAGTAAATAACTGCAGAGGTGGGCAACCACAATGGGGCAGCGGGCCGCCAGTAGTGGCCCGCAAGGGGCTACGCGGGCCACTGGGACGGGGACCGGCGGGCCACCTATCGAAATGTGTGTCGGCGGGCCACTGGTGGCCCGCGGAACCCCCTCCAGTAGTGACATTTATCGTGTCCAGCCGTTTGTACCTAAGCTTTTATACATGTGCTTGTACATCATCTCCTAGTGTCTTACATTACAGGCTACATGTAGTGTCAGAATGGGATATATTAGTGTTCGTAAGCTTTCGTGAGATGGGCTAGGTAACTGATAGATCATGGCATCCAAATTTTGCATGTGCGTTCTAAAATGTATTACGAGTTTTTTTCATATCTTATCAGGAAATTAATTACGTATATGCATCTTACTGAGATGATACGATAACTACTATGCTATAACTAACAGCAGGTATCAAGAGATGATAATTGTACTATGGTATATATCTGGCCATGTAGCCCAAGTGTGTTAAATCAAAACAACTTTTGGTTGACACTTTTGGTTACTCACTCATCTGTATTTATCTTTCCAAAAAAAAAACTCTAAAAACAGAAACGCAATAACAATAACAGGATCATCTAAAAACAGAACAGTTAACGAAAGGAGCAAACAAATTTGATATAGGCCTATACTCAGCCCTACTGTTAATGTGACATTTGACAGTCTTTTCCTTTTAAGATATCAGCGAACCTTGGTTCCATTCTTTGTGCAACAGCACAGCGCAGTTCATTTTCCAGATTAGAATCAGAAATTAAGCTGCGATATTTTGATTTACACACCCTTAGAGCGGAGAAGAAAACCTCGCACGAATATGTCGAGCTGAATATTGCTCGAACTTTCGCCACCAATAAGCCAATTGTTGAGATCTTTACAGTCGGTGACTCCAGAGATAAATTCCTTATCTGCATATTGATTATGTCCGATTCCAGGCAGGCACTGTCGATGTGAAAAACTTCTGCAATCTTCTGTACTTTAGCTAAGGGAAAGACAACAGGGTTCTGCAAAGATTCTTGCACGATGGTCAAATCCTGGAACTCCTTGAATCGGTCACTGAAGTTTTCTCTTATTTTATCGATACATTCAACGTATCGATCATACGAAGGAGAAGGTAGAGGTTCTTCTATTATGGACGCCTGTAATTCCTCGAAATGTCGCAGGTCTTCGTCCTTCATTTGTTGTGAAAATAAATCGAGCTGCCGCATGAAAACTTTGATGGAGGCGTAGGCATCGAAGACGTCAATTGTTCTACCTTGCAGTTTGGTATTCAGCTCATTGAGATGTTCAGTCATGTCGGCAAGAAAGGAAAGATCACGTACCCACTCGACATCACAGAAGAACTCGTCATAGGAATGAATTTCTTTGGAATCCAAGAAATCATTGATATGCGAGAGCAGCTTAACAAATCTTTTCAAGACTTTGCCTCTGCTGAGCCATCTGACATCATTGTGAAGAATCAGATCGCCATATTCAGATTCCACGGATTGAAGAAAATCAACGAATTGTCTGTGATTCAAAGCTCTTGCCCGGATGACATTAACAATGGATACCACAGTCAACATAACGGAATTCAGTCTATCATCGGAAACCTTTGAACTCAGCACTTGCTGATGGATGATGCAATGAAAAGAATATAATCTATGTTGAATAATGTAACAAATCCCACTTTCTAACCAATCATGGAAGGTGCTCCGTCTGTGGTCACAGAAACAAGTTTATCAAGTGACAGTTCGAATTCTTTCACGAGATCCAATACTACTTCAAGAATATCCTTTCCACGAGTTTGGCCATGAAGAGAGCGTAAGGCCAACAGCTTCTCATTCACTACCGTACAAAACGTATCCACACACAAAGTTGTGATACATCAGTGATATCTGTCGAATCATCCAATGCCAAACTGAAGGCAGCACAGTCATTCAGCTGATGTTTCAATTGTTCAACTAAATCCGAGGATATATCCGAAATTCGACGTCAGAAAGTTCGCCGGCTAAGCTGCATCTTGTTGACACGACTCATTATCTCGTCCTTAGTCCTTAGTCCGCCCGTCAATACATCCATGCCTTCAATAATGCATTTCTTTATCAGTTCAATGTCAGAGAATGGCTTTTTCTCCCTGGCAATAAGCCAAGAAGTCTTGTATGATGCCAATGTTGCAAGCTGAGATGTTGATATGGGTGACGATAATTTTTTCTGCTGCTCATTCAGTTGAAATTTCAATTGATTCAACTTTTCCATCCTCATCGCCTTACTTTTGAAAGTATCGCCATGATTCTTGTGGACACTTTGAGAATGTCGTTTCACATTATAAGCTTTACAGACGCTTATAATTTCTCCGCACAGCAAACAATGTGGTTTATTAGAGCACTCATCCACGAAGCATGAAAGTTCCCAATCCGGGTTAAAAAACGCCGTTTAGCTGCTTTCTTAAGCGGTGGTTCATGTGGATCACGTTCCTGATCAGCAGCTTCCGTGTCTTCGTCGACGCTATCAGCATCAAGATCAACCGTAGACGATGATGGGTGGTCTTCCGTCAGCGTGGTCCGATGACTTTTGTCAGTCAATTTCAAAAAAGCGTTTAGATTTAACTGTCTCTTCATTGAGGAGTCGAAGTCTTGTTGATGCCTCACGCTGATGCCTGATGCCGAAACCTAACGACGGAATTCCCTCGTCACAGTGAGGTGAGAAATACACAATGGAATGAATTAGTTTGCCTAGTGTAGATCGATGTGGTAAGTCAACAAGACAATCACAGAAACAGGCTTTTCCCTAAACGAGATGGCCCAGGATAGGTTACTGATGACGCGACGGCTGCCAGTTGCCTCTTCACAGAACAATAGGAAACTCTATCTCTCTATATCCCTCTCCTGCATTGACCGAGCTTTGGTAAGTTATCCTGTGTGACATCAGGACAAGGCTGAATTATGAAAGCTTGACTAAACGTATGACCAATGACGCTTACTGTGTGACGCTTACTCTGTGTGAATACTGCACTTTCTTAATTAAGAGTGAGCAAATCATGTATGGGGATCACTAGAATGGTCAGCAAGTCATTTTTGATAAGGTTTGAAAGAGAATTAAAGTTGCGGGCCACTTGTAGTTTGACAAACGCTCGCGGGCCACTCAGGATGCTACTGCGGGCCACTTAGAGTATCACAGGCGCTCGCGGGCCATTCAATTTGTGCCGCGGCCCACGCGTTGCCCATCCCTGGTTTAGTGGCTAAATCTTGTTTATAGCCTGTCAGCCTGATATGGCTGACGTGGCCTCAAGACCCTAACTGCTGTCATACATAGCTGACATACATGGCTGACAGTTAAAACAGTATAAAAAATTAGAACTTGTGTGAAAACATGGTCTTTTAATCGAAAATAGGCTTTTAACACGTATAGTCTGGCAGCCAGAACGAGTTTCTGCAGGGAACGAGGCCGAAAGTGAGACTTTCACAGAATGATGTACACCATATGCCTGCTACGAATCGACACGTCTGCCGAGTTCTAGTGAGTTCCTCTTCTTGCCAGACAGGATCAAAGAAAAACACATGTAAATCCAATGGGTCGCAGATTGCAGTTTTTGGCGAAAATTGGTTTTAAACGAAAAGCACTAAACCCAGAGTTATAATTTTTTACATGAAATGTCTTCAGGTCATTTCCTTTCATGTTCATGTCCCTGTCTATAAAGCTAAGCACATTTAGATTTGGCGAGCCTCTTAATGTCAGCAAACACAAACATTTTGAGCAACTTTATCCACATTCAACCACATTCTCACATACATTGCCGATCAGAAGCATGATAATAGCACATGCACATCATAGGAAATTACCTGAAGACATTTCATGTAAAAAATTATGAATCTGGGCTTAGTACTTTTCGCTTAATCAGACAAAACATAGAAAATTTCATTTTCGCCAAAAACTGCAATCTGCGACCCATTGGATTTACATGTGTTTTTCTTTGATCCTGTCTGGCAAGAAGAGGAACTCACTAGAACTCGGCAGACGTGTCGATTCGTAGCAGGCATATGGTGTACATCATTCTGTGAAAGTCTCACTTTCGGCCTCGTTCCCTCCAGAAACTCGTTCTGGCTGCCGGACTAGTATAAAAGTATGATTTTATAAAATTCGTCTCGTGGCCTCCAGGGCAATTTTATTAAAATCACGGGACATCCAATGTGTTAACTATTGCATTAAATTTATATGAGGAAATTGCATTGGACGACAAAATTCAACTTAAAAGATAGCTTAATCTTTTAGACTATTCATTAACGTCTAGATGCATAAAAATTGTTAGCGTGATCAATCGATCAGCATTTAATGAAAGCAGCAGAAGACCTATCGCATCCTCTCATCGACAGCTAAATATAGTTTGATCACTTACTACACACGTAATTGCGTTTGTCTAAGTGATATAAAAAGTAAAATAAAGTAACCCGAAAGTCAATAACTCAACTCATTGAGTTTATTTCCAAATGTTTTTTGGAAAATATTGGTATCACTTTCAATTGGAGCACATTCGTGAAAAAGTGTGTGTTGTGTGTGTGTGTATGGTCAATCAGTTAAAAACAGCTTAAATGAAAAAAGGTGACTGAAATGAACAGTTGATTCCTTTTTTGGATGTTTATTAGATATTTTCTTCAGGGATCAATCGTATGTTGTAGGCTTCCTGAAGAAACTTAGCGATGGGCTTTATATTTTTTGTAGTCTGGCTATTCATTAATTCATAAAAGTTAGTTGTACTGTCGAAACAACATAACACTGGTGCTATTTCTTGTCGCATTTTCTTGTACACGGAGCATTCAATCATAAAGCGACGTAAAGTTTATATTTTTGAATCAATACTTCGCTTACAGAGAAGTTCTTCGTACTTCAATATACCTGAAATCTATATCTTAATACAAATCTAGTAAATCGAATCTACATATGTATCTGCATAATAATGATAAAATCGTGAAATGTGAAGGAAAGTTGATGTCAAGTTGAAGTAAATCCTCAAAGTGAAATTTTCCTACATCTACAAACTTTTGATCTGAATATGTCGCCAATCGAATAACTTTCCTGATGTTCAATCGGAAACACTGCTGTTTTTAAGACTTTGCCACCCGCTGTAGAATCGCAACTGCCGTTAGTTGTTGAACTGGAATTGCCGTTGCTACTCGAACGAGAAATAATCGCTGAAACCTGTTAAATATGGAGTTACTATAGATATTTTTGTGCTCTCATAGATATCTTTGGTTTACAGTCTTTCACCACTGCACTATCGACGCCGCAGTTGACGGCTTAGTGGTAATTTCGTCATGTTATTCAGTGCATAAATAGCCGAACTATATCATCGATGGCTCCGCCCGAAGTGGCAGGGGATTGACATAAACACAGTAAAATTTCACATTTCCGGTTTGCGAGAGAAAAGCACCTACTTGAAAATGGGTCGATATTGTGCACGACAAGAATGTAAGATCACAAAGATTGCAGAGTGCCAGTTCGCCTGAGCATAGAATAGAAACATGTCCTCCGTCTTGAATAAATTAAGCACGAAAATTCCTCTGCAGCTGTAGACGCTGCGTTTCGCCTTACAAGGGCTCGTCAGTGCGACTCGAAAGGGCCTAAACCAGCTTAGAATATCTAGACTGGCTGAACAAGCTGGAGAACTGCACAAGAAGCTGCTCTGCGTTTGTTTATCCTGGCTTTGGCGTCCGGCTGGTAAAATATCGTAGCGTCTACAGATGCCAAGTAATCTTCGTACTTGCTTTGTTCAAGTGTGAGGACATCTTTCTAAGAATGTAGCAATTTTAACCAAAACCAGGACACCTTGCAAAGTGGAAGAAAGGTTCAATGCATAGAATAGGTATTTTAGGAAGAGTGGTAACCCCGCATTTGTTAAATCCCTAATGTAAGTAAGTAAGTAAATGTATATTTCCAAAAGACATTGGGAATCATAATGTACACAATACTTCACGATAAAATTTCTGTACATGAACGTACAAGAGCAACATCAGCAGAAATGAACTAACAGGAAGCACAGCCATTAGAATTTAATCTTTATCGTTAATCCAGAATCGATTATAGAAATGGCATTATAAGAAAGTAATTCTGCCATGTATTAGAATTGTTAGAAATAGTAACTGAATAAAAAGGAATTAAGCCGGCGTATGGTTCGAGAAACGGGTTGAAGAAATCTACCAGAATGAACAGATGTGACCGGACACAATCGATGCAGAGGATGTTCAGGATTTGTAGAGATCTTATGCAAAAGTCGAACAGCACTATTTAATCGACGGGAATCTAAGTCCGGAAAGAAAGTACAATTGCACTCTTGACTACACACAGTTCGATGAGCACGACGTTGTGTCTTGTTCAGCAAATTCTTGTTATGAGAAGATAATGATACGAAGAAAGGAGAACAGTACTCAATAGTAGGGAGGATCAAACCACAGTATACACGTTTTAAATCCATCGAACCGAGCACCGGACGTAGAATCCTCAAGGCATACAGTCGCTGTGACGCAACTCAGTTGACAATATCGAAGTGAGAATCCCATTTTAGATCTGAAGAGAAAGTCACTATGTCGTTGACTATGTCGGTATACTTCCTGTACAAACGATAAAAATTCTGGGAGTGACTTTATGTCGTTGAAGTTAGCACCAGCTTCAACACCAACTTTTTGAATAGAGTTTGTACAGAATAGGAAACCACATGTATAGGTACTACTGATGACGCAGAGTTTGTACAGCCAAAAATTTTTCCAAAATTCGAACTCCTTCACCTTCAAAATTCAAATTTACATTCGAAAAATTGGTGCAAGTATTGGTGCTACCTGGTTAGCGAGTTTGTACAGCATTCCGATGGAAAAATTTAGATACAAGAGCAAAAAACTGAGTTTGCACGGCAACTTCCAGCTTTTTCCTTACACGAACAACCGGAAAAAACCGCCAAAGACCGATTTTTTCAAAAAATGATAAGATTTTCCAGAAAAGTTCTTGGTGCTACATGGAAAATGAGTTTGTACAGTGCTCTAACCGGTGGAAGAGTGTTCTACTAATCCAGTCTGAGTTTGAACACACACTTCTCCGACACTCCAGCACTCCTACGACCGGTAAATACCGGTTATTGTACAGTCACTACAAGAATACTGCCCATTTATGAACAAATCAATTGGTGCTACATGGAAAATGAGTTTGTACAGTGCTCTAACCGGTGGAAGAGTGTTCTACTAATCCAGTCTGAGTTTGAACACACACTTATCCGACACTCCAGCACTCCTACGACCAGTAAATACCGGTTATTGTACAGTCACTACAAGAATACTGCCCATTTATGAACAAATCAATTGGTGCTACATGGAAAATGAGTTTGTACAGTGCTCTAACCGGTGGAAGAGTGTTCTACTAATCCAGTCTGAGTTTGAACACACACTTATCCGACACTCCAGCACTCCTACGACCAGTAAATACCGGTTATTGTACAGTCACTACAAGAATACTGCCCATTTATGATCATGGAATGACAAGTTTCTCTAAGTTGGGTGTCAAAGTAAGTGACTTCAAAGTCTCTTTTACCTCATGATTGGGGTAAATACGACATGGTCTAGGTGTTTTTGTGGCTGATTATGTTTTCATATAGTAATTGCGAATTAAACTCCGATGATGTGTTGGGAATGTAGTATGAAATGACGGTGATGTGTTTCGCTCCTATCTTGGTAATAGAGCAACTGATCTTTACAAGAAAATCCTAAGTGCTACCTAATCGCTACCTAGAATAGACATTTTCACATATAGAAGTGGATCTTGGTTTATTTGTGATTGCAGAATTGATGTAGTTCATTATTTCGATACACTAGGTGACATGCCACGCTCAATCACGCGTAATTACACATGACTCCAAACATCAGTGGCTATGCGGGATATTTCTGCAATATAAGTTATATAAGTTAGTATATTTGGCAGTCCTGTCATATAGACTTTGCGTCTCATGTGTCTGCATGTATCAGAGGCTAAACAATGTGATAGGACCTCAATTTCATGCTCAGGGAAGACAGAACATGCTTAGCGGTTCATCTTAGTGGTTCAAGCGGCAGCGCAGACAACTGTAGACGACGCGCAAACTATAAACGCTCGTTTATTGAGTGTTTATTCTTAAACATCTCCCATGTTTTAACAGCATCAGATCAAGTGATTTCTGACTCTTAGTGCAGCGCATATATACGCGGGTAGAAGAATAGAATGTCCTTAACCACGGATGTTTGGGGTGTTCCGTAATTACGCGTGGCATGTCACCTAGTGTAGATTTATGTTTATGTGAGATAAAAATGGGAAGTGTTTATAGCATGTAAGCGTATTTTGAAGCTGAATAGGCCTATTTTTAAATAGGATACATGCATGAAATGTTACAACTGATATACGTTCAAAAACAGAATTAGCCTATTTTAGAAATATACGAGGCATTAGAGAAAAGAATATCAGAATTAGGCCTAAATATCATAAAGGTTTCTCGTTCTTTCTGGACGTAGATCCTTTCGTTTGATTGACTTGAAATGCCATCTAGCTGTTATTAATCGATCGAAATCCATGAACTCAAAACAAGCTTGGATTTTGAGCATTGCACCCTATTGTCGTTTAAGACATCTATCATTTCAAAATATGTTGGTGACGATTTTATTGACACATGCTGGAGTGTATCAAAAACTTAAGCGACAAAAATCAAAATTTTGCACGTTGTCGCACCTATCTCGATGGGCCTTGTCGCATTTACCCCGGACCTGCTTTTCACTACCAAAATCGATCAGGCTACGTAAATAATGAAGAGGTATTCGATCGAATCCGCTATTTCGTGTGGATAAACTTGACATCTTACTGTGATGTAAAAGGTCGCCCATTTTTAATTCCAGCTTGCTTCTCTTGACAGCAAACTAAATTTGTTGCAGAGTAAAGTAATGGGCAAAAGACCGTTCCAGGACACCATAAAATTCAAAAAAATAGTATCTTTAAAAACGACAAAATTTATCAATTTATGTCATTATTTCAGGTTTTTAAGACCTAAATTCATGAATTTAGACCGTTCCAGGACACCATAAAATTCAAAAAATGGTATCTTTAAAAACGACATAAATTCATGAATTTAGACCCTTTTTCAGGTTTTTAAGACCTAAATTCATGAATTTAGACGTTTTTAAAGATACCGATTTTTCAAAAAAATGGTACTTATTAAATGGTCTAAATTCATGAATTTTGGTCATTTTTCAGGTTATGAAGACCTAAATTCATAAATTTAGGCGTTTTTAAAAATACCCAATTTTTCAAAATTTTCAAAATCTCAAATTTGAGAATTACAATTTTCACCCTTAAAATCATGACCGTTCCAGGACACCGAAAAAATCAGAAAAGTTAAGAATCTCAAATTTGAGAATTACAATTTTCACCCTTAAAATCATGACCGTTCCAGGACACCGAAAAAATCATAAAAGTTAAGAATCTCAAAATTTGTGAATTACAATTTTCTCGCTTAAATCATGTCCTATAATTGATGTGCGGGTCTCCGATGTATTCAAAAATTCTTCTCATATCCAAGTGTAAGAATATTTTACTTTGTGCTTGCAGATGTATGATTTCCCTTGTTAACTTCTGAATTCTTCTCCGCTTTGTCTCCAATCGAACAGATCTTTCAGTAGATCCAACCATTGTGATGATAAGATTTAAACTAAGATTGTAATGTGTCACGTTTTATGAATTGTGTGTGTTTAAATAGCAAGTGAAAATTATGAATGGTGATCTAAGCAAAGCGGCATTGTAGGTGTATGAAATTTGCTTGACAACATACGGGTATGACATGACGCGTATGATTAAATGTACTTGAATGACAATGGGGAAATTGCACCGCATTGTAAATCATTTCATCGGCCAAAACGCGAGCCAGTTCACCGACCAAAGTCAGAAAAGTTGCGGTTCTGGTTCGACAGTCGGTCTCGACTATCGATACTGCGATATTGTATTGAATGATTGCTATAACAACAGAATATTCCCTCAAAGCAGAGAATGAATTAATAGATTGCTTTTATGCTATTAACGCCATGTTATGAATGCACAACCCGTATGATCCCTAAAACAACCATGCGGTTTGAGAAATGTGGTAACAGATGTTGCTATTGTCTTAATACAGATAAAACAAACAATATCCTCTTAATGAGAGTTCATAAAAATAAAATGTAACAATGTAACGTTTTAATTTAGATTAAATTAAATCATTTCAAAATCGAATAAGTAGTAAGGAAAGTCATCATTAGAGAACAGTTTTAAATCAATACCCCCTCCCTTCTGACTTCTAGGGGTCCCTTAAGAAAGTTTTTTATTATAAAATGAGCATCATAAATGAGTTTTTGAAATTATATGGCACACAAACAACAACGAATTTCGATTTAAAGAAAATCGCAAATCAATTGGGAATAAAGAATTTTCATGTTCTGATGAGAGACGAATTACAATTCCTAAAAAATAAGCCAACAGAAACCTTCAGTTCCCGGAACAAAGTTCCATCAATAACTATAAATTTCATAACAAATCTTCATACGTCAGATGAAAAAGGAATACATTGGTCTGCAGGTATCTTTAATAAAAATCGAGATAATTACTATTTCGACCGCCCAGAGGCTGAGAACTATTGGTTCGACTCTTATGGATTACCTCCAACAAACGAAGTCAAAAAATTACTTGGCAATGGAATTTATAATACATTTTAAATTCAAAAACCAGGAACTACTTATTGTGGTCAATTATGTCTTTATGTTTTATTTAAATTACAAAAAGGAGTACCATTTCTTGATATTATGTTAGAATTGAACGAACCGTAGGTTCTATGGCTACGCCTAACAAGGGAATTTCATTCCCGAAACGTTAGTTCCAATAATAATGATAATGATAATTAAAAATCAGTTCGTTGTAATTCATTTTGATAAAATCGGCCTCTGATATTTTCATCATCTAAATCTTTGATTTCGTAAGTAATCGGATAAGTTTGATTTATTTTACAAACTTCAAATATTTCTTTAGTCCAGTATCCGACGAAGCCTTTTTCAAATTTATTCTGATACTTAAATATTCTAACTCTATCACCAATTTTAAATTTCGGCTTAAGTTTCTGCAAATTCGGATTACTATTATTCGAATAATTATTCTCGAATATTTTTTTTCTTATCAAATCAGGGTCGTCAGAAGCATTCTTTGGAGTTTCTTCAATACCAGAATGAACTTTATTATTGTACTCTTCTACAACTCCTGGTAATATCTTCAACCATTTCTGATTTCTTTGCTCAGTAAATTTCTTGAATAATTTATTTTTTAACGTCCGATTGAATCTTTCTATCACTACAGCTTTTCCAGCGTTTTCAGTTGAATAAACAGTTTCAAATAGTGGCTGAACGTTTCTGTTATAAAATTCCGACCAATTCCAAACAATTTTTTTGGCTCTCTCTTACTTTCTTTAAAGATTTCTTCAAACGCATATTTAACTGATAGACCACTTTTATTTTTTAAAGGCTTTACCCAAGCGTATCGTGTATAGAAATCTATAACGGTCAATGCGTACTTAAACCCTCCTTCATTCGGCATATGAATAAGATCAACACTCCAAATATCATCTTTATTAAATACTTTTACTTTCAATAAATATTTAGGCTTTCTGTATTCCCTATGAATTTCGGACGCGTAGGTTCGAGCGTTGCTCTCAGACAGCTTTGCTGTCGTTTCATTTAAACCCTGTCCGAATAATATTTTAGCTTGTAAAGCTTTCTTAACAAACATTCTTTCAATTCTTTCTCTAAAGGAAGGATTTTGAATACTATCTAATTCTTGAATCATCTTCTTATCAGCTGCATGTCGAGAACTTAGGTCATGATTTCGATAAGCTAAATCATGTCAATAAGCTGCGGCATCTACTCTATTTATTGGTTCTTCACCTGGTTTTGAATTATTATTCTCATCTAGTCTTAAATCTAATCGAGTTCCTGGACCGGTATATGAATGACCAGGAAGATGTTTTTCTTTCGACTATTTACTCCAAATAAATCCAGGAAAGTTTTCTAATGCTTTTTGTATGTCACCACCGTAGGTAGTAGCCAAACTTTGTTTGTCGTCGTTACCTTCATAAATTTTGCAATTTGAGTTTTTATTTTTGTTTAATAGATAATTTAATAAATCTAAATTAGCAATTTTTAATTTAATTAAATTTTCGGAATTTGTAGAATTCATTTTAAAAGACAAAATAAATGTTTTACCTAATAGAACCAAAGGTTCTGAGGTTATTACCTTATCATACTAGGACTTAGATATATTCCAGAACCATCTTTAGTTTCTTTAATTTCAATTAAATCATCAACATTGTGGAGAATATTTTTAAGAACTCGTTTTCCTGCATCAACTAATTTTAATTTACTAATAAAATTATCTACTATTCCTTCACCTCTTGCCGCTTTCTCTAACTCTCGATTATGCCGTTTTTGTTCTTCTAATGCTGCCTTCTCTGATTTATTTTTATTTACTGCTTGGACAATACCATCTGTCCCACCTGCAACACTTCCTGCTGCTGCTATGCCTCCTATTATCAGTGGAATTAATGGGAGAATTCCACCATTCTTTTCTTCTTGTAATTTAATATTCTCTTTCATTGGTTTACTTATGTAATACTTTTTTTATTAATCGTAATAGTTTTAGGGTTATTTTTGTCAACAATATTACGTAATTTTAATTCAACAGTTTTATTATTATTACTTTTCGCTTGCGACATTTTTAATAAAAAAATTTTAAGTTTTGAATTTTTAATCTATTCTAGTTATGAAAAAGTTTTATTACTAATTACTAAAAAAAATTTTAAGTTATCAAAAATTTTAATTAACTTATCCTAGCCATCTTTCCATTAAGAATTTCAATAGAATATTTTACATCTTCTAGCAATAAACCATAAGCCATCAATGAAGTTGTGGAATCTTTCTTTTCAATATTAATTGTTACATCACAACCATTTTTTATAATATCTTCTGATTGTGCACTTAAATCGAAACAGAAAATTGGATATAAATGTCTCCAATCTCCAGGAGTTAATTGCGGTTCAACTCCAAATTCTATACAAAGATTTCTATAAGCATCATATCCTTCCATAAATTGATTATTGGTATCATCGAATCTTAATGGATCAATTGGATATCGGGTTTGATTTAAAGCAACTTGTAAACTCCGAATTGTATTAATATGAAAAGATTGTTGTTCTTATCAAAACTTGGAGAATTATTTCTTTGAAATGTTAGTAATAGATATCTTCGAGTATTCGAAGTTCTAGTAAAATGCCAGTTAAATCTTCGCTCTGAAAAAGTTACTGAACTAGCAGTACGCTTTAGAAAATTTACTTGAATTGGTTTGTTAGTATTTAATCTTTTTGCAATAGCTAATTCGACCTCTAAACTAGGAGTAATATGCTTAATCCACAATTCAAGTCTATCAATTTTTAAATATGCTTTTTTTCCAGTCTTACCAAAAAAGATTAATTCATTATTTGCTGTCCGATGAATTATTAACTTAAATTTTAATTGATATGATATTTTATCATCATCTAAATATCCGAATAATGGAGACAATGACCAATTAACTGTCGGTTTACTTTTCTTGTTAAATTCACGTCTTTCTTTATATGCACTATTGTTTGTTTTATTTAAATGTTTTGCAATATTTTCTACATCTTTCGCAATTCCTGCGGCATCTGTTCCAGCGTGAGTTAAATCATCAACAATTATACCATCATTAGTATCAGGAAACCAACCTTCGATTTCATGCTTTTTATTATTTTCACCAATTGTTACAAATCTAAGCATTGTATCAATTACACCTGGAGAATCACTTATTGTTTCTATATTTTGAGTTGCAACATCTAAACGCATTTGTGTAAATAATCTTGGAAAGAAATTATTCTCTAGTGCAATATTATCGGTATCTGGTAATGGTGTTGTAAAATTGGCATCACTATATAAAGAATATTCACAGTGTAAAAAGGAATCAGGTAAATATAAATAACTTTGTTGATTATCAACTTCAAAAATTAAATCTCCTCCAGTATTTACTCTACTAGAAGATCCGGGACTCATAGCAATTCTTATATAGTCATTCTTTTTTTGATTATAACTAACACCTGGTGGTTTATCTAATTCAAATTTATTTTCAATTAGCGAAGACATTTTTATAAAAAATAATTTGACTTTTTGTTATTTCTCACACACAGAAAAAATTCTGCTAAAATAATTTTAATAAAAAAATTTTGCTAAAAAATTTTACTAAAAAATAATTTACTAAAAAAATTTTGTTAAAATTTTATTAAAATATAATTTTAGAATTTTGCTAGACCAGCTCCGCTACAGCTTTGCTGGTTAAACCGAAGGTTGCTGTTAACACCATTACCTCGTATTTCTTCAATTGAACGTTTTATGGCTACGCCTGATTTCTTCTTATGTTTACTATCAGACGGAGCTCCGCTCCTCAAGGTTTCCCCCACAGCTACATTAGCAATTTTGTTTTTTGTTTCCTCTGAAAGTTTTTTAAATTTTTTAGTTCATCAGAATCATTCCTAAGTTTACGAATAGCTTCTAGTTGTTTTAATTCGTTTTTAGATTTAACA
>CAJQUW010003833.1:0-180964 GCA_907163375.1 Prostheceraeus crozeri
GGGCTTCAGTGGATGATTTAACCATGTATACTTTATCCATTTGGAATAGTAGCACGCTTAGTCTACTTATAATTTATAACATTTATAGGAGGCCGATGATGGTTGTTGATATTAGTGTTAAATAAAATTAAGATAGCTTACATGATTCTGGAGATAGAAATCGACTGCGTTCCCATGTTGTATAAAGAGCTTGTTAGACTACGGAAGAGAGAAGTGTGTTATGTTGCGTGTGGCGAGTGAGTGTCCTCCCATTTCATTCCATTCATCAATTCGTCTCATTGATAGAGACAGGTAGAACTCATGGTTCTCATAACGTATGCAATGGAAAGTTTTAGGCAACCTTCGACAGTTGGCTAAATGTCGCCCTGGCGCGAATGCATACTACTTTGAGACAGAGGCAATCACTTGCAAACATGACGCAGAGAGGTTTAACAAGATTGACCATTGCCGAATGTCCCTTGCGGTATACATAGCTACGGGTTTCACCGCCGCCCTTTACAGGAACGCCCGTCGAAAGGAAGTAATACACGAACTTCATTTGCGGACGTTCAAAGTTGTGATAGCAGATTTCACTTAAATGATAGTATTCGCCAGTCCGAAGACTGCCAGGGCAAACCGCGTGGAGGTTCTCATCATGTCTTGCCCATGGGTGGCCCTTAAGAGAGCAGATGGTTCGTTCTCGGGGTGTGTGGTAGGGACTCAGGCTTGTTGTTTCGGACTGCGGCTCCGGCAACGGGGGGGGGGGGGCGGTTGGTCGCTTCTCTTGGATTTGTCGGTAAAGAAAGATGTAGTGAGTTATCATCTTTACATATCAATTAGTCATTTTTACTTACAGATCTTCTCAGGCTCGCTTCCTCATAAAGGAAAATTCGTGATCGGATCACGTTGATCGAAGGTGAAGTATAGGAAACTCCACCCTTTCTTCACCCGAGAGTAGCTTTCTCCCCTCTTCCAGCTCGTACAAGAGAGGATTTCTGTACTTACCCTTTCTAATAGGGTTGGTGCAGTCGACTCGGAACGCACCCTTCGATCGCGATCCACAGCTGCGCCGAACGGTGCAGCTTCGTGGTTCGTCGCGACAACATTAGCCATCTGCAACGGGTAGTCGCTCCACTTCCTCCTTCAACCTTCGTATCTCCTTACTCCCTACTTTCCCTCTCTGCTAGCAAAGGCCTCTTCTTGGGCTTTCCCCTCGAGAGTCTGAAGGCCTCTCCTGCTCAACTCGCCATCGTCCGGCTGCTTAATCTTCCTTCACCTTCTTCAATCCTTTCCGGCCACGTTTCTTTAGGTCCTCATACTTTGCCTTGGTATGGAGAAGGCCTCCCCTTCAATTCTCCGCCTATTTTTTAATCTATCCCGTTCGGCGGATCACCGGGGCGTTGGACAAATTTGGCGACATTGTGTTGCAATTCCACTTGCAGTTACGGAGTGTAGGGGTCTCGCGATCGAGGTCGGACGTCTTGATAAGTTGCGACTGTAGCTCTCCCTCCTCCTACCTCACTATCGTGCTGGTCAGCGAACTCTCGTACTAAGCGAGGGATACAGGGCAATCGCTTCAATTGGCGGATTGTAGCTCGTGGCCTCATGTGTTGTGAAGAGTGAACTCGTTCTTGCTCGTTGGCAGATTGTAGCTCCAAAGTATCGAGAGCTCAGTGGACGAAGAGTGACTCCGTTCTTTCTTTTCGCTACTTCGCCTGTTTGACACTCGCTGTGTTGTGAGGTGCCATCCTCCAGCCGCTCACTTAAGCGACTGGACTTTGTGGATCCGCAATAGTAGCGAGCGACCCCTATCTGTTTTTTGTTAGTACAAGCGTGTTTTTGAAGGCGTTCGCTCGGGAATACCTTACGGCATTGTCACAGTTTTTGAAACTGGTCTTCATATTATTGATTTCGCATTTCTGAAGCGAAAAACGGGAAAAACTATGATTTTACACTAAGTGAGAAATGATAGATTTGAGTGTAGTGAGTGGCAATCGATCCCGTCGACAGCCCGAAGGCCTTGTACTGATCACTAGGAAAGTGAGAGATCTTCCCCAGTACCGCTATTTACCAGCTGAAGACATCATTGTCACTGCATCCGAAGTGGTAACAGCAAACGCCGAGTCAAAGGTTATGTGAACTGGTTGCGGGATCTTACCTCAAAGCTGCCTTAGGACTTAGTTAAATTTGAATACATGATATCAGATTTGAACTTAAGATACTTGAAAACCTTGAGGTAACATCCAAGGTTATTGCTTTGATCAGCTTGATAGCAAGCCGTTAGAGTGCTTGATTCTCCAGCGTTTTGCAATGGAGATGTTTAGAGGCCACCCATGACAAGATAGCTAAGACTCAACCGATTGGCGTTCAAAAGTGCTACGTTGAGAGCTGTGTCAAATGCCCAATGATGTTGACCCAGCGGTTACGGTCTCAAATATGGACACATTCCCTTGCCACACTTATCAATACGGCATCGTCCGCCGTCCCGACGGAACACCCTGTCTGTGAATATTACAGCAAAACTCTCCGTGTCTTGCTCGTTTCAGTGGAAAAGCGCTTTTTAGCATGAGGAATGACTGGCTCAGAATCATTAAAAAATGCTTTCATTGGACTTCAGCAGGGTCGAAAACCCCAGAAAACATCAAAAAATTGTGAATTTTAAAATTTTCAACTTTTTAAGCACTACTTATTGAAATTTTACATGTTAGTTTATTCACTTAGGGCAGGTCAATAGAGACCGAACCTTTTTTGAATCAAGTCAAACGGACTGTAGAAGCCAAAGTTACATGCCTTTAAAGTTTTGGGTCTTTTATGGCTGGCGCGAAGGCCATCTCCTGGCGAACTCTAGTCTGACGCCTCTTAGCTGATATCAGCTATGAAATTTTCTAAGTCGGTTTCTTACAGATACTCGGGATTTGGGAAATGTCCAAGCTATCATCGGAGCCTCAGAGAGACGTCTTACCTTTTTGGCAATCTCTCGTGCTGAATGACAAGTATTCTGTCGGGTTCCCAGCTTATATATTGTGTGGCGATCAGCTGATGAACGTAAAAACCCATCATCAAACACTATAAATCCGATCTATCTCGTTTCTTGTGCTCCGATTGAGCTGGAAATACACCATTTCCATGTAGAATTTGACGCTGAATCCGAATCTGGCCTCCGTTTTCCCATCCGATGCTTCGTTTTGGCTCTACAGTAGGCAGCCATCGCAAAAATTCTAACTGTCGTTTTTCCGAAAATTGTTGAAAATTTTTTCTCTCCGATTGACTTGAAACTCACCATACAGATTAAGAATTTCACGCTGATTCCAAATCTGAAATCCGTTTTCCAATCCGATGCTTCGTTTTGAAGCTACAGCCCAAAACGTCCCAAATTCTAACTCTGTCGTTTTTCGCCAATGTCCCAAATTTAAATGGCAGTCTTCACATCTAAACGAAGACAGATAGGAACAAGCCGATTCTTTCACTGAATTTGTCTCACTCTTAGCTTTCAAACGAGCTATCGCACGACAAAATCCGTCCACTGGAAGCCAAAATCGAAGCAAGCTGTCCAGAGGGGGGGGGGAGTCAGTGAAAATTTTTTCTCTCCGATTGAGCTGGAAATACACCATTTCCATGTAGAATTTGACGCTGAATCCGAATCTGGCCTCCGTTTTCCCATCCGATGCTTCGTTTTGGCTCTACAGTAGGCAGCCATCGCAAAAATTCTAACTCTGTCATTTTTTCGAAAAATGTTGAAATTTTTTTTTCGCCGATCGACTTGAAACTCACCATACAGATAGAGAATTTCACGCTGATTCCAAATCTGAAATCCGTTTTCCAATCCGATGCTTCGTTTTGAAGCTACAGCCCAAAACGTCCCAAATTCTAACTCTGTCGTTTTTTCGCCAATGTCCAAAAATCTTAAATGGCGTCTCACATCTAAACGAAGACAGATAGGAACAAGCCGATTCTTTCAGTGAATTTGTCTCACTCTTAGCTTTCAAACGAGCTATGGCACGACTAAATCCGTCCACTGGAAGCCAAAATCCAAGCGAGCTGTCCAGAGGGGGGGGGACGTCAGCGAAAATTTTCTCTCCGATTGACTTGAAATTCACCATACCGATAGAGAATTTCACGCTGAATCCGAATCTGGCCTCCGTTTTCTCATCCGATGCTTCGTTTGGGCGCTACACACCAAAACGTCCCAAATTCTAACTCTGTCGTTTTTTCGAAAAATGTTGAAAATTTTTTCTCACCGATTGCCTTGAAACTCAACCTACCGATGCAGAATTTCACGCTGAACACGAATCCGACCTCCGTTTTCTCATCCGACCACTCCTTCCACTCGAAACAACCCATTTTACAACCCAACATTCAGCACGAAAAACATAACACACTATATGGCCTCAAGACTAATCCTGGCGGTCCGCCCAAGGATCCACCACCGACACTCAGACGCCAAAGCACCACGTGGCGGACCGACCACGACACTTGCCGTTCCAGAGGGGGGAGGGGAGGGAAGGGGAGGGGGAGGGGGAGGGGGAGGGTAGGGAGGGGAGGGGGAGGGGAGGGGGAGGGGGAGGGGAGGGGAGGGGGGGAGGGGAGGGGAGGGGGGGAGGGATGTGGAGAGGGGAGGGGGAGGGGGAGGGGAGGGGGAGGGGAGTAGCGGGGGGAGGGGTGGGGGAGGGGGAGGGGAGGGGGAGGGGAGGGGGAGTCAGCGATGGCGGCCATCTTGCGCTATCTGGTGTTCGCCGTTTTCTTACTACTAAACTTGCATGTATCAACTTTGATAAATAACTGAGCATTCTTTTTATTAATTGCTGGTTTTATAAGGCATGGCAGTAAGTCTTTTCTACAGTAAAGTTTCATTTATATTACTCCAATTGCAGACGTACTCTCACATGCAGCCACCCAGAATCAACTCATTCTGTTATTAATAATTATTTGAAAGTCGAAGTCCGGTGATAAATACATGTATGTATAAAAATTCATATCATCATCATTTATGAAAAGTTAAGTAACACAAGGTTATCAAATCTCTAGTGGCAGAATTATAATGAAAATGTCATACATGAAACAGATGACATTACCGATGTAAATTTATAATTGATAGCTCTGACACACTCTCTCTCTCTCGCTGATAAATGCCATTTTGTCTTGAGCAGCCGTGACACTTATCAATAAAATAATAACCAGGAATTTATTGGTAGAAAATGAAAATCATAAAGATCAAAATAAATCACAAAAGATGATAATATAGCTTTACATCTTTCTAAATGGTCACAAATCAAACTGCATAATAAAAGAAAAATCCATCAGCAAACAGCAATCCATTTTAATTTTAAAAAGTAGGTTGTTTTGGATATACAATATTTTTGGCATTTGCTTCTATCATATTTTCATCGTTGCCCGGGACGAACACACCAGATGCTTTTGTTAAATATTTGGCAAATACTTGACAACATTTTACTAAACTTCTACTAAAATTTTATCAAATATTTATCTAACATAGCTGATGATTTGCCAATTTTTAGCAAATAGCAAATTATTTGGTAAAATTCTAATAAAATGTCTCAAATTTCTCTCTGATATTATCTTACACAACTCTTACGTGAATTCCCAACAAAAAACATTCTAAAACTGTTCAGAAAATGTCGTGAATTTGCTATAAAAACATTCCAAAAAATGTTCAAATGACAATACATGAGAATATTATGAAAATGTTATCTTAAAACATTTTTAGAATGTTTTCTAGACATGCCCCAATATTTTGCCACAACATATATCGTAGATGAACTGTAGTTTTATCAATAAAATGTGAGCATCCTGCGAATCCACTTAATGAGTCAAGATGAAACTAAGTTTAACGATGTGTAAATATATTGCATTATAATTATAACATGTATAATTTACACATCATAAAACTTGTGGGTTTGATCTTGACGCATAAAGTGGGTTCGCAGACCGCTCACATTCTATTGATAAAATTACAGTTACCCTACGCCGTAGCCAAACATTGATGAAATTTACCGTTGATATTAATTGAATATATTGTTGATCGAAGTCATCCTGCTGCGAAATGCTCCAAGGATTAACAGCAGAAAAACTCAATGCTGCTAAAACCAAAACATTCGGAGGCAGTGACAAGAATAGCCCTACATATTTATACATTATAACTGTTGATTGCTGTCATCATGCTACGAAATGCTCCAAGGATTAACAGCAGAAAAACTCAATGCTGCTAAAACCAAAACATTCGGAGGCAGTGACAAGAATAGCCCTACATATTTATACATTATAACTGTTGATTGCTGTCATCATGCTACGAAATGCTCCAAGGATTAACAGCAGAAAAACTCAATGCTGCTAAAGCCAAAACATTCGGAGGCAGTGACAAGAATAGCCCTACATATTTATACATTATAACTGTTGATCGAAGTCATCCTGCTACGAAATGCTCCAAGGATTAACAGCAGAAAAACTCAATGCTGCTAAAACCAAAACATTCGGAGGCAGTGGCAAAGAATCACATAATTTAAAGACTCACCTCATCAGCAGATGTAAGCCTACAGAACTGTCGTAATTGTTCCTCTACCATCAATTGTGCTGGTTTGGTCAGTTTCAATCAGTTCCCATTTATAATATCTCTTTGATAGACAATGATATTGCGGTCTGAAATGCACAATAGAGTTTTGAATGCAAAAAGTATTGAATGTATTTGACGCACATAAGAGAAAGGAATAGGCCATACAGAATGTAGCATATTTGAAAAATAGGAAGATGACACAGGTTTTGATCGAGCTTCTATTATAAGAATCAATCAGGTGATATTTTTAACTATCTTAGTATCTTTTATCATCCCAATAATTTACAACAGCACGAATTAATCCATAACACATTTTCCCACGGTGGACAACATATGCCGGTTAAGCAGAAAATCCGATTTGATATTGATGTCAAATAATTTCCCCATTAACTGAAATCAGTAACAATAACGTACCCTCAAATGTCTTGCACAAATCCAAATTATACAGTGAAGCATTTGACCTATTTAAAAAACCACAAAAATTCGTATTTAAAAAAATATGCCAACCCTGCATGTAGGCCTGACAGACGACGGTTTAGATGTGCACGCAAGCTACATTATCGACAGTATCAATCAGCGAATTAAAAGAAGATTCAATCTTTTTCCATACGACCAGCTGGTGCAGTGATAATAGTGTGGTCCCAAAGAAGCCCTGTGATCCTGATGTTTAGCACGACCACTTCACTTCAGTCATGTATCCTGGACAGTTTCAATGCCACATTCGTAGACTACTTTTTAGTATCCCTTTCTCTCTCAAGCATAGATTTTCAGTAGATTCAATGACGCATGGGACGACTGCTGTGCACATTGCTAAGAGGTGCGCGCTGTCATGGTGAGGATTGTCCATAGAATATGGATTCTCTCTCTATACTCGATGCTGATGAATTTCAGAGGAAGTTAACTTTCTTATGATTTGATGAGATTTGATGAGGGACCGTACACTATCATCATTGTACCGACCAGCTCCCGAATGAAACACCCACTGGAAGGCAGCCACATACGCTGCGGATTCTATTCGAGAATCCGGAGAACGCTTGCAATTTTCTAAATGGAGGAAATTAATGTTTATTTACCACCCCTATTTTTGGGAAATATGCCTCATCATCAAGGATCGAAGTCTCCATCTCCTATCATGATGAATCACACGATTAATTCTTTAACTGAATGTACATTTTATTTGGTAATTGAATGACATTATAATTTGAATGGTTGGCTTAGAATGTTTTTTCAAGTCATCTGTTTTTACACCTGATTTGCAAATACAATTTATTTGCTACTCACATGTCTGAATAATAGTGACGCACCATATACACTCCATCTGGACACTCGACGCTAATGATCTTAAACAAAGGATGACAACATGCATATTACAGTATCTTCAATGAATAGAGAAAAACTGCGCCGTCAGTCTTCACTTCGACGAGCGGAATCACACCCACACACAATTCATGAGGAATCCGTGAACTGACTGATAGACGTAGAGCGCGGCGAATAAATGCTTTGCAATGTTCGAAGTCGGGAGGCTCGCCATCTTGAAGACATGATAATCCCTTCTCAGAATAGGTCAGAAATATAAATTCGATAATTGCAGAGGTTGGGATGCATTAGAATAAAGTAATACTTTAGAAATAATCATGAAAACTGATTACTCGTGCAACATGCTCGTGACACACTCGTGAAACATCGGGAAATGATAGCAACTCTCTGAGCGCCTTATACAGACTTCTAAATATAGCACCCAATATAGGATTCTCGTCACGGGAATTCCTATCGTTTCCTGAGAACGATTAGAGCAAGTTCGAAGCGATTACTACAGTTCGATAGGATCTCAGAGTCGGTGAAATTTCACACGACTTAAACTGTTTCTTCGATTTAAGGCTCATATCATGACGTATCGAGTAGTTTTCACAAAGATAATACACAAGATTCATACAAGCAATATGGAAGTAAAACATACAATTTCGAACACAATATCTGATTGCTACATTCGTGCTGAAACTTATTTTCAAGCTCATTTGACCAAGCATCGAATCACAGGTCTTCAATGAGAGATATTAGTGAATCAATGCCTTTTGTGACAATTTCTCATCGATTCTTGTCAATCAAAAGTTTAATGCTCCTGACAACACACTGCGTTTTGGATGGCATATCAAATCTTATCTGAAAACATGTATTTAATTAATGTTTTGTTCTGACATTTAGGATAATTTGACTAATATTTCATAAATATTTAACAAAATTAAAAAGTTTTTTATAATTTTATTATTTTGCTTGGAAACTGGTAGGCCTCTAACAAAATTAGCAAACATAGTAGGAATTTATCAAATTTTCTATTTTTCACAAAATTAGCAAACAGCTAGCAAGTTTCTAACAAAATTATTCGGTTTGCTCGTCCCGGGTGTATGTATATAATGTAGGCTATATGTACGATATCTTCAGTTTCATTTGACTTAGCTGTTATCAGTTTGAGGACATGTTTATTGTCTAATTTCGATTGATCCATTTGATTAATACTGATTTTTTACATCCTTACTATTCTACATGGTATCACCGGACTTACTTTGCTCTTTTTGAGTGATGCTTTCTGAGAGATGTTGGAGACTTCTCGCGAAACACTGGAATATGTAAAAATCATATTGAATTCAATTTAAGCAGACTACCCATAAAATATGTGCGCAAATGAAAGCAAATAACGGAGTTAATAAATAATGCACTCATGTAAAGGCTGAAAATACGATGTACTTAGATACGAATTGAAGGGACCGACTAAATACAATAACTGTAGTTGCAGGTAGGAATAGGTCAAATAGAAAATATGAGAATCTGTATCACTGGAGTTCAATAACTAATTTGAAAACTAATAGCCTTAGTTTTGCTGATTTTTGTTATTTTGTTGCCGCGCAAATTTTGTTGATGACTTTTAGCCGTAATATTTGTCAATTTATATGCACTGTAACCCTTTATGACACATGGGTAAGCCTAATAAAAATTTATCGTCTGAACTTATCAAATGTTATTTTCCTTAATATGTGTACCAGTGGCGGCTTTAGCGATCATGCCCTTCATGCTCAGCATGACGAAGTATTTTGTCTAATTTTCCTCCACACAAATCAACGATGTCAACCACAAGAAAGGGAAAGTTTTGAATCAACAAAAAAACTTCCAACATCATTTGATTACATTTGACAACATTTGATTACCATGTCAGATCATGTTGCTGTGACATTAAGGTCATACTCAATTAAGATTTATCAAGTAGCTAACTTGTTCTAAAAAATTCAGGGGAACGCAAGTCAATTCGAGCATACCTCATTTGTTATTGGCCGGATCATCTGACGGGAGAACAATAGCAAAATCTGCGGATGACGATTTTTATACTCCATCTCATGCCGTGGACGGGAAGCACAAATGATACGTATAGCTCGTTTCAACCAACTAACGGTAGCTGATTGGACGGCAATCTGCTGATTTTATCGGTGTAGTGAGATCATGAGATGTCTCGAGTCTCAGTTGCACGATTGAAACCCCATCGAATTGACTTCCTTTATAAGTAATTCAATATCTTCCAATGTTAATACAGCTTGTGATTTTGTGCGATTGACGGTGTTTTTACTATCTTAAATGCATGCTTCAAATAACTAGAACTTGAATATTATTTAATATACATTATCTGGTGATTAAATTTAGCCGTGGTCTTCTACATGCTTGCATATGTAGATATGTCTAGGAGCAAATAGTATAATAGGCTATGCATGCATCAGATTATCATCGGATGTACTCAAACATACAAATCATGTGGCCTACGCCTGGAATTTTATTTTAAGCGTATTTTGGCTGATACAGTATGTAGATCATTAGAATTATGCCTAGCCCTACACCATATTCACTGGATTACCTGATGTGAAAAGTAGGCGGCTTGCATGTTTGAATTATAATTAGGAAAGGGCAAATGCAAATGGAATGAGATTAAAATTTTGCTCATCGAATTCGTAACTGTTTCTTAAGTTGCATGATATTAAGCTACATTATGCTACATCAGTTGCATGGTTAAAAATCCTCGTATGATAGCTGTCACACATACTTTTTTCCTCATGATGCGAAAAAATTGATGAGCATGACCTAACAGAAATCCATAGAGCCGCCACTGATGTGTACGGTATATTCTTGAATGAACTGTATCATGAATATAATCTAAAAACCTAACCAATACCACAAATACGTTACTTAATGATTTTTTTACTTACTTTCTCTGATACTTCAGGAGAAGACAAAGCAACACGCGACTTCAAAATATGCAATTTCTGTTTGCGTTCACTTATTTTCAAATTATATGATACTTTTGTCACCTTCTCACTGTGCTCATCAGTCAATCTATTTCTATTCTTATTTTTCTGATTTGAATATTCTTTATTGGCGCGCTCCACGCAGGCGATGGATGAGGGGAAAGACATAAGCATTAAGGCGATGGCTCCCACATACGTTCCACTGCCGTTGGCCTTCCATCAAATAAAAGGATCTCCGCTGGAGACTATCCATATATGGGAGCGCCCGAACACCACTCCAGCATGGGCTTTGTACTCCATCAGCTCATTAGCTACTTTTCCAAAGGGTAGTCTCGATCCTCTGCTATCTTCATAATCAATTTTCGGCTTCTGTCATTTCCTCAACTGTGAGGTGCTTTCCTTCGAAACGCGGATCGAGAAGGTTAGCAGATTTGTGGATTGGTCTAACCGTGAACGTATTTCTGCAAGCAAGATGCTCTTTAAGCATATCAATTTCGTTCTGTGGCATAATGTTTTGATCATTTTCAGCAATATTCATAACTGAACTCTCAATGAAACACCAAACAGTGGGAATTACAGAAATTCGTGAATCATCAGCTTCCACCTCCTCGGTCGCATATTTCATTGGAGTTAGCAGACGGTTTACAAACTCAGATCGCTTCCAAAATGCTTCATCGAGGATTAGTTCTTTGACACGACTTGCTTTTATATTTTCTTTACAGCGTGTGTCACATATTGCTAACTTTAAGCAATCATTGAGACGAATATTCCTTGCAATCATTGTTCTTCCACTTGACCATCGAGTTGCAACTTGTATAGAGCAAGATAATGGCTTCTTCAGCAACTGTAATGAATATTCCTTCAACACTGATTTTGGGATATGATGTGTTCGAAAAAATACACTGATCAATTTATGCTCTGCAGCCGTCATCGCTACTGTGGGAATCTTCTGTATATCTTTCACGAGTAAGTCAAGTGCATGTGCAGAACAACCATATGTTTGAATCCAAGGATATTTGTATTCTAATAATTCCCAGGCAGCTATCATATTTGCTGCGTGATCCGAGCATATGGCATTGAACTTTTCTATTTTCACGTCCTTGATTTCACTCATCACTTTCTCACATTGTTCGGCAATGAATTTTCCTGTGTGCCGATTGCTTCCGGGATGTATTGATTTCAAAAATATTGGTTCTGGAGTTGAAACAAGAAACTATGTGTGAATCTCCTGAAACACAAGACCAACCATCAGTCAAAAGTACAAGAGATTCCGCCGACGCAATGCTATCCGACGTACCGACAGATATGATATTTTCCCATTTGTTCAACAGGGTGTTTCCTATGACATAGGGACTTGGTAATTTCCATGCAGGTCTTATCTTTTTGAAGAAGTCCTCCCAACTTGGCGTGCTGAAGGTTCTAAATGATAAAGCAGACGTGTAGACACCTTTAGCAAAGACCATATCCAACTCGTCATTATCCTTCTTGGTCATTACATCATAAAATTGCATATGATGCGGTACTAGAGTACTTTGTTTGAAATTTGCACAGGACGATGTTCCAGAAGATGATGAAGCGATCGATGACACATTTTGAATACGGTTTGAAATAGAAGAGAAATCAGAGGCATCATCTTCATCACTGTCTGAAATAGTATGTACAGTAGGACTATTGATATTGTTCTGGACAACGCTTTCTTCAGGCACTGATTTTAACGTTCTCTCTTTAGGACCATAACATGACTTGGTAACATCCTCGGCGAATTGAAGTCGAACCTCCTCTGGGCACTTCTTACAGTCCTTAAAAAGATGTTTCTTCATCCTTGTTGAATTCACTTTATAGGTTGCTTGGCAATATTTGCAAATTGCATGAGAATTCTTGGCGCCTTGATGGATGGTTCCCTGTTGGAAGTGTAACCAAACTTTACATCGCGGCTTCATGCTGTCATATCTATAAAATGAAATAAAAGAAAAATTGTGAGTTGTTTTTCGTATCATATAGTCGTTATATTACATTACAGTTTTTCACAAATATATTAGATGAATGATACAGTCGAGGAAAAAACACATGAAAATGATCATAGAGATCGATTACAGTCTGTCTGCTTCTTCTGTCTGTTGCAGTCTGAAGAGGAGCGAGAAATCGATTTCTATGAAAATGATAAATTCAGATACTTCTTAAGTGATCCGACGTTTCAATAGGAAACGATACGTTCCAAATTAAGACAGCGTTCAGGTCCAGATATACACTGTATGTCCATTATACATACATCCACTTGCGCAGTTATGTTTTATTATCATCCTGTCTAGTCTGAGACAGATTAACTACATTCCTATAATTAGCTAGGGAAGATAGGGCGGTGCGGGGTAAAATGAGTCAGGTTTGACCTTTCAGACATTGTATCATTTTACCATCTAAATGAAATTATAGTTACTAGGTATTGTAATCATGACATGTCATTCATCTTTCAGAAAATGTATCGTTTTAATTACCTTTGGTAGTTCTATTCACTTCTAAATGCTCAACAAGAACAAAAATAGAAACAAAAATTTTCAATAGCACGTGGTCGGGGTTGAAATTTTCTCCAGAAAATCTAATTATAAAACAAATAATTTAAACAAAATAGCTATTACTTTTTTAGTATTTAATTTTGTCGAAATTTTATATAAATCATGTTTTAATCTGATGTATAATTCGTTAGATAATCTTCAACAGCATCCTTTAAATGAAAAATCAGATATTATTTATTATCTAAATTAGTTTGATTAGTTATTAATTGATATAATTACAGCTTCAACAAAGATATTAAAATGGGTAGATCATGCACTCACTATCTCGTATTATATGACATTGCGTTATCGAGAGTTCATTAACGTTGCCATGTTTACGCAATCAAAAGTAATCAGCTGATCGCTGATGCAGAATTCATGCATAAAATTATAATAAAAATAGCAGTTTTTCTTACCGTATTATTTTTCTGTATGATACTATTGTGAAATTACGATCATTAAGATAAATGCTACTTGAAAAGCATCCAAATATGTATTAATAAATGACAGCCCAACCACCCAGATTCCATGAAATTTACAGATCTGGACAAACCGAAACCACGGTCTTTTTCAATAGAGTGCCTGATCAACTCTTTTTAATATCTTTGATCTTCAACTTTCTATAATTCTATTGTATTCACTTTATTCACAGAAGCCACCTATGTTTATCAATAGGAATTACTGTTATAATAAGCTTAGGTATAATAGAATAAAAAGTTCGTTAGTGAAATTTCAACAATCAAAAGAAAAACGATCTCAATGAAAATGACAAAGTTTTTATTAAAAGCTATGAATTTTTCATGGTGAAACAAAACTATTGAACAATTAATTTTACAGTTGATTCTTGTCACACTCACATGTAAAGAAACAGTGTCAGACGTGTATAAAAGTTCTGTTTTAGCGGCTCTGATGATCATATTTTGATATTTTGTATCTTACCCGGTAAGTTACCGGTAATTTACCAGTCACTTAAATTACCGGTAATTTAAGAACCCTATTATGTAGTAGCTACATCAAAATACCAAATAAACATAATGCATGTTGTGTATACTTCCCATCTACTAGTACTCATTCTATGTACATAAAGTTCCGAAAAAAATTGAAAACTTAATCGCAGATATACGCATTTGTCTGATACTAGAGAGTGAAGCAACACTGCGTTGATCAAACATCTCCAGAATATCAATTTTCTTTATCACATGCAAGAAGACAGCCGGATGAATGATATATAAACCAATCAAGGCCAATGCAAATGTAAGTGATTAGTGACGACATTGAAAATCGCGATGAAAGGTCATCAACCTCCGTCATGAAATCACAGTAAAATCAAGACAAATTATTCCAGTCATTTTTGTCATGTTTCCTATGACGGAGTGACTATCTATGCGAAATCTAGAAACCTTTTGAGAATTAAACTTTTTATTTCATATTACATCTGTAATGACTGTCTATCATACTAGTCAAGTAAGAAATGTGTTGTTTCATTCAAGTTGCTAATTTTGATATCGATTTGGCTTTCTCAAATATCACATCTCAGATTTTCAAGTCACTATCTATAATTAATTGATAACCAGTGTGTTTAAGCGGATCAAAATTTATCTTTCGCTCGCTTCATTGCTAATTTGCCCAAAATCACTTTATCACTCGCCCACCCCTCATTTCCTCGTAATCGCCCTTTCGCTTGCTCACCTCTCAAAACCTTCACAAAATGCCGCTCGCTCTAACACACTGGATAAGACATACAATTGTGTGAACTATCATTCCCTTACTCGATCAACTTTAAGTTATAACAATATTTACGAAATGTTGTATGATGACAAAAAGTATTAATCCAACGCAACAATTTTACATTAGACACAATTCCTTGTAAATGTATTTAACAACAGGTTTTAATAGATTCCTAGATCAAGTTAGAGAAATTATATCTACAGGAGTTATAGCTTTTAACGAAACAGAACAAAGCGACTTAAGGTAAATATTTGCTCATTACTGATTTATGTTACAAAACGGAATCTGTAAACTTCAGACCGAACAAAAATGTCATGCGCATAAATGAAAGCAGTCATTATCTCAGATGTCAAGTATTTCACCTAAATCATCATCCAAACAAATAGAACTTATAACACCATCTGGTTTCACATTCTCACTATGCCTTCGTTTGAGTCTGTTTGAGTCTTTCGTCGATTTGCAACAACGTTTGATGGCATCTATAACTTCGGCTTCCGTTCCACTTCCAGGTAATCTTCTTACAACAGCATCTACAGATGAAATTCGTGTGTAAAATTGACTTTAATCAATATTTGTACTCAATATATGCACATAGAAATACAAACAAAGGATTTTTCATGCTTTGAAAATTCCCAAGACACCAATTTTTTAAAATCAACTTTTTCTTTTTACCATAGGCGAAGTGATTACATCTTCTACTATTGATCAATATTCAGATCTGGTGATACAGTAGTAGGATATTCTTAATGAATACACTGTTAATCCTCCCATTCTCTCTTTGATTGAAATAATGCAATGAAAGGTCTGAAACTTAAAAGTTTACACTAAATATTAAGATGTTAGTTAACAGCAATTAACAGAAATATTTCCTTACATGATATTAACGGCCTGAGTTTTCGTAACACTGAAATGTTATAACAATGCTACCATTTCATCGTTACTTGGTTAGTCTAGATTTCCAGGCAGAACACTTACTTTTGATACCCTTTGCAATGGTTGCAGGAAATTTCGCGCAGCCACAAGATCCGTCCCAATTTAATTTGAGGATCACATCATTTGAAAAAAATGCGTCGCACACAATTAAAAGTAAACTTGGACGTTGGAGTTCCACCAATAACTGCCATTGCATCAGCCTGAAATGATGTTTGGACAATTATTCTACGTAGAAGGATTGAGAAGCAAAGCCTGTTATAAGTAGTAGTAGTAGTAGTATGTGTTTATTCATTTGAAATGGAAATCATGCATTGCAGATACACAGATGAAAAATACAGGGCTTGTACAGTATACAGAAGACATGCACAGTAGCTGTAGGAAATACATTAGTTAGCATATTTCTGCTAGGTTATGCAAAATAGAGCATCTGGGAATAAATGACAATTGGCGTTGTTGGGATCTTGAAAAGGGGAGAGACAGCGAGGGAATGTCGGGATCTTGAAAGTTTGGGGGGCATGATTTTATGCAATAAATATTTTGGTTCTAACATTTTTCTGAAAACTGTTAGGGCAGATCTTTCCCTTCTTAGGGATAGGGGGGTAAAGCTATCACAACTGCACTTTGGTCCGCAAATAATTTTGTGAGAACGTCGCCGAACCTTTTCCAATTTTTCAACATTAAGCTGGTTCAGTCCAACGAGGAGGGCAGCATTGTATTCCAGCGTTGAAAGGACAGTAGCAATATAAATCTGAATGAGTTGGGACACAGAAAGGCATTGTTTTAATCACTTTATGACATAAAGACGCTGGTTGGCACGTTTGCATAAATTGTCTACAAAAGTATTCCAAGATAGATTTGAGTCATAAATGACTCCAAGAATCTTTATACTATTTACAAAATGAATATCACGAGGCACTAAAGAATTCTGACCTTTAGCGATAAACATGCATTGGGTTTTTTCACAATTTAGTACTAGTCCATGTGAGTTACACCAGTCTTTTAAATGATTGATTTCGTCTCGAATTTGGAGTTCGATATCAATTGAACGGAAGGCAGGTAGAACAATCACAATGTCGTCAGCATATTTAGAAGTCAAGGCATGTGGGTGTAGAGCTTTGAATGATCTCATATGGGTGCAGAAAAGAAAGGGAGAAAGTTTTCCTCCTTGCGGAATACCTGAAGTAACTGGGGTGGTAGAGCTCGTACAATGTCCTAGCTTCACATATTGATGACGGTTCACGAGAAGATCACTGCACCATAAAATAAAATCCTTGGGAAGATCAGCCTCGATTAAGGAGCTGATAAGACTCCCATGATTAAGACGGTCAAATGCTTTGGACATGTCGAATGAAAGTAAAGCGACACCAGTACAATACAACTCGTCCAATGATAATGTTGTGAAGTCGTGAATGCGGATGTTTGCGTGAAGCGTTGAGTAGGACGGTCTAAAACCAAATTGGTCGGTACCGTATGCGTCAATGAGAGATGGCTTGATCGAATCAATTACATATTGTTCGAGGACTTTTGAGAATGCAGGTAAGACCGATATAGGCCGGAAGTCATTATGTTTCTTTTTGGGGATTGGATTCACTCTAGCAATTTTCCAGGCATCGGGCACTGACTTGGATTCGAAGGATAGGGCGATAAGATGGGTGAGCGGAGCAGCTAAGACATCGCAGGCAGCTTTTACTAGGAATGGCGGGATGTCATCACTACCGGAGGACTGGTTTGCTTTCAATTTTTGGAGTAAGGCATAGGTTCTTTCAACAGAGATATCAGTTTTCCATTCCTTTGCTTCAGCCTTTTCTTCAACTCCTCGCAAAATATCAGGCCAGTTAGGAGGAGGGGAGAAGTTCGATGCAAAACTAGCATTGATAGTCTCTGCTGCATCATTTGAAATTGAAAGACTATTTGATTTGATATTATTCGTTGCACTGAGTACTTTCCATAATCCATTTGGTTTACCGTTTAGGCTTTCAATCCATTTCCTTTTTGCGCACTTCATTTCGCTTGTGACTTTCTCTTTATAGTGATAATACAAATCAAAATTTCCTTTCCTGTAGGCATCATAGCGGAGGTTTATCATCATTTTCAATCTAGGTGTGATCCATGGTTTCTCTCGACCGGACATTCTTACAGTTTGTTGTGGGATGTTTTCCATAGCATTGTGCAAAATGCTGTAAAAAATATTACATTTTTCTTTGAAGGGAACATCCATTCCATAGAATCTTTGCCAAGGAAAGGCATCTAATGAATGACAAAATTTGGCAACATGACTATCACGAAAATCATAGACTTTAGCAAAATAAAACTTTTCCTTAGCTTTCTGCATGACATTATTGCAAGGTCTCAACGTAACAGTACCGTGATCAGAGCCTCCAATTGGGGGTCCTACTTTGATAGGGGAGTTGAGACATACAGGACATGCTTTACAATAGTAGGATGAAAGGACAGAGTCAGACAGAAGGATTTTATCAAGAATGTTACCTTTCCGTGTACTACAGTAATCCACTACAGTTGACTACTTGCTTAAGATTCAAACTTCCCTCAATACAGTTTGTAGGGAATCTATTTAGGTCTCCAACAATCATGAGTTCAAAAGATGACAATGAATCGCAAACATAGATGATAAAATAATTCACTTGCTGATAATTGGAGTTATTCAAATTCGGAGGAATGTATATGACCAGTAAAGCAATACTTATTGAATTAAACTTTATACAAAGACATTCAATAAAATCCAGATTATCAACTAAAGGTTCAACAGTATGAGAAATGTTGTTTCGTACGTAAGCACAAACGCCACCGCCTCTTCTGCCATCATGTCTGTCTTGTCTATGAAGACTGTATCCTGGAATTATTAGCTTGTCATCAGAAATATTTTCATGTAACCAGGTTTCACAGAGGGCAATAACATCGGGTACTCTAGCGGAAGAAATTACACACAATTCGTCGTGCTTTGGACGTAGGGATTGTATGTTGGATAAAAGGATATAGGGGGGTACACAACATGAAAAACAATTTATTGAAAATTCTTGATATCATCTTTCCTTGTAATTTTGTTTTTGTAGATGACGACGTCTTCCCCATTTCCTCTTCTGGTTTTCAATTCGTCACGAAGAGCCTTTTGTTCCTCCCTTTGTTTAAATGTCAGGTCATTATTTACAAATATGTGACGATATGAGTTCGAACTTCTGAGGGACTTAGAATTTTTCAAAATCGACATTTTCATTTCAGAGTCAGACAAAGTCACCCGCACAAGTCTTGATCTTTTGGAACTAGGCTTCCCGATTCTTGCTACAGAGAGCACAACTGCAGAATGGTTGCCCAGCTCGCGAAAAATGTCTTTAACTTTCGATTCATCGCTTTGTTTCCTCTCGTCGACAGATCCACTTTGGTTCTCTGCTAATCCAGATATAACCACATTCGATCGTCGATTCATCCGTTGCTCTAACTCATTTACAATGTTATCAGAGTCAAAGCTGATAGACTTGGTGGATTTAGATTTCTCCTTCAACTCATTGATTTGGATTTGGAGAGAATCGCACGTGGAGCGTACATTCTTGAGACTCTCCATGGTTTGGGATAACATTTCTTCAATTAATTTGAAATGACTATTCAGTTTGTTGTCCATAATCTCAACGATGACATCCTTAGTAGCATATGGAGTGGCCGTTTGTCCCGCTTCTGGGGCATTGCAATTATTGATAGCCTCTCTCAGGACTGAAATCAATTGGTCTTTCGACAGCTTGGACATTTGACATGCGTTTGACTAGTCCAAAATCAGGATGCGCCTTTTCTTTCTCACTCATGTTGTATAAAAGAAAAGTGACAAACTAGGACTTGCTGATGCGAATGACTAGGGGCTCGAACCAGAGTTGTTTAAAAAGTAACCAGCGATTGGATCCACACGACTATCATCACTCAGCTCAAGCGAGAAGGAAGTGATGCATAAATCGCGAGTCTTTGGGAAAAACGCGCGTAGGATTATGTCCGTGATGATCGAACAGCTGATGGCAGCAGCAATACGGTTGAGGGTCTCACCACACTGGGCTAATCCACTACACTTGGCCTTGGCGTAGAAAAAGGATGACGCGAGTCGCGGGGAAATCCAAGGGGATCAATAGTGTGAGTGAAACGAGACGGAGAGGAGATATCAATGAGATTTACAGACGGCGGGATGCCCAGGTGTAAACGATGCTGGGGATTGCGTAGCACAGCAAGAAACAGCAAAGTTGAGGAGATAAATGCACGGCGTGTTAAGAGCCAATGGGAGTGGAGGAAAAACGTAGTTGAGGAAGGAAATTTGAGCATGGACTGCTCATTTCACAATGTGATGTTGACGATGAGCTTTGCACAGATGAAAGGATCAATTATGGGCACCACTCGTATCGAATTTCTTGAAGAACGGATGGCTAGAAACTCAGAAAACGAGAGAATCATAGGAGAGAAACGGGGGACATTCGCAGACACGTCTGCTCTCCATGACGGCTAAAATATTGCATTAGCTCAATAGAAAACTTTGGCATGTCAAAGGACGTAGAAAGATGCGTTCAAATAAGTATAACAACCTGTGAAGATTGTTATAAGTAAAACAACCTGTATAAACCTGTGAAGATATAAAAGTATAACAACATATAACAACAGTATAAATTACTTTTACAACAATGAATGACTTTATATTTGTGTGACGGTGAAATCAAAATTGTATCAGAGTGGATATGAATTTGTAATGCACGAAAGTATGGAGCTGTAAATGTGAAACATCGTTTTTTTGTTTTCTAAGTATTTCTTATTTCTAATCATAAAATATGTACATATATAGTACATTGATATGAATAGGTTGTAATTTGTTAAAATTCAAAGATATGAGAGTATATACTTACAAAGCTGTCAAATTTTTGATGGTCTTCCCGTATCTCTGTATCAAAGTTCATTACTGCCTCCAACGAAACCAATGGCAATCGATTCCGTTGTTCGTTGTTATCACCGCGATTGATTTCCATTACAAATTCTCTAAGCAACACTTGCTCTTTTCTTAGTTCTTCTTGCATCTTCACCAATGCTTCTGTCCTTGAGTTTATCAAATTCAATTTCCTTACCAGAAAAGATGTGAGTGACTTACTCTGCTTTTCTGACACATGTACATCTTGTCCTACATCGCTGATTGGCGACGACTGATTGACGCTGATCGGTGGAAGATCTGTTTCGACACTTTTAGTTGTGCCACAACTATTACTTGAGATGCAGTTCTCATTCATAATTTTCTTAGTGGATGTTTCATCCCCGCTGGTGAGGATCTGATTTAATGGCTCATAAATTATTCGCTTTCCAACATGAAAACATGGTATTCTAATTAATAGGTCGGGTAGCTTCTTCTTCTTTTGGTTCAAGAGTTCAAGGCATCTATCCTCCGTATATTCCAAATCATCTGCAGTAAAACCAAACTGAATAACGGTTGCGTTGTACGTTTTTCCAGCGTATTCTGACTTAATATCAATCTTCTCAGATGGATTACCTTCAATTTGCTTAAGGTGCGTTGGAGATATGGAAGTATCTGATGTTTTGACAATTGCAATAGTTTCATCTACTTCGAAATACACCAGGGCGTATAAACATCTGTCAAACGGGAGCATTTCCTGAAAACATGAGGGTAACTTAATTAAGGTAACGGAATCACCAGAAATTCATTTTTTTCATTCAATAGGATGCATTTACCAACTGGCAAAACATCTCTAACCTTGAGCCTGGTAAGTGAGTAATAGCCAACATTCAATGTTTGTGAAGGATACGGATACGTGTATAGGTTTCTCGAGAACCTTAAAACTTTGCCACTGATACGATTACAACTGACGGAGGTGATCCATACAATTCTTCCATCTTCGAGGGTCGCACAATTATCAGGTGGATTTTTGGAAAATATCAAACCTCGAACTGGGACATGTTTGTACACTTCTCTAATGTGGAAAATACGGTTCACGGACTGTTCAAAAATCTTAGAACTGGGTTTTATTCTTTTTTTTAGTATACCAAGGTAATTCTCAAATGTAAAACTTGAAAATTTATCTAAAGGTCCATGAAGCGGGACGAAGTCCGGTAAATGTTGCAGAACATGTACATTGTACGACATACCTCGTAAAGCATACAGGGTGACTCAAAAGTCTTAATCGGGTTTCAAATCAAGATTTCTCAGTAAGTATTTACACTACAAACTTAACTTTTCGTTTATCCTGTAGAGGAAGAACCAGAATTTTAGCAACATTTCGCAATTGTGAAAAAATCAAGCTAAATGCCCAGCCAAGCTCACTCATATTATGGAGGTCATCCAATTTTCAGATGTCATGAAAAACGTTTTTCTCTTAAATTTTTTTCTCATCGACTACAGCCAAAAATACTTTATCATGAAATCTGATTGATTGAGCGGCCTAGAAAAATATGAACACGACTTAATGTACTAACGTCCATTGAATTAATAGTGGAAGGTAAATAGGAAGAAATAATGAAGAAAGATAATAAAGAAGAAAAGTAAGCTAGCCATTTCCATCAATGTGTGATTGGTACTTGCTATGATGGCTATCAAACTTCTGCATTAGCACATGAGTTATGTATGACATCACAGTGTCGTTGAATTGAAGAAGAAAGATATCTGTGAAAAGAAGGATTTCAAAAATCGTTTGGTACTAGTAGTTGATATTCACTTGTTACTCATAGAAACCATATTGACGTTATTAGTAGAATCGAATCAACGTTGTGTTGCTTATGGCTAAATATGAATCCATAACTGCTGCCCTACGGCAGTGGCAAAGAAATTTTACATCAAAACCACCTTCTGAAAGCAAATTCCGACTTGTGTTTAAGAAATTGACCGAGACGGGCACTGTCCAAGATACTGAGCAAAGTGGTCGCCCATCCCTTGCTGTTGGTGATGTTTTGGGTGTCAAGGAGGAGTTCGAGAATAATCCAAGATCATCGATACGGGATGCAGTCAATAAGCTTGATATGTCATGTGAGACTGTTCGAAGTATTTTGAAGGGAACAATTGGCATGAAGTCATTTCATATTTCACGCGTGCATGAACTGTTGCCGGACAACTATGAACAAAGGTCTCAGTTTTGCGAAGAAATTACCGGCGATGTGATGATCCCAGTTTCATCCATAAACTCTACTTTTTTGACGAAGCCATCTTCCATTTGAATGGCAAAATTAACAGCCACGACTGTCATTTGGGACTATGAAAATCCACATTCAAGTGACGAGATTCCTCTGAAGTCGAATGGACTGGTGGTCTGCGCGGCCCTGCTTTGCGACCGGATCATCTGACCTTACTTTTTTGAATCAACATTGACCAGAGAGATCTTGAGATGCTGAAGGATTATTTTATTCCGAGATGAAAAAGATTACGACGATTTTCGACTACGTTTTTTCAACAAGATGGCGCACAGCCTCACTGTGGTCTGAATGTCAGAGAATTTCTCAACATTCAATGCCCTAATCGATGGATTGGCCAAAACGGTCCGATCCACTGGCCAGCTAGGAGCCTAGATCTGACGCCTTTTGATTATTTTTGTGGGGTCATACCAAGGATAATTTATGGTGTATAAGAATAGGACAACCAGCAACAAAGAACTGCGAGTGAAGATTACTGAAGTAGTCCAGTCCGCGACGAAAGTCACGATCAATAAGACTTTTGAAAACTTCAAAAAACGCGTCATTCTTTGTACCGAAATTAACGGAGCTCACTTTCAGCATATATTTAAAAATGCAGCTCTTTGGAAATTCTGGTTCTTCCTCTACAGCATAAGCGAAAAATTAAATTCGTAGTGTAACTGTAAATACTTGCTGAGAAATCTCAATTTGAAACCCGATTAAGATTTTTGAGTCACCCTGTATATCTCCGGAAACATTTCAACAAATTTAATCACACAGGCTTTTGCGTTGGCATGATACAGACCATGGTATTTTTCAGAAACTAGGCAATACATTCCAAAACTAAGTAACATGAAGTGATCGTACACTTCTGGCTTCATATACGGTCGGAAAATATATGGTCCAGCAAACAATAGTAGAGTGCGGTACTCGGTGGCCTTAAAATGAACTAATTCCTTGAATCCTTTGTAAAATCTTCTTTGGAACTCTCTCGGAAGAAATTTGGAAAAAACATTAAGTCAGATGACAAACTTTCAATTTGAGAATGGGACAGCCTTTAGTGGGAGTAAATATGTATAACATCATCTTTTTCATCACACCAAGTAACACAAGGTGCATGTATTCAGGAGGAAATCCAGTCATTAAAGAAACAATACCAATTAATGGAGACTCTGAGCATTGATTATTTCCCCCGAAATGTTGATAACCTACATCTGAACGAGGAGTAGTATTTGTTTCAGGAAATATTATCCTATTTTCATGATATTCGCCTTTTTCCCTGCAATAACCACAACCGTAATAAGCGGTATGCGGATGGATGCATTGGATATACGAACGCGCTGGTGCATCGCAAATACATACAACGCTTCCCAAAAGAAACTTTGAATTGCCAATCTGAAACCCACTAGTTTTCAACTGCAATAACTCATCACGCAGTGGACTTAAAAAATCCCGAATATCTGGTTTCCCAACACCCCCAAACAATCCCAATGGCAAAGGTCTATCATAGCCATTGACTAACATTAAAATTGGCCATAGCTGAAAATTCGACCCAGGAAAAAGAGGTAAACCGTCAATGTTTATCTTCAAATGCAATTCATATGGAGACATTTTATCTATATCTTCTATCAAGTTACGCTCAATTAGAAATTTAAGGTTGTCAACAATCGTGAAATAAGCTATTTTACCATTGCTGACTGTTTGACAATCCATCTCACTATTCTCAGCCCCTTTCATAAGCATGTGAACCGATTGAGGAGCAGGTATGTTGTGCCTATTGAGACTTTGTAAAATAAAGGTCATGCCTTCTCTACCCGGATGATACGTAAGATAAAAGAAACGAAGATCATCGGTTAAGGAATTTTCCTTAGGACATTTCCCATCAACCTCACCGTGCGACAGAATTGTTTCATCAAAATCATCTGATGATCCTGAAGATAAAGAATTACTTCCTTGAGTAAGCCAATCATTCCAATCAATGTCAGTTTCAATGTCTTCATCAATTACTATTGATTGGTTACTGGCATCTTCCAAATCAACTGGAATACTATCCTTATTATCTACTTCATTCCGATCAATGTCAATGTCTTCATCAATTACTGTCAATTTGTTATTAGAATCTTCCAAAACCACTCGAATACTACCTTCACTATCATCTATCGGCCTATTCTCGCTTGATAATTGCCGTCCCTTTTTGTCGTTTTCGATTTCCTGCAATATCACAGCCGATTCCTTTGCAGCTTGAAGGTAGATTTTTCGGGATGTCATTTTGCAATACAGGTATTCACAATCGAACTTTTGTAATAGGTCTACATGTTACAGTCTATACCATATATAACATTTTTTAGTACTCTCTACAGTGAGCACATAAGTTTGTGGATGATAATTCCTTAGGCATAGAAGAATTATAGGCCTAGACACGAACTCATCGGACATTAAAGGGGCTACATTTAATCTACGCACGACCTACGGAAACTTTCAGTAAATTTCCTACATCAGTCAAACGTTTATGTTGGATCTGGTAAATCGTCCAAAAATTCAATCAAAACATGGGTATGGACATTTGAATTTTGTGAAATATATGAAGTTTTCTGAATGGCATGGAAATAGATATTTGTCAATTGTCTACACGATATTCCTAATTATTCGTGGTTATATAAACAGGTTTCAGCTAACTAATTAAAGACGAAATCGATTTGTTGTAATTTCCTAGCAATAACATCGATGCTCCCGCTCTCTCTCTCTCTCTCATTCTGTACGGTATTAAGAATAATAATAAATCTCAATAATTCTGTCAGTTAGTATCACAATGACCTAAACACCATGTTCCTTAAAATTGAGTTATCCTCCTAGAGATGTTCTTTGACATGTTTTCCATTATGTGACAAAGGATGAAAGTGATACGTACCTTAGTATCTACTCGTACTTGACAGAATGACAAAACTTGACTTAACGCATGGAAACACACGAGTAAGCCAGGCATATATTTCTCAACAATTTCCTCTATGGGAATTTTTTCTTTGGTCTGGGGCTATTTTCTATTAGGTCACTTTGAAACGAATTGACAGAATTATTGTATAACATCCTACAAGGTAAAATGTATGCAAAAAACTTAAAGACTTTAAAATTTGACAAATGACTGCATGCATAGAACTTTAAAAATTAGTATGATGTAGGCCTATATATAATGCCCACCATTACTTGTGCTTATCAAAGATCACCCATACTCACTCGATCAACAATGTGCGTCGTCAAATAACGCATTCTCATTGCTTATCATTAGACCAAGTAGGCCTAAACACATTTTACCCGAATCGACTCGCTTCGTCTCGATTTTGACAAAAGCACGACTCGCAGGGTCCTAAGTCTTTGTGAATGCATTGCGATCTCAAATTTAATAAAATGGACAGAATGAAATAAAACAACTAACCACTGCCCACGGCGTCTAGTGTCTGTAACTATTCATCGGAATGGTGATGAATTTACTGCATCCGCGAAATTTAGTTTCAGAATAACAACAGTTTATGACAACTGAACGGTTACACCTAAAGGTTTGCAGGTTGTTCATATCTAATCAGGTTTTTCAATAAAGTACACTAAATCTATTATTATAAAAATGGATATAAAAAACAGATTTGAAAGGCCGTTATTTGTACGATTTCTACATATTCATATATCATTTATTGTATCGGGTAACATGATTTAAACATTTTTATTACATTTATACGATATGCATAAAGCTTACCATTTATGGTCTCACTATTTCATGTTATTCTCAGGTTTATCAGATTTTTTTGTGAAATTATAACGAACTCGGTTTCTGAATTTTACAGACCTAGTTTTACTTATAGGGTTCGTATTATAAGATCTTGAGGGTGTCATGGAGGACCGACAGTGTCCGGGAGAAACAGGTAGGGCGGAGGGTTAAGACAAGAAAAAGACGAAAAAAATGTTAAGAATTAAACAAGAAAGCCGAGGAAATGGGACGAGTGGAAATATTGGGCTATTCGCACGAAAAAGTTCGTGCTAATAACAGAATTGAGTATAGACTCGGTTATTCACACCAAAAATTCGCGTGGGTAGTCACTGCACATTCGAAGTATTAGTTTAGCTAGCCTACCAAGGCCAAGTCTTGTAAGGAACTCACCCGGCCATGAATCTGACGTCTGAGTTTCATTATCAAGGCTGATTTGCCTAACATACAGGTAGGCCTACCTAAGGTTGACAACATTCACGATATCAATATATCTCATAAATACCGTGTTAATGGCGAACTTTGATAAGTTGTCAATCAATGACATGGTGAATTTATGAAGGTAATGTATCCAAAATAAGCTTTACTGACATACTTGGTTTTTATCATAAATAATAGCGTGCAGCCAAGACACCATTGACAACAACACTATTTAGTCACTCAATAAGTGTTATATTTCATGCTTTTGCCTATGTTTTACAATTATTTTATTCAACATTTTTCAATACTAATAGCAAAATATCAGCTCCAACGCATCTTAATGATAGGCTACAGAATGATTCGCTTGAAATGTAAAATAAGTACAGCTAGACAACGTGAAAAACTGAAAGAATTTTTTGACCATGGGTAGGTACTGAATAAAATCTCATTACATAGCATAGCTTAAACAAATTCATAATAAAAAAAATTCAATGCCATCATGTTATCATCTTACATAAGACTTTGTTGTATAATGCTCTATTCAGCATTGATGGAAGAAAAACGATTTCGCCAGTACATTTACTTCAAATAACTAAGGAAATACTCATAATGAGAGTCAACATAAAAAAATACTGAAGGATCTATATTTTGATGTAGATCCATGATCATCTTCATAAACAACGGATTCTACAGTACAAGGTCTTAGTAATGCAGAATCCGATGTCTATGATCATCTTTTTGGACAAGAAAAGATTTTGTGTTAATCAAATTCTTAAGGGTTACATTAAAGCAGTCAAATTAACCAAGAATGTGCGTGATAAGATTTTGGAAAAATAAAAAATATAATTTTATATTTAATTTCGTTTCTGTCCAATGGCTCGAATTAATTTTGTCAATTTAGTGTCTTTTTATGATTCTTGACAACATAAACGTTCTAGAATTTGAAGTGGCTAATATGAGACTATTTTAAGCAATTGTTTAGCGGTTTAACCGTTTAGATAAATGTAGGATAACAATAGCCGGTTTTTATCGTTTGTCCAAAATGGTAGCAAAAATAGCAGTTCTCTCGAGATACTTTTTATGGTCAGAGTAAGAAAGTAATAAGTTAAAATGGCTTTGACAGGGCCTTCGGCGTCCAGCGCCTTCTCTCGGTCGATGTAATTGGTAAAGTCGGCAGCCTGTGTGAAGGTTTATAAAGAGTTGAGTGATATTAAGAAGTGTGTTGTGCGTCAAGTGTGAGGTGATTGAAGTGTGAAGACAGACTGTACTGCGGTAGTTCATGTTTTCTATTGATTTTCGGCTGAAGCTGTGTGATTGCTTTTGATTCGGTATTGTCTCGCGAGTGTTATCGAGTTTAGCAATGAAACCGACCTGAAAATCCCCGACGTCGCCTATGTCGTTGTGCTTATTTCTAATATGCTCATACAAGGCACTGCTAATTGATTTATTCTTAATGGCTCTTTTGTGTTCGTTGTGCCTAGTTATAAACTTACGAGCGGTTTTACCAATATAAAATTCATTGCAGCGTTGACAAGTGTACTTGTAAACTACAAACTTATCATTGCAGGAGTATTTAACTAATTGCAAACAAATGTCACAGTTACAATTGTTTCTATATTTTTTGTTATTAAGATACTTAGCTGACTGTTTTCCATAGTCGTTAGCAATTTTAATTGGCAAGTCATACTTCTTAATGGCTTTCTTTATTAAGTTATTGCATTTGTCGCTAATGTATGGTACCTTAAGTGTACTCTTATCAGTATTACTATTTTTGTTTTTATTTTTCTTGTTTTTCTTTTTTCTCTTACAATCACCCTCTTTGTAGCCATTTTCTTTTAGTATCTTAGAAAAAGTTGTAACTCTCTTGAGTTGTAGAGTCATCACTGCAGCGTTTTTCTATGCTAGATATTCTATTTGCAATGAAGATAGTCTTAACATGCGTCGGAACGAAGGAATCCTTTCTAAGAGTGATATTGGAATGACTAGACTTATGGTACCAAGAGTATTTGACTCGTTGGTCTACAATTTTTATTTTTAGATCTAGGAACGGTAGCCATTCCTCAGGCTGATGAACTTCCATAGAAAATTTTATGTTTTGATTAATGGAATTAAAGGTATCCAACACGTATTCAAATAAAGTTTCGTTGAATTCTACTGGACCAAAGATGATATCATCTATGTATCGCTGAAATATTAATGGTGAAAAGTTTAGTTTATTTAAGGCATCGGTCTCTATATGGCTCATAAAAATAACCGCGAACGCTGGTGCAAAATGAGCACCCATAGGAGCTCCACGTATTTGCTTATAAACTTTATCTTCGTATTTAATTTCGTAGTTGTAGCAAATGAATTTCAGCATTTTTTCTATATTATCAATTGTGATACCAAAACAGTCAATATCACTCCAATATTCTGCTAGACTCTCCATGCAGTACTGTATTCCTAAATCGAGAGGAATGCTAGGATAAAGTTTCACGACATCTAATGACAGAAAGACAAGGTTATTTTTGTTAGGAATTTCTAATTCATTAATTGATTTTATTAAAGATTCGCTATTTGGTAAATGAGATTTAATTCGTGGAAGAACATTAGTTAGAATACTAGCCACTATCCAATCTACTTTTTCTATCGGAGTGTTCCGGACAGAGGCAATTGGGCGAACCGGATAATCATTTTTATTATCATTTTTGTGATCTTTAATAAAGGAAAAGCAATTAGCTGGGTTTCCACCAGTACTTATTACTTATTACTTTCTTACTCTGACCATAAAAAGTATCTCGAGAGAACTGCTATTTTTGCTACCATTTTGGACAAACGATAATGACGAATCTCTCTCGCCGCATGGTCAACTACGTAAATAGCCGGTTTATCGCGGTTGAAAGTTTAATTTCGCTATCAATATCCACCTTACCAGATATTAGCCGGCTTTTTGCAGGATACGTTCCCACAGGGTGGTGCCCCACAAAAGTGATGATATTCAAGGGCAAAAATCTCCTGCAAAGACGATCAATTTTTGGAGCATTTTAGCACCTAGCTCTTGCTAGCAATATAATTTAGGAAATACTGAATGAATTTTCGATTCATTTTTTTAAAATCACAAAGAAAGGCATGTGTGTCACATATGGTTCGCTTTCCAATGTGCCTATGCGAAATAATGATTACTTTTGTGTTACATGGACAATTTCATTTTATATTTAATTAACGGTTAGACCCGCCTACGGGGTACCTGAGTACCCCAGGCATGTTTGACCATGTGGCAATGTTACTTAAACTAAATATTTTTACCTTTCCTCCCGTGACTTTTACTAATATTTTCAGCTCTTCGATTTGCTGTTCACCCGATTTTATTATAATTCACACTTAAGGAGATATTAGTTCATACTAGCTCCCTGTGGGAACGAATCTTGCGAAAAACTGGTGAATGTCAGCTGCAGAATATCATGCTACAGTTCAGTCATATTTGCGGGATATTCGCTGGCGAAGTTCGCCGGCGACAATTAGCGCTCTATATGTCACCTTTTACTTTCTCTCTTATGTTCTTTAGTAATCCACCTCTACAGCCGAGGCTCTATTTTCTCCCTCACCTCACTATCCCCCACATATATGGCTAATCTATCTAAGAAATAAGTGCAGACTATCATTCTTTGATAATTATAAGAATATAGAGAATCCGCATATATCAATTTTCATAACATCTCTTGACATTCAATAATTTACAACAATGACAAATATTTGAATAATATCATAGTATTTACTGCGACATTTATGGAAGATAAATACTTTTTTTAGTTTAAGCCTTCGTGAATTAAAAAAAGATCCTTAATTTTTATCAGATCAGACCCGGTGAAAAAAAACTGTCGGTCCATTGTCGGGAAGCCGACTCGGCTTAATGACGGCAAACGTCCTAATTCCCCGACTATCTGCCGACGAATCGGTGAGCCGACAATTCCCCGACTGTTTCGCCGACACACTACCGACAATTCCCCGACAGCTGCCGCCGACAATTCCCCGACAGCCGCCGACATCTACCGCCGACAATTCCCCGACAGCCGCCGACATCTACAGTAATTATATGTTCACATTCTTTTGATGAAATTACAGTTATAGCCTACTTGACGTTGTAGCAAAATATTGAAGAAATTTGCTGTTGATAGTAATGAATATTGTTGATCAAAGTCATCCTGCTACGAAATGCTCCAAAGATTAACAGCAGAAAAACTCATGCTGCTAAAACTAAAACATTCGGAGGCAGTGACAAGAATAGCCCTACAATATTTATACATCATAAAAATGCTGCTGATCGGTGTCATCCTGCTACGAAATGTTCCAAGGATTAACTGCAGAAAAACTCAATGCTGCTAAAACCAAAACATTCGGAGGCAGTGACAAATAATCGCACAAGAAATTATTTTAGCGACTCACCTCAAAAGTAAATGTCGGCCTACAGAACAGTGGTATGCTTCTCTGCCATCGGTTGTGCTGGCTTGGTAGTGTCCGGTCTCCATTGATGATATCTTTTTGAGAGACAACGACTTCGGTCTAAAATGCGCAGTAAGATGCTTGATGCAAAAAATATTGAATATTGACGCATAAAAAGAAATGATAGAAATTAACATAATTAAAATAAATAGGAACATGCATGTACATTTAACATTAAAAAATAGGAAAACGACATGAGCTTTTATTCACTTCATGTAATTATGCTGCTTAAAATCAATAGCATTAGGGGAAAGTGGGGTATTATCGCACAGGTGGGTAATACCGCACACCTGAGTTTAGGCACTTGTGCTATCCCAGGTGATCCAATGGTCCGTCATATGATATTTTCAGGAAATTCAGTTTGTTTAAAAAAATTCAGATTTTGATTCCTTCGGCCATATTTATTTAACTTCACTTGAAAGTGTTCACGAAGTTTTGAAGTAAGTTTTTGATGATATCTTATTAAGCTTTAGAGCTAATGTAAAGAAGAATTCAAATATATGCTCTGTGAAATCTAATTAGTTAAATATTTGATTAACTAAATGTGGTAGCGGAAGTTTTACAACTTCACTATTTTTCAAACGATAGCTCCATTAAGAATAAAAGTCGCGTCGGGGTAATACCACACACTTCTGAACAACAGTCGGGTAACAGCGCATGTCCGTGCACGGTATTACCCAACAATGTACGATATTATCCCACATCCAGTAAGCTTTATACATGTAGTTTCCCATTTTCGCTTCTTATCAAAAGCATAACTGTCCCTATAGGCTATATCAGTAGGCCTATATAGCGAGTACCTTAGCTGATACTTCCCCATAAAGAAAAAGTCGTCTAATTTTCGACTTATGAAACTTGTCTAGATTAAGGGTCTTTATGGTTACTATGTCCACGTCTTTTTAACGGCAATTCCAGTCGAAAAATTTTCGTCTTATTTCTCGTAATAAATTACATTAAATTTCCCAATTCTTCCTTAATTATTACCGATCCAAAATGATTCCTACTCCTATTTAACATCAGTATCATCTTTATTTCATTAGGAAAACAATGTTTATCACATTCACATATTTTTTCGAATAGTTTTGTGCATAGAACTGTTTAACAAATTACAAATACATAAATCGCATGTGAAAATGTATACAAAATCAGTCAAAAACAATCTATTTCAGTAAGCACTTTGGTACATCTTACTCCTGTTTAAGAAATTACAAATACACAAATCGTATGTAAAAATGTATACAAAATCAGTCAAAAACAATCTATTTCAGTAAGCACTTTAGTACATCATGCTCCTGTTAAACAAATCACAAAAATATCTTTCATTCATGGAAGCTTGTTTACTTTCAGAACGTAAATGATCGATGTCTCCCAAAACATTAATAGTACGTCAATGCTAAGATTTCAAATGTAAACGCGCAAATTTCCCGAGCTTCCAAGTTATTAAACTCTTCTTCTGGGGATGTAGCAAAATTATGGACAGTTATTATACTTACTTACTTTACTTTTTCTACAGTTATTGAGGATATGAATACAATATTTGTAAATACAAAATCTGAATTTTGTAAAGTTTTTGTAGTAAAAATACTTGGGGTCACAGAAACAAAATCACCAATGGACCGACTCAGTTTTTTATTCAACTGCGGTGTCTTTTTCTGCGCATTTAGCTTTAATGATCTTACACTCACCCGGACACTAGCAAACGTCCAAAATTACTAGATAAAAATCAGTCATTCCTACATCAGCATCTCTATGTGAAAGCAGAACGTGCTCACCCAAAGCACCAGTCTTATTTTTGTTTTTTTTATAGAATTCGTAAAATTCTTTAAATTGAAGATGATCTAGATGTTCAAACGAAGAAATCGAAGCACAAATGAAAACAGAATTTGAAAACGTACTTACAAAAACGGAATTGAAAGTAATACATCAGTAAATGTAAGTCCGGTTGAGTTTAAGACTGTTTAAGTAAATCGTGTAGAGAATTTGAGACTGTAGTTGAATAGAAAAATTAAGTTGGTCCACACTGTAAATCGCTCAATACCAATCACATACGAAGGATGCATACCAAAATATTGTTTTGGCATATTTCTGTATGATCTTGGTATATATTTGTATGCTTTTCGCATGTTATTTCAAGTGTGGTATGCTTTACATACTAAAGCCATACCAGCACAATGTTAAAAGAAAGCATCAATCATGTCCAAAGTATGTTGATTTAAGGCTTTTTGTCAATAAAGATCACACTAATGCTACTACTGCTTTGTAAGTAGTGAGATAATGACATTTTATAGTCAAACTAACAATACTGAATTCGATTTTAATACATGTAAGTCCGAGGCATTTCATAAATAATCAATAAGTATTTGACCATCAACAATTATGCATTATGTAATTTTGGAACTAAGCATATTATCAATCCAAAATAAAGACACATTATAATTCATGAACGCAAAAATAGTTATGTTTGAGATATATAAGTCAACATGGTTGCTGAAAAATTATCGTTTTATTGAAATGATGTTTATCAATTTAGTTCAAGGAAATGAGCTAATTATGAGTCTTGCGGATGCTATAGGACAAGTTGTAAAGATGACATGCGGCTTTAATTCCACAAGAAATCTAATCTAGTTAAATACCACACTTTCACAAAGAAATATTCGCGGCTGTTATTACTGGAAAAAAGTTATTTGTAAGTAGTATGTAGTATAACATATTTTTTGCCATATGACATAAAGCTATTCATACGAAAGACATACGAAACACATACCAATTTGCATCGAGTCTCGTATATAAAACATACCAAGAATTCGTATTTCAACGTAAAACAGCCAATCACAGTTAGCATAGTTCGTATCGTTTACATACCAATCACATACGAAAGTAAATGGCCATTCGTATGAAAAACATACCAGATTTCTTTATATATACCAGAATCTCGTATCAAATGTTGGTTTCAAATTGTATGTAAACTTGATATGTGTTTGTATGTAATTTTCGTATCCAGCGATTTACAGTGCATAACTTGAAAGCTTAGGAAAATTTGCACTTTTACTGATGAAATTTTAACATTATTGCACTTACAATTTATTTTTTTGGGAGACATCGATCACTTTACGTGCTGAAAATATAATGAAAACCACAGTAAAAAACTAAGTAAGATTACAGTCAGTTGCTTGTTTTACTCCTGGTCACGTGCACACCTAGTTGTAGAGTTTTTGATAATATTTGATCCACGAGATGCGACCGCCTTTTTTGTATTTGCGGCATCCGCTTTAAATTTTCTCCCAGCAATTTCATGAAGTATTGTACTTTCTCCGTGGTATCCAAGAGACTACACTGGAAGATAAATTAAAAACTTTTCATTATATATGATTCCATTCATTTGATATAGACAAAACTGCATATGACGGTGACAATATGAAGATTTTAGAGAAGGTCGAATTGGAATGTACAATTCAACATGTTACCTAAGTTAACATTTACATTCTCAATTGTTCCCAGACATAAGTCGATCTCGTGTCATGAGGAAGGTCTGTACATCATAAATTGCTTATAATACAAATTATCATTCATCATTTACGACCTTTATCATCTTATAATTTACTGTTAGTCTACTGTCACGCTTATAAATTGAACATGCATTAAAAAAGTCATATTTTCGTGCCATTACGTTTCTCGAGAAATTAACGAACACAATATAAACTAACGAGAATTTGATATTCATTCTTTCTTATAGCAAAAGTTACAAAGGATCGACATTTGATTAACAACAGTTAACTTAAATAACGGTATATGCTAGGGGTATACAGATTAGTGATTTTGCTAATCGGCCGATTACCTATTAATCGGTACAGAGAGACCGGTTAATCGACCGATTATTTTTTTTAATAAATCTGGCATCGACGTACTGAAATTAGTTTCAGTAGTAGGATTTAGTTAAAATTAACGTCATGATTGAAGGTGAATTAACGATCACCAAATAAGAAGGAAAACTTGATCTGAATGGTCTATACGAACACTGTGAATGTGAGTAATGCAGTGTATTTTTTAAGGGTTTTACGCGCACAAAGCGTGCACGTAAAGTTATTCGTCTTCTCTTATAATTATTAAGTAATACATGTATAAACTTCCCGAAGTTCAAAAATTAGAAGCAGCTGATTTACCAACGGACATTTTTCTCCAAGAATTTCAATGACTTTGTCAAAATTTGAGATGGAACATGAACGAACAGAAAATGCTTCTCGAGAACTGAACGAAGGCAACAATTTAAATTCACCGTCGATAACGGTTTGGTGGACTATTCAATTATTTTTCAATGCGGATTAAATACTTGGAGAGAGTCCTAGCCTTTTGCTTCGCGGGCTTCTTAGCCACATAATTGATGAATCGCCTCCGTATACCGCAAACAACTTAATCAAGACTGATTTCTTCAACCCAGTTATCCTCAAACCATGCGCTATCTATCGTTCCATAATTATTTGGATGTGGTATACTTGAAACGTTTCTATTCATACTTCTCGAATTGCGAAAAAATGGGTATGGAATGATGTGGATTGTGACATTAAGATAGTAATGAAATGTTGAAATAGGCATTGTCAATGATTAAATAAAATTTTACACAGTTTCAAGATGTAGGCCTGTGCCAATTTCCACATCATTTTTTTACTTGATCCGGCATAATTGCAACATCGAAGTTTCGGCTAATTGTGTCGGTCGTAAGTGTAAACAAATCCTTAAAAAATACACTGGAGTAATGCAAAAGCAATGAAATGCCAGTGTAGTCAATCATTTGTAGTAAATTTTCAAATCTTTACGTTCCGCATCAATGCAATACTTGCTAAAATGAAAGTGGTGGCCAAATAAGGCCCTCCCAACCCTATTGCAACATCAAGCTTGCGCGGAGGTATAGCTAAACCAATTTGCCCTGTTGAAAACTATTGATTATTATTGACACTTACCTTTTTATGATGTATACATTCGATAAGAAATTCAGGAAGTACGAGGTCCACAGCCGACAGTTTACCACGTTGACCATTTTTCGAGAAGGCAGTCCAAGCGGACGATGGAGGGATCCTGAGAATCATGTGTTCGATCGATTTCCTGAGTTTGCTAGAAGCTTCTTTGCTAACGATTCGTACTGCTTCCAATCGCTTTGACTGATCATTTTTCAACAGTTTGAAGAATGTAATTATATCGTCCTTAGTTATCGGAAATTCTAAATTGGATAAAAATGGACAAAAGACCGTTCCAGGACACCATAAAATTAAAAAAAATAGTATTTTTAAAAACGACATAAATTCATGAATTTTGACCCTTTTTCAGGTTATGAAGACCTAAATTCATAAATTTAGGCGTTTTTAAAAATACCCAATTTTTCAATTTTTTTAAAATCTCAAAATTTGAGAATTACAATTTTCTCGCTTAAATCATGACCGTTCCAGGACACCGAAAAAATCAGAAAAGTTAAGAATCTCAAATTTGAGAATTAAAATTTTCACCCCAAATTCATGACCGTTCCAGGACACCGAAAAAATCATAAAAGTTAAGAATCTCAAAATTTGAGAATTACAATTTTCTCGCTTAAATCATGACCTTTCCAGGACACCGAAAATCATAAAAGTCAGGAATCTCAAAATTTGAGAATTACAATTTTACACCCGCCCTTAAAATCATGACCGTTCCAGGACATCGAAAATCATAAAAGTTGAGAATTTCAAATTCATGAATTTTATCCATTTTTCAGGTTTTTAAAATATGAGATAACTAAAATTATGTGACTAAAAATATTTGAAGGAATTGGCTTATTCTTAACAATAAGTTTAGGTACTTCAACAATTGTTATATCTTCAGGAGTTTTAGTAATTCCAGTAGTTGCTACTGCTTTGCACTCAGATGATCACTCAATTGTAGTGAACATCTGCTTCTCGCATTTATGAAGAAAAGGCATTTCAGAGCAAAGAGCTGTGACCCCCCACTCGAAAATTTGAAAGGAAACAATGTATTAAAGAACAAACAGCTGCTACTGCTACTACTCTGTGAAACAATGAGATTTTAATTGTACGTTAGGCAAGTTGTTTTAATTCTTTCCAGTGCGTCAGCACACCCGTATGACGTTAAGACATCTGCCAGCTATACTGTTTTCATTTATCTCTCTCGTCTGTCATTGTATCGTGTGCTGCGCTGTGATCAGTCATGACACAAGAAGTTATCAAAGAGCAGTCAAACATTATTGCTACGTTTCCGGAGTTATTTGCAGAAATTTCAAAACGATATATTTCCAATGAAAAGAAGGAAGAATATAACACTTTCATCATTGAACAAATGGAGAAAATTCCTATTATTTTTGATCCTACATTTTTTAATAAGGAAAGAAAACGGAGAAGAAAAGCAAAACGCTTACTAGTGAAAGAAAAGAAAGAAAGAGAAAGGGGCGGAAAGATTGACGACCTTCATCATCAATTATCGACGTCTTTATCTACCCGATATGAATTTGTGGATTCCTTAGAAGACTTTGTTGAGCCTTCAGGAGATACTGCTAAAGCCATTGCAAATTTAAATACTCTTTATGTGATGGAGAAGAAAAATAACGTTATTAACATACTGATGAAAATCTACCTGGGAAAACACGCGAATTATTTACTGGATCTGTGTGAAAAGGATAAGGCATACTTTCAACATTTATTGCTAACTAATGACATTTCTTATTCAAGGACTGAAATTGCATTTGCAATTAAATTAGGTAAAATGGCATCTATTTTTCCAAAGATTTGTAGACTAAATGTACCCTTACGTTTTTTGAAATCGAAATTATCATTGTTAGAAGATTGTGTTCGGAAATATGAAAACTTTTGGAAAGAAGCTTAAAAGAACTTAAAAGTAGTAGTAGCTGATTTTATTTTATTTTACTGGAGAACGAAAAGTCATTGTCCACGGTGTGGACATCAATATTTGTAGACTTGCGTGGTTGCAGTTTTGTAAATATACATATTGAAATATCTATGTGTTGTTTTTAATTTCACATTTACGGGAATATAATAGAAACATTTTGTCTTCTATAAAAATTAGTAACATTAGAGACTTCCTAAAAATATACGGCAAACAAATAACTACGAATTTCGATTTAAATAAGATCGCTAATCAATTGGGAATAAAGAATTTTCACCTATTGATGAGAAATGAATTGCAGTTGATTAAAGATGTACGAAACACTAACTCTACTAATAAACCGATTTTTTACAATGTAACGTTTTGATTTAGATTAAATTTAATCATTTCAAAATCGAATAAGTAGTAAGGAAAGTCATCATTAGAGAGCATTTTTAAATCAATACCCCCTTCTGACTTCTAGGGGTCCCTATAAGTAATTTTTTTAATTATAAAATGAGCAGCATAAATGAGTTTTTAAAATTCTATGGAACACAAACAACAACGAATTTTGATCTAAAGAAAATCGCAAATCAATTGGGAATAAAGAATTTTCACATATTGATGAAAAACAAATTACAATTCCTAAAAAATAAGCCAACAGGAACCTTCAGTTCCCGGAACAAAGTTCCAACTACAAATTTCATAACAAATCTTCATACGTCAGATCAAAAAGGTGTACAATGGTCTGCAGGTATGTCTAATAAAAATGGAGACAATTACTATTTCGACTCTTATGGGTTACCTCCAACAAACGAAGTTAAAAAATTACTTGGCAATGGAACTTATAATACATTTCAAATTCTAAACCCAGGAACTACTTATTGCGGTCAATTATGTCTTTATGTTTTATTTAAATTACAAAAAGGAGTACCATTTCTAGATATTATGTTAGAATTGAACAAGGGAATTTCATTCCCGAAACGTTAGTTCCAATAATAATAATGATAATGATAATTAAAAATCACTTCGTTGTAATTCATTTTGATAAAATCGGCCTCTGATATCTTCATCATCTAAATCTTTGATTTCGTAAGTAATCGGATAAGTTTGATTTATTTTACAAACTTCAAATATCTCTTTCGTCCAGTATCCGACGATGCCCTTTTCAAATTATTCTTGTACTTAAATATTCTAACTCGTTCTCCAATTTTAAATTTCGGCTTAAGTTTCTGCAAATTCGGATTACTCTCATTCGAATAATTATTCTCGAATATTTTTTTCTTATCAAATCAGGGTCGTCAGAAGCATTCTTTGGGGTTTCTTCAATACCTGAATGAATCTTATTGCTATATTCTTCTACAACTCCTGGTAATATCTTCAACCAATTCTGATTTCCTCGCTCACTAAATTTCTTAAAAATTTTATTTTTTAATGATCTATTGAAACGCTCTATCACTACGGCCTTCCCTGCATTTTCAGTTGAATAAACAGTTTCAAATAGTGGCTGAACGTTTCGGTTATAGAATTCCGACCCTTTATCAACAAACAATTTCCTTGGCTTTCTCTTACTTTCTTTAAAGATTTCTTCAAACGCATATTTAACTGATAGACCACTTTTATTTTTTAAAGGCTTTACCCAAGCGTATCGTGTATATGAATCTATAACGGTCAATGCGTATTTATAATCAGAATCATTCGGCATATGCTGATCTTGATCAGCACTCCAAATATCATCTTTATTAAATACTTTTACCTTCAATAAATATTTAGGCCTTCCGTATTCTTTATGAATTTCAGACGCGTAGGTTCGAGCGTTGCTCTCAGACAGCTTTGCTGTCGTTTCATTTAAACCCTGACCGAATGAGATTTTAGCTTGTAAAGCTTTCTTAACGTACATTCTTTCAATTGTTTCTCTAGAGGAAGGATTTTGAATACTATCTAATTCTTGAATCATCTTCTTATCAGCTGCATGTCGAGAACTTAGATCATGATTTCGATAAGCTAAATCATGTCTATAAGCTGCGGCATCTACTCTATTTATTGGTTCTTCACCTGGTTTTAGATTATTATTCACATCTAATCTTATATCTAATCGAGTTCCTGGGCCAGTATATGAATGACCAGGAAGATGTTTTTCTTTCGAATATTTGCTCCAATTAAATCCAGGAAAGTTTTCTAATGTTTTTTGTATGTCGTTACCTTCATAAATTTTACAATTTGAGTTTTTATTTTTGTTTAATAGATAATTTAATAAATCTAAATTAGCAATTTTTATTTTAATTAAATTTTCGGAATTTGTGGAATCCATTTTTAAAGATGAAATAAAATAAATGTTTTACCTAATAGAACCTTGTTCAGAGGCTTTAGCCGATCGAACCAAAGGTTCTGAGGTTATCACCGAATCATACTAGGACTTAGATATATTCCAGAACCATCTTTAGTTTCTTTAATTTCTATTAAGTCATCAACATTGTGGAGAATATTTTTAAGAACTCGTTTTCCTTCATCAATAAATTTTAATTTACTAATAAAATTATCTACTGTTCCTTCAACCCTAGCAACTTTCTCTAACTCTCTATTATGACGTTTTTGTTCTTCTAATGCTGCTTTCTCTGATTTATTTTTATTTACTTCTTGGACAATACCAGCTGTCCCACCTGCAAAACTTCCTGCTGCTGATATGCCACCTATTATTAGTGGAATTAATGGGAGAATTCCACCATTCTTTTCTTCTTGTAATTTGATATTCTCTATCATTGGTTTACTTATGTAATACTTTTTTTTGTTAATCGTAATAGTTTTAGGGGTATTTTTGTCAACAATATTACGTAATTTTAATTCAACTTATTTATTATTATTACTTTTCGCTTGCGACATTTTTAATAAAAAAATTTTAAGTTAGGAAAAATTTTAATCTATTCTAGTTATGAATAAATTTTAATCTAAGAATTTTTTTAATCTATTCTAGTTATGAAAAATTTTAAGTTAAGAATTTTTAATCTATTCTAGTTATCAAAATTTTAAGTTATCAAAAAAAATTAATTAATCCTAGCCATCTTTCCATTAAGAATTTCAATAGGATATTTTACATTTTCTAGCAATAAACCATAAGCCATCAATGAAGTTGTGGAATCTTTCTTTTCAATATTAATTGTTACATCACAACCAGTCTTGATAATATCTTCAGATTGTGTACTTAAATCGAAACAGAAAACAGGATATAAATGTCTCCAATCTCCAGGAGTTAATTGTGGTCCAACTCCAAATTCTATACAAAGATTTCTATGAGCATCATATGCTTCCATAAATAGATTATTGGTATCATCGAATCTTAATGGATCAACATGATAACGTGTTTGATTTAAAGCAACTTCTGAACTTCGAATTGTATTAATATGGAAAAGATTATTGTTCTTATCAAAACTTGGAGAATCATTTCTTTGAAAAGTTAGTAATAAATATCTTGGAGTATTCGAAGTTTTAGTAAAATGCCATTTAGATCTTTGTTCGGAAAAAGTTACTGAGCTAGCAGTACGCTTTAGAAAATTTACTGGAGTTGGTTTGTTAGTATTTAATCTTTTTGCAATAGCTAATTCGACCTCTAAACTAGGAGCAATGTGCTTAATCCACCATTCAAGTCTATCAATTTTTAAATATGCTTTTTTTCCAGTCTTACCAAAAAAGATTAATTCAATATTTGCTGTGCGATGAATTATTAATTTAAATTTTAATTGATATGATATTTTATCATAATCTAAATATCCGAATAATGGAGACAATGACCAATTTACTGTCTGTTTACTTTTCTTGTTAAATTCACGTCTTTCTTTATATGCACTATTGTTTGTTTTATTTAAATGTTTTGCAATATTTTTTACATCTTTCGCAATTCCTGCTGCATATGTTCCAGCGTGAGTTAAATCATCAACAATTATACCATCATTAGTATCAGGAAACCAACCTTCGATTTCATACTTTTTATTATTTTCACCAATTGTTACAAATCTAAGCATTGTATCAATTACACCTGGAGAATCACTTATTGTTTCTATATTTTGAGTTGCAACATCAAAACGCATTTGTGTAAATAATTTTGGAAAGAAATTATTCTCTAATGCAATATTATCGGTATCTGGTAATGGTGTTGTAAAATTGGCATCACTATATAAAAAATATTCACAGTGTAAAAAGGAATCAGGTAAATATAAATAACTCTGCTGATTATCAACTTCAAAATTAAATCTCCTCCAGTATTTACTCTACTGGAAGATCCGGGATTCATAGCAATTCTTATATAGTCATTCTTTTTTTGATTGTAACTGACGAACGGAGGATCGTCTAATCTAAATTTATTTTCGATAAGCGAAGACATTTTTATAAAAAATAATTTGACTTTTTGTTTTTTCTCACACACAGAAAAAAATTTACTAAAAACATTTTGCTAAAATAATTTTAATAAAACATAATTTTAGAATTTTGCTAGACCAGCTCCGCTGTTCACACCATTACCTCTTATTTCTTCAATTGAACGTTTTATGGCTACGCCTAATTTCTTCTCCTGTTTACTATCAGACGGAGCTCCGCTCCTCAAGGTTTCACCCCCCACAGCTATGTTAGCAATTTTGTTTTTTGTTTCCTCTGGAAGTTTTTTAATTTTTTTAGTTTTTCAGAATCATTCTTAAGTTTACGAATAGTTTCTAGTTGTTTTAATTCGTTTTGAGACTTTTTTTAGTACAGCATTTGATATTGCACTAGCTGTACTACCTACAGCAGCTGCTCCTTTTGCAGCAGATGTAATCAAATCTTTATTATTTTTAATTAAGTTAACGATACTTTCTATGTCAGAAAAGATGCCAACTCCGCTGTTTACACTATCTCCTTCTTTTTGAACTGTTTCTACATTGTTATAGTTGTAAACAGATTTCATAGATGGTTCATGTGCTATTTTTTGATTTGAAGTAAAATGTTTAAGATTGTGTTTATAAATATAGGCATTTTTTAGGATTAAATTTGACTTTTGGGAAAAATATTTACGTTAAGATTTACGTGTGTGAATGTCCAACAACTTCGTGATAACTTTATTAATTTTCCGTTGAACTTTATCTATTGCGTCAAGCAGCGTGTGATGTACTTTAATTTCTTTTCTATTAACTTGCATTTTCTGCTGATTCATCTTCAACGCCGTTTTAAGAGCATTTAACTTAATTTTAAGAACATCTAATTGATTTTTAACAGCATCTAACTGTTCTTTATTTCCTTTAGAGTTTTCTTGTAAATTTTTCTTTAATTCATTATCTAAATTGATTTTAAGAGTTTTCATTTTATCAACTTTTTGATTAAGTGAGTTTACTTCAATTATTATTCTATTCATCTTTTTCATTTGTTGAGTAATTTTAGAACTTAATTCATCAACACTTTTTTGGAATGTAGTTTGTAACTTATTTAAATTTTTAAAAATTCTTTCAGGAAGTTTTTCTATTTCATCTTCTAATTGTTCTTTCAATAATTTTATCTGATGTTCATTTTTAATGACTGCAGATTTTAATTTTATAGAAAGCAATATTAAAATTCTTGATTGTTCAGAAATTTTTTTAAAAAAGTTGTGCTATTTCTGCTTCTAGCTCTTTATCCTTTTTATCAAGTTTTAATAATTTTTCGTTTAATGATTTGTCATTAAGTTTAAGCAGCTTTAATTCATTCATCAGTGGAACCAAAACATCGTTTATATATTTTTCTTTTAAGTCATTGATTTGTGTATCAACATATTGTTTATTTGTTAACTCTGTATTTTGTTGCGGAAGAATAGAAAGATGCAAAGGACCAGATAAAACGTCTCCAGTTTTCATGATATAATTTTCTATTTCTATTTCTAATTCACGATTATTCGGGATGTATGCACCTCCACCAACATTTGGTAACACAATTTTTAACAATAAAAAAATAAAATTTTTTATATAATGAGAAAAAAAATAAATTTTTTTAATAAAAAAAATAAATTTTTTTCTAATAAAAAAAATAAAATTTTTTCTAATAAAAATAAAAAAATGGATAAAGCAAATTTAGAAAAATTATATTCGTCCGCATCATCCTGTTCTTCTTATTCGACGAGATCAACGGGATTTGAAAATAAATGTTTTGATAATAACGATAATAATAATCCATGTATAGATGTAAATATTTTATTTAAATTACAAGCCGAAATATTTAGAGAACAGACTAAAGGTTTACCTTCTATAGAAACTAATTATTATATTTTTCCAGGTGATCCATTTATTAAATTTATGGATATAGTAAGTAAATATAATGATGTTGCATATGTTGAATTAAATAAAGAAAATATGGTTATTATTGGCCATAATAATGTTTACGGATTTATTAGAGCAGTATTACCAATTAGTAATACTGACTGGATAGAAAATAAAATTATCAATTATATTAATGTTACTGAATTAGTTAAAAAATTAAAATCGTTTTCAAAAGAAAAAATAAGATTATTTGTTGATGAACAAAACCAATATAATATTCACATAGAGAGTAAAATACATAATGAAGAATTATTATGCCAAGTTTATTATAGAGATACAATTTATAAACAAGAAACATTAGAAATGCCCCAAAGATATGATGATGATACATATATAGGATTATATTCCAACTTAAATATTAATTTATTAAAATCTTATATAAATGGTTTAGCTGAACAAGAAAAAATTTATATGTGGACTACACCTTATACTATTAAGAATGACCATAATCATAATAATAATAATTTTAAAGAATCTTATAACAATAATAATGATAATAATATAGATGATGATAATATAAATGATGATTCTGAAACATCTGAAAAAGGTGTAAATGGTAAAAAAGATTATAAAAATATTAGTAATTATAAAAATTTAAGTGAAGAAAAATTTATATCTCATACTGATGTACATGATATTAATACTACATATAATCAAAATTTATCTAAATTTCATTTTCCTACAATTGAAAATAATAATGATGGTATAGTTGAAGATACTGTTAAACAACTATGTGTCGGGTCTACAAAATTTAAATTAGGATTTACATCTAATCAATTTAAAATTTTATCATCTTTAATAAAAACTAAAAGTGATTCAGATTATGGTGGTGTTATTAAATTTTCCAAAAGAGATCAAAGACCAATATTTTTCTCTATTATTATTAATTATTAATTATTTATTAATTATTATTAAATTTATTATTATCAAATAATAAATATAATTTAGAATTAGATATTCCTATCAGGAAATGGCATCATATACCAAAAAGTGTAATTTATGATGTTGAAGAATCAATTTATGATGATGATGAAGAATCAATTGATGATGATGAAGAATCAATAGTTAGTGAAAATAAATTTAAATTATCTTTTGATAAAACGTTATATGATAAAACTTAATATGATAGAACTTAATATGACAAAACTTAATGTGATAAAGAAAATAAAATAACTTAAGAACGTGAAATATATGATAATATATAATAACTCTCAAGTCCTTGATTTTGGAATGTTTATATCTAAAATTAAAACACAATTTTTTTCTTTAAAAAATAAAAAAATGGAAAATACCAAGTTTTATTGTGTCTTATGTAAAAGACAGTTGCAAACAAAAAGAAGTTATCAATCTCATTTAAATAGTAAATTGCATTTACAAAATGTAGATCGAGTTGATGAAGAAAATATATTAAAATTAAATAATTATATAAACTATCTAGAAACATTACCTACTGATTTAAAAGTTAAAAAAAATATTTGATGATTATTCACATTCAGAATATAAAAAAGTTTTTAATAGTGAAGATGAGTCCATACAAACCGAAGGTTCTAGGGCTTGGCCCGTACCAGATGGAAGATATTTATTTAGCGATACAGATGAATTTAACGAAATAGATGAATTTGATGAAGCTGAACGAACCGATGAAGCGGTAACAGATATAAAATATTTGTTTAATGAATCGGTTGAACATAATGAAACCGATGAAACTTTTTATAATGTATTAACAAACTTTTTCAAAATATTTAGAAAATCTTTCAAATGTTATATGAATGTAGAAGTACTTTATACAAAAACTGGACCTGATGGAATTCCTGAAGAAATAATACAAGGACATTTTACAAATTCACAAGAAATTCATAATGTAAATGATATACAACCCATATTTGAACAAATGATACTTAAATTAGAAAATTGTATAATTGAAGCCCAGTTACGTGAATCTGGTTGGAGATTTGTTAAAATACTATCTAAGAAAATAGTAATTGATAAATATAAAAATAATACTGGTGGTAGTTATGTTCCTTTACCTTTCAGTTCACCACAAATAATCAACATAAAAAATGAAGATGATTATTGTTTTCTGTGGAGTATTATAGCACATTTACATCCTGCAAAATATCATAAAGAAAGACTAAGTCATTATAATAAAGAAGAATACATAAATGAATTTGATCTCTCTGATGGCTTACATGAATTTCCATATGATTATAATAGGCTAATAAAGTTTCATAAAAAGAATAAAAATTTAATAGAAGTAAATGTTTTTGAATTAAATGTGAAATATGTTTCTATTGGTAATATTACTCCATTTTACTCAGATTCAAAAAAATTTTATTTGAATAATAAAAATTTATGTCAATCAGAAATAGTATACAATAAAAGAGGAAATTACATGCATCATAATATTTTTTACCAAGGAAATATAATATGTACTGAAAAATTTGAAATTATAAAAACACTATCACCAATAATGATTAATCATAATAATTATAAAGGACGTAATTATAATTATGACTATGATTCCGGTTATTTATCTTTATCTTTAGAATATCAACAAAAATTACAAAAATTTACATGAAAATTTACAAAAATGTAAAACAGAATATTATCATCAAGTAAAAATATTAGTACAAGAATATGGCCATAAATATCAAAATAAGATAGAAACGATACAAAAATTAAATAAAGACAATAAAGAATCAAATAATGATGAAAATGAAACCAATCAAAAAATAAATGAATGTTTAAAAAAATGTCGACAACAATATAAAGAACAATATGATAAAGAATATATTCATCAGCTACAAATATTAAATCAAAATTTTCATCGAAATACATTTAATCTTACAAAAGAAATTGATAAAACACATGAAATATATCAAGATAAATTTGAAAAATTAAAACAAACAAAGCAACCAGCACAAGCGAATATATTATATTATCAGGGTCATTTTACATTGTGTAAAGATGTTTCTATATTTACAAAAACTTCAGATACTGCTAATTTTCCCTGTCTCCAATGTATGACGAGCTTTAGAACTAAAGAAGAAATGAATAAACATTTGGAGAATTGTCAACAAAATGAAGCAGTTGAAAATACTTTTCCTAAAGATGATTATTTAATATATAATAAATGGTATTACAAAAATAAAGTACCCTTTACTATTTATTGTGATTTTGAAGCATATAATGTTAATATGACACAAAATTCTGATAATTTTAAATATGAAAAAAGTGCACCTGAACAAAGTAAAGAAAAATATTTATTTGAACAAAAACCATTATGTTGGGGAATGTACATTCATTCAAATTATCCTGAATTATTCTAATCAGAATATTTTCAATACTATGGTGAAGATAGTTCAGAAATGTTTACAAAGAAAGTAGAAGAATTACAAGGTCGTTTTTCACAATTGCTTGAAAAAAATATACCAATGACGCCATTAACAGAAAAAGAAAAATTAAATTTTATTAATGAAACAAAATGTTTTTACTGTGGAAAAGAATCTACAAATAATTTGAAAACTGGCAGAGGTAGATATCTTGATAAGCGAAGCGACGGCTCTGCCGACAAAGTAAAAGATCATGATCATCTAAATGGATTATATAGAGGTGCAGCACATAATTCTTGTAATCTTAATGCTAATAAATTTAAATATAACTTTGTTCCTCTATATTTCTACAATGGTTCTAAATATGATTTCTATCTAGTAATGAAAGATTTATTTTCATCTGAAAAATTACAACAACAACAAATAAATGTACTATGTAAAACAGAAGAAGAATATTTTTCAATGCAATTAGGTTGTATTAGAATTTTAGATGCATTTAGATTTTTTACTCCTTATTCATTAGATGTTATGGGAAAAACTTTGAAACCTGAACAATGTAAAATATCAAAAAAATATAATTTAAAACCTTTAAAAGGCATATTTCCGTATGAATATGTAACTGGAGATTTTAATTCTGTAAATAAAATTATGAAAGAACAAAAACTTCCTCCAATAAATAAATTTAAATCAACATTAAAACAATCACAATTATCTGAAGAAGACTATGCAGAAGCTGAAAAGAATTGGAGAGAGTTAAATTGTAGAACAATGTATGATTATACAATGAAATATCTTCAGATAGATGTATTAATCCTTGCTGATCTTCTTGAAAACTTTCGTGACATGTGTTTAGAATATTATGGAATAGATCCATGTTATTGTTATTCTACACCAGGTTTAACATGGTTGGAAGGATTAAAACATACAAATGTTAAACTTAAACATTATAAAGAAAATACATATGATAAATTATTATTTTTTGAATCTGGAATTAGAGGTGGAGTTTCATCAGTTTTAGGTAATAGATATGTTAAATGTTATAATAAAAAAGTAAATCCTGATGATTATGGAATAATGAAACCTTTATCTCCTGAAGAAAGCGATCAGTTTATAAAATTGTTTAATCAAAATATAGAAGGACTTATATTTTAATGAAGTTAGTCAAGCAGCAGTTGATGAAATCATGAGAGAAAACTATTTGTTATATTATGATTTTAAAAGCTTATATTCTTCTTGCATGATACAAGAATTACCAGCAGGTGAAATGTCATGGTGTAATATTCTTGATTATCAAAAAACATATGATGGAAATTATAATCATGGTTATATATATGAAGTTGATTTAGTATACCCTGATGAAATAAAAGATAAAACAAAATATTTTCCTTTCTGTCCCGAAAACAAAATTCCCAATATAGAAGATTTTTCAGATTATCAAAAATCTTTATTCCTAAGAAATACAGACCAACAAAAAAACTTATGTTAACACAAAGTAATAAAGGAAAGTATGTTGTTGAAGGAAGAATGCTAGATTGGTATTTAGAAAATGGAATGATTCATTTAAAAATTCACCGGAAAATAGTGTATAGAAAATCTAAGTGGTTAAAAAATTATATAGAGTTCAATATTGAAAAACGTAAAATAGCTAAAAGAAATAAAGATGATTTTGGAAACGTGTTCTTCAAATTAATGAATAATGCATTTTATGGTAAGACTTTAGAAAATGTGCGTAATAGACAAAATATTGAAATAGTTTATGATAGAGATAGATTTCAAAATTTAACAAGGAAACCTACATATAAGAGAACTACTAGATTTAGTGATGAACTATGTGCTGTACATTTACGTCGAATTAGCGTAAAACATGATAAGTTTAATTTCATTGGTTTCACTATATTAGAATTAGCTAAACTATTTATGTATAGATTTATATATGATTATTTAGCACCTGCTTATGGCAAAAACATTAAATTACACTTTACAGATACCGATTCTGTTTTCTTAGAATTAACAATACCGTATAATTCTTCACTTGATGAAGAAATTAATAAAATAAAAGATATCATTCATCCTTCTGATTTATGTAAAGTAAAAGATGAACTAGAAGGAAATGAAGATTTCATAACAGAAGCTATATTTTTAAAATCTAAATGTTATTGTTATAACACAACTAATAATATTAAAACACATAAAACATTAAAAGGAATTTCAAAGACATCAGTGGCTAATCAAATAACATTTCAAGATTATAAAAATGTATTATTTAATAATGAAATAAAAACAGCATGTAATTATAGACTTAATTCGAAGAAACATAAAATGTATTTAAAAGAAGAACATAAATTAGCATTAGATCCATTTGATGATAAAAGAAAAATTTTACCTGATGGAATAACTACTTTACCTTTTTAATTTTCTAATTTCTAAGATAGACAAATTTGATATATATATAATAAAAAATAAAATAAAAAAATAAAATATTATAACACTATATTTGTATATTTTTATCACTCGGCAAACAAATGTTCTATCGACTTTCAGTCGGGGCGAAGCCCTTTGAGGCGAAGCCTAGTCAGAGAACAATTGTTCGATAACTCTATCATGAATTTTTTTATCAATATTAATTGTAATGAAGCCATAATCTTTTGACCAAGCATTGTTACACGATTGTTTAAATTCATCTTTATCTCTTATACATAAATGTCTTACCAAATCACTTAGGTTTCTTGCATTTATTTCAAATAGTATAAATATATTTGCATTCTTTCTAATAACACTTCCGTCTAATGAATACATACTTTGTGTTAAATAAAAACACTACAGTTATTATGTCTACCTCTTGTGAAATAATTTCTCTGAACTGACTGATTACTGTCATTAACACAATCATCAAAAATTACACAATGTTTCATTGTTTTATCTAGTTTACTAGGATTTTGCATATTACCACTATCATCTATTAATTGTATCTTTATATGCTTATTTTATTGGATTCAACTAACTGATTATTTTTTGCTGCTTCTTCACACCACGAACTTATTTCTTCATCTTCAAATTTTTCATATTCTTTGAATAATGAAGCAATTGCTGTTTTTTAAGATTATTTTCAAATCCATATTTTAAAAATTGATAGACGGGTTGTTCTGCTGTTGTTGTATAAATTATAAGATTGCTATAATCCAAAAAATTTGGAGTCGTTAAAATTTTAAATAATAGATACGCTTTTCCGCATCCTGATCTTCCACAAATAACTGACAAAACTTTATCAGATAAATTTGGATGATGATTAAATTTGAGTTTTTTTTATTTAATGGGGGTACTTCACTCATTTTTTAATAAAAAATTTCAATTTTAATTTTTTTTTATTTTTAAAGAAGAAGAATAATAATAATAAGAAGAAAATTAAACTTCTCTAGCTTCGCGTGGGAGTTTATACCTCTCGAATGGGAGTTTATACCTCCCGAACCAAAAGATCTATCATAATCTCTTCATCTCCAAAATTTATTTCTTGTCTTTTCTCATCAGTGATTTTTATGTTAATGTTGTTAATAGTTTTTCTTGTAATAGGGAAATATATTAATGTTTGTGGAAATACATTTAATCTATAACCAATGGGTACAGTAAAAGCTGGAAAACTGAATATTAAATTTGAAAATTTACCATTTATATATCCTCCTTCAATAATGTTACAATGTACAACAATTGAATTTATTTCAGTTATTTTTGGCATCTTCTCACCTAAATGATGACCTTGACTATAGGTTTGTTTATTAAATCCTAATAGCTTTGACAATGATCTATCATGATTAAAATCAACTTGATGATTTTCGTCTAAAGTAAGAGAAAATTTATTAACTGCCGGTTCAACTGCAAAATGTAATTGTTTCTTATCTTTAAATGGTATACCTAAATGTCTCTTAATTTCATTTGATATTGATTCAACTTTGTAAGAACCAGGAAGAAAAGTTAGTATTTTCCATGTTTTGCCTTTATCAGTAGAATATCTAAATTGATCATTCACATCTTTGATAACGTTTTGAATAGTGTTAAATGTGGAGAAACTAGTCAATGCAATTTGATAATTTTTATTTTGTTCCAAATGTAGAATGGGTTCTAAATTACAAGTGTGTGATGAAGTAGTTGTTATAATTTTTAACGTCGTACTAAATTTTGATGAACCCAAAATCTCTGTTAGATTTTCTAAATGATTATTAATTTTGTCTAAATCTGCTGAACACATTTTTTAGTTAAAATTTTGAATAAATATCTTTTATAAAAAATTAAAAACAACAACATATTTCAGCTACGGGCGAAGCCCTGGAGGACATCTCCGATGTCCCGTTATACTTTTATAATCCTCTTCATTTAGAATCTTCTTTTCTAACAGTCTTTTCAATATAGCATGAATTTCATTGAAATCAGAATTATGTCCTTCTTTTATTGCAGATATGAAAATATTTAATCTATTTAGTAATTCTTGTGGATCATCTGGTAAAAATACAGTTGTTTCAGTTTTCTGTTTTTCAGATAAACCTTTCCCTACTTTAACTCCCGTTGATAATAAATTTTCTAATTGTTTATAACGTCTAAGAGATTTTACTGCACCAACTCTGTCTAACATAGCTTTATATTTTATGAGATCTTCTACAGCATAATTATTTAAATCTGCTCCTCTTAAAAGATCAACAAAATTTCTACCTAAATTAAAAGGAGATTTATCTGGTGAAAAAATTAAACCTCGAAAAGGTTGTGAAAATATTTCTTTTTGTCCGAGATAAAATCTAGGTATTTTTTTCCATCTATAAATGAAATAGAATGTTCAAATTGCATAGATTTTGGTAATTTCTTATTAATGTTTGATTCTAGTAATCCATAGTCATCTAATATAGTTTTGTGCTCTGGATCTGTTATATCAATTTGTTTATCATTATTTGTACTTTCTTTTTCAAGAGTTTTAAATGGTTTCATAGTTTTTTCAAAATCAGTTTTTACTTGCTCGGTTTGCTGCATTTTTTCAAACATATCAGATTGAATACCAGCTTTTATCATTCTATGTTGAAGATGATTTTCTTTCATAATATTTCTTTGTTTTATTAACTCTTCTAATTGTTTTATTCTTTTAAAATTATCAGCTCTAATTTTATCCATTTTTAAAATATAATATTTGAATTTTGTGGTAACATTGGAATACAACAAAAACATTTTACTGAACAAATTATTTTCTTATTGCTTTGTTGTTTGACATCTTTTCGTTTTAAGTTTTGTTTAATAAAGTTTTGCTTGAATTTTCGCTTAAAGTTTTTAGCTCTTCTAAAAAAATTTTATCATTTTCTTCATTAGAAATTTTACCATCACTAGAAATTTTGCCATCCTGTTTATTCTTATCATCAACTTTTTCGGACTTTAAATGAAATGGCGTTTTATTAGCTTCATTAGCTATTTGATCAAATTTTTCAATCTCATCTAACGTAATAACATTATCATCACATACTCTTTGAAAGTAGTAATGCAATTTGTCATAGACTTCTTTAATATGTAAATGCTTAGTTTTTAATGATTTTCGTTTCTTAGTTATTAAAGATTTATCTAACATTGTAACAAGTGAAGTTGCAAAAACACCCGTACCTGTTAAAGCTGTAGCAACTACTTGAATTACTAAAACAACTGAAGATATAACAATTGTCAAAGCACCTAAACTTATTGTTAAGAATATGCCAATTCCTTGTGTTACATTCTTAACATTAGAGCATCTCTTTCTTAATTTTTTATAATGCTCTAATCTTAATAATAATTGAGATTCCTTATCTTTCATATAACGCACTCTATCTTTGTGTTTTTCTTTATTCAATTCACTTATTTTTAACTGTGATAACGAAGGATATATTCTTTCGGTTTCTTCCACTTTTGTTTCATCCACTTTTGTTTCTTCCATTTTTAAAGAAATATTTTTAGTCACATAATTTTAGTTATCTCATATTTTAAAAACCTGAAAGATGGATAAAATTCATGAATTTGAAATTCTCAACTTTTATGATTTTCGGTGTCCTGGAACGGTCATGATTTTAAGGGCGGATGAAAATTGTAATTCTCAAATTTGAGATTTTGAAAAATTTGAAAAATTGGGTATTTTTAAAAACGGTTTTTTTCTTCATAACCTGAAAAATGACCAAAATTCATGAATTTAGACCATTTAAAAAGTACCATTTTTTGAAAAATCGGTATCTTTAAAAACGACTAAATTCATGAATTTAGGTCTTAAAAACCTGAAAAAGGGTCAAAATTCATGAATTTATGTCGTTTTTAAAGATACTATTTTTTTTTAATTTTATGGTGTCCTGGAACGGTCTTTTGCCCATTACTTTGGATTGGGTTATTTCGTCGGGTGTGGATTCGTCACACATAGCCGGTAAACGGGTGGTGTTACGGATGTAACTCTCAATCCGCAAAACAATTCTAATAGTTTCCTTCATCCAGCGTAACTGGTGTTCACAATGACAATGACATCTCCCATGTGAAGTACTCGTCTCGGTCAAGTTAAGGCCGTTGAGAGAGTGGGATTCGTTATCACTTAATGGAATTTCACCGGGATCTACAGAGTCAGAAATTGAGGTAGTAGGGGCTAGGAACGTACTCTTCCGTTATGACAACATCACTGGGATTTGGCTTATTTTCCATGCAGGCGACGTCGTCTTAGTGAAGCTAGATCCGGTTTGAAAAGAAAAATTCTTTGCATTGCCACTTGCACTTTCATTGGAGACTCCTAAGTTGGTGTTTGGCACAGAAGGGAACTTCTCCACCTCAAGATTAGGTCCGGTATGACAACAAGTGTTCTTTGCATTACCAGTCGTTCTTTCATTGGAGTCGTCTAAGCTAGAAGATTGCACATAAGATAAATTCTCCTCTCCACAGTTAGGTCCAGTATGAGAATAAGAACTTTTTGCATTATCAGTCGTACTTTTATTGGAGTCTCCCAACATAGTAGTTGGCGCAGATGAGAAATTCCCCTTCCCGACAATAGCGACTTCTCTTCAGTTTCCTTCTTTTGGCCCGTACGATTTCCTCTTCACTGTCAGATGTGGCAATTTCGGATTCTGTATGATCATCGTAGCCATATCTGGTGACTGTAGTTCTCTTGCGCTTCCCACCTTGATCAGATGACGACAGAGATCCAGTTTTCACGAATTTGTTGCACTTAGCAGTTATGTCGTCGTAATTTTCTGAAATCAAAGAATGCAGTTGATGTTTTGGAATCATAATTAGGTGTTGTTTAACTTGTCATGAAAGTTTATCATCAATCGACCCAAATTACAATATAGGCTAAGCCTACACTCAGATCTAATGAAATAGTGCATACCCGGTAGTGAAAACTGAACTACATACAATTATGTCCTATCAAGTTTGGTTCGCTATATAACGTATAAAACTAGGGGTGTACCGATTAATCGGCCGATTATTGGCGCGTTAGATCGATAATCGGCAATCGGCCGATTACCAATTAGTGGACTTAAGAAGACTCTTGTTAATTTTAATCAAAATTTAATGATTGTTTGAAAAACAGGATTTCAATTTTTTGGATTAAGTTGACTCTTCTTGAACACTATGCTACTATATCTCTACTTTTCATGATTTAAACACTAAATGCTTTACTAACATCAATAATTCTTTATGTACCTAAAATTAGCAATTACGATACTCGTTGCTTTAGCTTAATGATGAGTTACCTCATCTAATTAACAGAAAAGTCACCTGAAACCCATACAAAATAAGTGGGTTCCTTTCATTCACGCTAACATTAGCTAGAAAATTGATCGGTACTTCCGTTTACAACTTTGTATATGATAGAGTGATAGATAGTGTTTATTTACGCTTCCTAAAATCGAACGATATCGAGCAAAAGTACAGAAAGTGAAATCACGATCATTCATCGCTAACAGAATTAGTATTCTTAACTCAATATTTGCAAAACTACAAACATCATGAGCCATGAAATCATTGGCTATCATGCCCAACTTTGCATGCAAAATTGGACCACTATATACATGTAGGCCTACTCGCATATAGAGTTGCTTTATTTAAAAGCACATTACAGGTTTTAAGATTATTTTATTTTAGTCAGGTAGATGTCCATGGGCAACTAAAGCAACTTGATTATGATTGATTAAAACAACTGGAATCAATATTAGACACGGCGATTCCGCTCTGTCTCAGTTGGCCGACAAGTCCTGTGAATCAATCATATGATTTATATCTTTCTGATCTTGGTCGCAATGTTTTTATTGATTTCCGACATTCTCTTTACTGCTTTCTTCACAGCTTTGTCGGCATGCTTCTGTAGACATTTCCTTGTCATTTTGTGTGCTTGCTCAAGTTATCTGGCAGCTGAATCTCTTTCCCCTTCGCAACGCGGAAGAGATCTTCCGCCTGTCAGCGAAGTACGTCCACTTCTTCTTGCTGCTTCTCTTTTCTTTTCTTCTTCCTGTTGTTTCTTCAAGGTTCCTCCTTCTTTAAGGTTGGGTTCTTCTTTCTACTTCAGCACCTGACGCCTCTTCTCATCTTCCTCGCGTTTGGCCTTTGCACATATTTCTGCACTGTGTCTCGCAGAGAAACCAGTATCGACTATTTGAGGACTGATATTCATGGTAGCAGGCGTCCATTTGTTCACCTTCAATGCGTTCTTGATAGTCAGTAATGACATCAAAGTTATGTCGCACGTCCTGTTTCTTTGCTTGGTGATCCAATTTGACACCCACTTTCAAAATCAGCTATCAGCATTTCCATGGGGAATACTAGAAGCCGCTTGTGCCAATGCAATAACAATAAAATATGCGATAACAAAAAGCAGAAGGGGATTAACGTAGCAAAATGTCTCACTATTCTTTCATGGAGACAACTGGTTTGCTAACAGCGATAAAAAAAAGTATCGTGGTCCATGTCTTGTTAAGGTTTACCTTTTCTATGTCTGGCAAAGAGAAATGACGTTTTCCATTTATATGAAACTGTATTGAGTCAAAAAAGGATTGAGATAAAATTTGATTATCTATTTAAAATCCCACTTAAAAATCTTAATGTGATAGATATACAAAATGCGAATAACTAAAAAAATTTGATTTATGAACTCCGTAATGATTTTGTAAAATTAGCGCAGAGCAGTATAAAAGTAGTGCAATAGCGCAGCAGTCACTATGACCCCTAGGTAATACAAATTTTATAAGACGCGTCATTTCTTTTCGATGACGATATCATAATTTGCATATACAGGTACAGTAATGGATGTAACAATAACACAGGGTATGCTATGGAAATTACTTAAATCTGAAAATATGAATTAAATTCCATTTATAACGAGTATAACGAACTTCGGTTTTCTAGGAGAATGAACAGAAGAGATAAGATGACACGTCTGAAGTTTACTTGTAAGTATAGAGTTGTAGTATGTAAATGTAACCTCAGCGTCTTAGTTACAATCCATTCCTCAAACCGAAGTGATAGTAGGTTCCTGGCGGCACCTCTCTGAAAAGCAGCTTTTCATTACTTGCTCGTAATAATGTTCGAGCATTGACCGGTAACTCAGGATGATACTTGTTCAGCATTTTTAAAATTTTTGTCAGGTCATTCTGACTGATATTAATCTCATTTGCAACTTTAGTCACATCAGAAACTATGTCATCACTTGCTTCGCCAGAAGTTGGATCACTAGAGAAGTCATTTTCATCAGAGCTATCAACACTGATGGAGTTACCTTCCTCCATTTCATCATGCAACATAAACCCCGGTCTCTGAATGGTTTGACTCTCAGTGATTTGCTCATTGTAAAATTCAACGGATGCCTCACCATCAATAACAGATCTATCTCACTTGATATCAATTCATGCGAAAACACACAATGACTCGTCTTTGAAAGTTTTGCAGGTTTCTCGAAATAGCTATCAACTAACTCATTTAATGCATGTCTATTTCGCCGTTTTCTTTGAGCATTCATCTGAAAAAATTGTAATGAAAAATATATTTATCTATCATTTGATAGATTATGAGTACAACTTGCTTCAATCTACAAAATTTGGCAATTATTTTTCAAATATTGTCGTACTGTGGTGGGTAGTAAATCCCAAACATGTGAGATGCATTTATATTCATCCCATTATGTTTAAAATCAGAGTTAATTATCTATCTACCGATACTACAATAGAATTATATTGCTGAAGACTCTTTTAACTTCGGAACAGTCGCGCACGGAGACTTATGCAATTCTGAAGGTACTACAGATACTAAGTTTGGAAATATATATATATGCAAATATTACAAAGATGGCCAGAAGCAGAAAATATTTGTTGAAGACACGTTGACATCAGAAAGATTCTGGGAACTGCGACCGTTTCTGCCTCATAAGTCATCATCAGTACAGCTTACCAACCTACAGAATACACCATTTGCCGTTTCTGATGTATATTTCAGCTTTCATTGGTATGTATTATATTGCTACGAATGTCTAAGCATTTCGATAGCTACTACAGCTATCCAGCGACTTTGTTAGCAATATGAAATTTTACCTTGAGAAGTATTGATAATATACTCGCACGTTGGTATTTGAATAGATTCATTACCGAGATAAGCGAGTTTGATAAGATGATTGCTTTGCAACCAATTATCAAGTCAAACATATTTTGTAGGTGGGTAAGCTGTACTGATGACGCCTAGTGAGGCAGAAACTTTTGCAGTTCCCAGAATATTTTTTTTCAATAGTGGCAAATTGACTCCTTCTAGCCCCTAGTTATCAAAAACTAGATATATAAGGAGTGACCACTATCCGAATGTGCGTGTGAGTAACGTATCAAACCAGGACGAATAAATTACGTTTGAGCAATAGGAAAATTGCTTACATTTCACACAATTTCCTTCTAAGATCTCAACACCGGACATAGGATCGCTTTAAGATTTGATATTTTGTTGGTTCAGATCAAGGCCATCATTTCATCTCATGTCATTGATTAAATATTTGAATAAATAAACTTACTTCCACGTACGAATCCGACAATTTTATTGATTTTTATCGCCAAAATAGAAGTTCTACGCCAACTAACACTTATGTTACAAATTTTTGATCGATGACATGAATGGATGAAATGATGGCCAAGATCTGAATCATCCAAATCTCGAGTTATAAGGCGATGGGACGCGATCAGATTTTTTCTGTGCAAAATTGTGTGAAATGCTTTCATTGGCCTACTTTGGAATGCTCCTCACGCGAACATTGGGACTGTGGCCACTCCATATCTATTTTAGAGGGCCTACTCCCCAAAAAACCTGAAATTTAAACTCAGTTAAGCACTAAGTTAACCATGAAACCGTTTATCATGATAAGTATAGACCTGATTTCGAAGATTGGCCTACCAGATAAAATGGTTTTAAAATAGCGCGCTTAAAATATAATGATAATAATAGATCTTTATTGTCAAAACAAATGGCGGTAATGACATGATGCTGGAATACAATGGCAAATTCATGAATGGGCAGAATACTCAATAGAAAAGGAATTGTACATGGCAGATCATCGACGGAGTGGGAGAGGCTGCCTTGTGTGTCCAACATTCTTCTGATCGCGTGTGATAAAAATTCTGCCAACGGATGAGTCCCTTTTTTCTCTTGCGATTTTTCGTAGGAGCATTTGCTGACACAGATGCCCACCTACGGCTATGCGATCCAAATGGACAAGCTTTTTGAATTGGCGTTTACATCACGTATAACAGGCAAACAAGCTTAGATATGCCTGCCAAAATAATGTGTCCAAACATGCAGTGAATATATCTATATATCTGCTACTTTTTATATATTATGCACTGAATTGAAATTGAATTGAACATACCAGTAAATGCAATAAACCGATCCAAAGGCTGGAAATAAGAAATTCTCTTGTCTATTAGGGGTATCTTTACATCGAGCGCGCCGGTCGGAATGCCGTGTTAATACGTGGCATACTTTAGAAATTTGTGTATCAGCTCACCGCCGTCAGCTTTACGAATGTAAGGCATACTACGATTCCAGAGTTCATACGAAACATAGCCTTCAAGGCTCGCCTACATGTGTAGATGTAATTACAGATAAATCATTACCTGGCTGTATAGCACTCGGTAATGGCGCATCAGTATACATTCACAGTTGCGCCTATTTTAAAATTCTGCTCAATTCCAGTGGGTAAATATACAGGCCAATGTCCTAATGTAATGAATTAATATAACAATATACTTAAGATAACAGGAGAAATTAATCGTAGACTAGACTAGTAATATCACCAAGTATTGTAGACACACAACCTTCATACATCTTTTTTTGTTACGAACATGCAATTTTCAAACAACGCCACTTTCGTAGCACATACTTAGTATAATTTGAAGGTAGTTGAGTTGGAACTCTATTATACACTTAAGCATCCTGCATGCATTATAAAAACGACCTATACAACTTATCATTAGATAAGCGACAGCATACATGGTTGAATACAAGCATTTTTCTAGTGTACTGTATCTTTCACTACTACATATTTTAACTTTTTGATTTCACAATAGCAAATTAATGAAACTTATATTATATTTTGTTAAACACAAGCTTATCATAATTTTACATCTCATTCGACTTGATTCAGAAACTATTTCATATATATATAAATGGCTTGTAGATGAACCATGCGTTTTTGACAATGAAACTAGATTAGAAAAATTTGCTGACATTATATTTAGTTCATGGATATTACATCATATAGAAAAACAAAATTTGTAAAACTTTTTAACATCATAGAGTACAACATGTTTACTTGCTGCATTACTACAAGAACTGATCTTGGTACTCTCTTAACCCGTTTTTGCCCAAATTTTTATTTTTGAAGAAACCAATATAAAAGTATTATTTTGCCTTCACTCATGTCAAATACCAGTATAGGCCAAATATCGGCTTTATAGCTTGCAATTTGAAATTTTGTTCCACAAGTGGAACTGTGGGCATGATTGGCTCCGTGTAAGATGTTCCAGAAGTGGAACTGTGGGCACGAACGACCTTGTGAAAAAATCAAAAACATGATTTGGAAAATCAATGAACCATTTCTTTATTGAAATACAAGAACTCTGAGACCCACTAAATATAACAGATAGGCTAATTGTTTTTGTCGAAAATGTAATTATTGGCTATGAAAAGCTTGAAAACATTTTTCGTGAACGTTAAGTCGACACTTTTTGCACCCTTTCATTGTATTCGTTTTGCACTGTGCACAGCGCCCTTGCTTGACGCTTTCGATAAAGTGACCTCCTGAAACAGAATGGTTTGATAATTAAGTTGAAAAATACTTCAATGAATAAAGAACTGTTTATGATCATATATTAAATTTACTTTCAGTGCTAAATGTAGCTATTTTATGAATTACGAATTTGGAAATCTGAATGTAATAGAATGTGATTCTAATTTATATTTTTGAAAAATTCTAAACAACATGATTTGATAGTCTAAAATTAGCATTGACAAATGAAAGGAGTTTAATCGTTAATGTAGACCTACATATGCCCAAATGTTTTTTTTTGAAAAATTCTAAACAACATGATTTGATAGTCTAAAATTAGCATTGACGAATAAAAGCAATTTAATCGTTAATGTAGACCTACATATGCCCAAATGTTTTTACACCTTAAATTAATTGTTTTTATAAATGCATGTAGGCCTATAGAAATACGTTTGCGAAATGGCATCAGATGAATCCAATTAATTGTTTTTATAAATGCTGAAATCTGATCATGGCATCAAATGAATCCAATAATCTTTATGCTAGATGCGTTAAGTGATCAAATATTTGTGAAAATTTTTTTAGAATAAACCTTCACATTTTCTCTACCTTCACAATATCTAATAGAATCAGGAACACGTTTGCTTGCAACTTTGTGTCGAGCTTGGGATGGTCTACCGAGGCCTCGATTCGATTCAGCAGCTTGAGTGAGAAGGTACGTTTGCACAACCTTGCGCCGAAAAAAAGAGAAAGTCGCCATCATTTCCAGCTTTAACGCACAGGCGCCATGCATTGTGCATTGCTGTCTCCATCCCAAAAACGAATGCTGACCACCACCATTTTCTCGATCGTATAGCGATCCGATAATTGCTGATGTTCTCATCCATCCGATCGACGCCGCCCATGTTTTTGTTATACTTGGCCATGCAATCAGGAGAAATCTTCTTGCTTTGTGCGTGAGACCATCTTGTAGATTTTGTCATTGGATCGATACCGTAGACGTTGCTGATTACTGAGAAGACCTTATTGTCGTTGTACGACATTGCAAGAATGCCGGAACAACTGTCTTGCAAGTAATCAAAGGAGCCCCTGGCCATTTTCGTCAATTCCTTAGCATTTTTCAAAGGACACTTTTCGAGTCGATTTGCTTTCACCGTGCCAGTGTATCCAATGCCTTTGTCAGTCAGAATGTCAACAAGTTTCAGTGATGAAAAGAATCGATCTCCGAACAAGTGAAACGGCAAGGATGGTAGTGGTGCGATCAGTCTGAGCACAACACTAGCTCCAACTCCAAGCGTAGAATTCAGACTCTGTTTACCTTGATACGGATCAAATTGTATTAGGTAACCTAGGCAATCACACAAACACCAAAATTTGTACACATATTTGATGGGCTTGTTCTGAATATATTGTTTAGCTGAATGCCTCCCGTAATACGTCGCCATGGCTTCGTCGATGCATAAATTCTTTGGGAGATGTTTTTTGATGAGAGACAAATAAGCAGCATTTAACTTGTGAAAAAATGGCCTTAGTTTAGCAAATTTATCATCTTTGGGAAGAGAAGTGTTATCAGCAAAATACGCGTATTTTTTTATTTTCTCGAATCCATTTCGGGACATTGCGTTTGATACCATATCGTTTGACGATTCTGAATCCATCTCCCAGTACATGCGCCAACGTGGAACTGATACATATCCAGACAAAAACAAAATAGCAAGCCAGGCTTTTAGTTCATGAATAGAAATCTTGAATTCATAATCATTGTATCTCTGAGTTGTATACAATTCAAACATGTCGCACATCCACCGTAGAAAATCTGGAGTAAAAATCAACTCAAATACGTCCACTGGATCCGAAGAAACTGTCGGAGTTGTTTCTGCTGGGAAAATGGATAAAACTTTGGAATTCAAAGAAGTCTGGGACCACTTGCGATTTCTTCTACCATCCTCAATAATTGATTATGATTTTCATCTATTCCGATATGGCCGATGTCAAGATTGACTGTCTGAATATCGGCTTCGGCTTCTGCTAGTAGTTGACGTCGAGACAAATTGTCTATACTTCTCTTTTGGTCGTCGTTCTCATCGCCACTGTCTTCGGCTGATACATCCCCATCATCTGGTGGAAAAATTGAAACTGTTGCGGAAAGGATTTCGTCGTCATCTTCTATGATGGACACCACTTCTTCTAGTGTGTAGCGAGAGCGATGTGTATTACGTCTAGCCATTGCACTGAATGAATGAAAATCTAGTTGATACAATATCGGGAGCCAACGCACAAAGATTTCTATTGTCTCTTTTCGGCTTTGCCTCTCGTGCAGATGATTCATGTAACTTGACAATCCGTCAAAGCATTACCATAGAAATTTTATTCATAGATACTCATAGCGCAGCGTGTGTATTATACCATGATTTGATGCGACAAGCAATGAGTCAGCGCGCGTTCTCTAGCAACGACGTACTGTATCAGTGTGCTCCAATTATTTTGAGGCATGCGCTAGCACAGCTGAGTACTACTGTGTCTCTTTGGTTAATGAGGAAAAACAATGAGCTCTTACCGGCAATCTTCTGTCGATCATTCATTTTGTCATCAGAATTTTACATGGGGTCGATCATGCCCACAGTTCCACTTCTGGAACAAAATTTCAAAGCAGCATCTCCATGGTAAAACGAGGTATAATTAACCCCTTGAGTACCAAAGCTGAAAAACGAAAGTCGACGCCAGATCCCAAAGATTTATGGAAAAAATGAAAAAAACTCAATCCAGTTGAAATTGTTTTTTGTGCAAGTATACGACTCAATAAGCAACAACAAGTGAATTATTTATGAAATAAGTCAAAGCAGTCACCATTTATGCAGAGTCCAGGCTCACCAACACAGTCCAGACATTGATATCGGGACTCCTTCCGCTTGTCTTTTGAACAAATCCGGCATGGCTTTGTTGGATACTTCTTCCGCTCAGATTCTGGTATTCTTGTCAGTTTGTGAAGGGTTGCTGGGACTGTTTTTGAATCACACGACCGTCTGCCAGAAGAAGTTCCCGGCTTCGCTGGTTCTGACTGTATTCTTGTGAAGTGTCCAATTGATAACTTGATGAAACTTTTCAGTCTCATGTTGTTACCAGGCTTATGATTGAAACGGACAAATGCATTTATCAACATCCTTTGCAGAACATTGAAGCCAACTTTCTTGAACCATGCATGGCTCCGTCGGGTGCAGTCATAGGGAGCTATAAGTTGGTCTATGAGGTCAACACCGTTCATCTTCAGATTGTAGTTGCACACGGTAACTGGCTTTTGCACAGCACATCTTTTATTTCCAGGAAGATTTTGAGTCTTTTCAACAAACCCAGCTGCTTCAACAGTGCTGATCAGGAACACATCTTTCTTGTCTGCATATTTCATGCAGAGAGTCGCTCCTCTTCTCGCGAATTTAGTGCTGCCTCTCTCTACTACAGAGCGAGATAACTCCCCGGGAACTCCTCGATTCACCCGTATCGTTCCTCGTATACCAGTGCTTCTAGAGAATAAGTACTCACTCAGTCGAACACTGCAGTACCAGTTGTCACAGGAAACAACGTGTCCTGTGTCGAGCAAGCCTGCTTTTTCCAACAAGAAGACCACAACTCTTTCACTTTTCGATAGCTCAAACTGCTCCACGCCAGATTCGTCTTCAACCTTCAAATCAGTAGCGGCACCAACATAGGGATGAAAGTATAGCATATATCCGGACGCGTCTGTGAGAACATAAGACTTGATTCCAAACCTCGCACGCTTTATGCGAATAAACTGTCTACAGGACAATCGGCCTTTGAAAAGAAGCAAAGTCTCGTCTATCGATAAGTCCTGCTCTGGATTCCATTGCTTGCAGATCTCGTGAATACAGTCAATAAATTCTTGAATACGACTCATTTTGTCGTTCAGGATGGCAGCTTCGGGATCACTAAATCGGATGAATTTCAAAATCATGAGGTATCGATTTCTCGATAGGCTATTCTGGTGACCGAAATATGGAGTAGACATGAGAAGCTCGGTAGACCAATAATCTCGAAGTTCAGGCTTTCTAATCAATCCAGTGCAAATAGTCAAACCGATAAATGTCTTCATCTCGGGAACAGTAACGTCTTTCCAATGCAATTCATTGCCTTCGCCAAGATCTTCTTTTGCAATCTCTGCTCTTTTGTTCGTCCACGTCACAAGTAACTCGAATATGTGGTCGCTCAAATACATTGAAACGAAGTCCACTGCCTGCATTTCATCAGGATTTGTCACTGTAGGAGACCAGCCTTCTTGACTATTGAAGGCGAGGTCAGGTGGACCAGGGTCTGTCTCGGGGGTGACGAATGTCCACTATGCTGAGGAGGCACTAACTGGGACGTCGGGAGCGTTGTCGTCAGAATCAGAGTTGTCGGAAGTCTCAGAGTCTTCACTAATCGATGCGTCAGAATGCAGATAGTCACTTTCACCATCCGTCACATCATCCTCACTATCTTCCGTGAATCCATACTTTCTCACCGGTACGTGATGTCGTTTCGGTCTACCAGCCATTGCTTATGAAAAATGAATCGTGTGATGAGGCGTGATCGCTCTTCATCATGCAAGCGAGCGTCCAATCATTGCGTCTTTGTTTGAGACACATCAATCGAATAGATAAACCTGCAGCCCGCGTCATTATGTGCTGCAATCTAGCAAGTTTTTGTCTCACTGCCTACTTCACACGTACGCGCACGCGCACGTGAAAGATCGATCAACAACACACGATTGAAATGTCATTATGTGTGTTAGAGTCATAAAATATTCCGCAGAATGCGCCAAACTCATTAACGATGCGACTCTACCAGATCCCGAGTCAGCAGAAACGCAATGTGAAATAAAGTAGATGAATACGAGATATTCTCGTAGTGGCGCATGATATGGCAAGTCCCTACTACGAGATTATCTCGTGATGGTACTCAAGGGGTTAACTATATTAGGGATGCCTCATAACTTGTGATGATATCCCTTTACAAAAATATTTGCCCTACTAAATTCGGCTCATTACATTGGCGCTGACATTTTGTTGAAAATATGTTATTTAGTAATGAACGATTTTTTATATATTACTTGACTCTTAAACGCATGCATTTACAGAATTGTGAGTTACATGAAATATCGTACTGTTTTTCCACTTACTCTTTACTAGGTCTAGTAAATGGGCTAGATAAATAAAAGAATGTGTATGGAGTTTTTGATAACGGAGGCGATTCTAAATTTTGTTCCACTTATGGAACTGTGGGCAAAAACGGGTTAAGTAGAAAAATTCCAATAAGTCATCTGTATGTTGAATAAACATTAATAACAAAATTTCTCATAAATCTGCATTACGTACAATAGCTTCAATAGAAAAAGTATACATGTTTCATAGAGTAATATACATAATTTCAGAACTTTTCTGTATAACTAATCAACTAAGATAATTCATATTACATTTCTTATGAATAGAGGCGACTGCATGGCATTCAGAAACAAATCAGAAAAAATATTTTTACACTTTCAAATTGAAAATTTACATGTTAATTCTTTTTTCTTTTCCCGTGTTTCTGATATGCTTGTGATTGTTTGTTAAAGCATCCTTTTGAACTATTTTGACTTATTCGGTATGAACATCTGCATTATTAAATTTCAACGATACGATGCCCGGTATCATATCATCTATATATAGAAGACTAAATTAAGTTCAGTTGCAATAGACGTCTTTATCGCGAAATATAGATGGGTATCGTCACGTCATATACTGACCAAATTGAGCCTATATTTAGACCTGTAGTTACATAAATCATAACTAATTTTCATTAAGATATTTGTGACAAAATCGATGTATTAGACATTAACATTCACTTTTGCTTGCATTCATTGATTTATTAACAAAGAAAAACATCAAATCTATCATTAGACAAGTTAGACGTTATTTCAACCAGTTTGAAGACGTCCTTTTCTTTAAGGGGCTTATTGTTCGTAAAAGTAGCCTTTGATGAACACATACGCAACAACTGTGTAAATATAGGTCTAATAGTAGCAATTAAATTTTTAATATACAAGTATAGCCTACCTACAGTATACGCAAAAATATCTTTGTAAGGGTATCGAACCAGCAACTTCCAGAAGTTAACCCAGTTCTTTATCTGTTCAGCTACTCTAGCTTTCGATTTATCGATGTTACGTTAACGGATATATTCATAGGAGAATTATACTTCAATCTATATTTTGTAGTAATATAAAGCAACTGGAATGATATCTATTAGTTATAAAAATCATCTCAACTTTCACTATCAAATACGCAACTAGACCTATAATACCCTTATATAGGCTCATAATCTAAAAAATTGTTGTGTATTTTTTGATATTAATAGCTTGCTTCTACTTTCAGATGCCACGGAATTATGCAAAGAAAAATTTGAGAGGAAAATGGAATTCAAATGACTTAACCAAGGCGATAGAAGATGTGAAAGCGGGCATGTCAAGGAGGGAGGCGTCAAGAACATATTCGATACCTTTATCGACATTGCGCGATCGAATTAAGAATGGAAAAAAAGACGATCCGTCTCTTGGTTGCAAAACTGTTTTATCGCAAGAACAGGAAAATCTTCTTGTTGAACGACTGCTGTACCTTGCAAATATTTTTTACGGTATTACTCCACTTGAATTGCGCAGAATTGTCTACATTTTCGCGACTGAAAGCAACTTGTGTCATCGCTTCAATAATACTACAAAACTTGCAGGAAAAGATTGGTATTATGGGTTCGTCAGTCGTCATCCAGAAATCTGTTTACGAAAACCCGAGCCAACCAGCATTCATCGTATTGCAGGATTCAATAGAGAAGCAATGAAACGATTTTATGACAATATTGAATTTGTTTATGATCAGGGAGAGCTTCGTAGTCATGACATTTACAATGTAGATGAAACAGGCTTTAACGTTGTCCAGAAGACATCAAAAATTGTCGCCAAAAGGAGACAAAAGCAAGTCGGAAAGGCAGTAAGTTGTGAAAGGGGAAGGAATATCACCGGGATTTTCGCTATGAGTGCTGCAGGAACGTATATTCCACCGTTGATCATTTTCCCACGACAAAGGATGAATGACAATTTATCAAAAGATGGACCTCCAGGTGCAATTTGCGCATGCTCAAATAACGGCTGGAGCAATGACGAGCTCTTCTTGAAATGGCTAGAACATTTTGCTACTCATGCAAACTGTTCCAAAGAAAAAATCACACTGCTTATCCTAGACAACCATTCGAGCCACATTGGCCTAGCTGCATCACGTTTTTGCATCAGTAAAGGAATAATTATGGTGACTATTCCTCCCCACACCTCTCACAGAACACAACCCCTCGACGTGACATTTTTCGGTGCACTGAAGAACGCTTTCAGTCGAGAGATTGAATTGTTGATGAAGACAAGCCAAGCAAAACGTGCATCCGAGTACGATGTTGCGGCTTTAATAAACCGAGCCTATATCAAGATCGCAACTATGGATAAAGGCCAAAAAGGATTTAAAGTTACTGGAATATATCCATGCAATCCAAGTGTATTCACCGATGAAGACTATCTTTCATCAGAAGCAATGAACATGACATCACCAGCCAATGAAAACATCAATCCCGATACTGAGATGCCGGAAACACGAAAAAGAACAATCGTTGATTTGGCAAGTCCTCCTCCACCTCATCATAAACGAGAGGTAAAGCAGAAAAGGACAAAGAGAATAGCATCTGTGATTCTCGGTCTCAACCCTGAACAGGAGATAATTTCAATACCTTCAGAATCTCAAGTAAGATTTATATTAATGTCATTATCATGATTATTCGTTTGACGTGAATTCTAATTGTTTTAACAGGAACCATCTTCATCAACCGGAGACTTACCGGTAGGCCTACAGAAGAAAAGGAAGACAGGCAAGAAGACCGCCGGTCCTAGTAACATCTCCGATACCGTGGAGACAATGGAGGAATTTTACTACATCTTTTGTGGTGAGAAATATGAAAGCCCCCCCCGAACGAAGACTGGATCAAATGTTCCAAATGCGACGGATGGTGTCACGAAAATTGCGCCAATAATGAGGTATTGAATGATGCTTATGTTTGTGATTTTTGTCAGAGATTGTGTACTGGTAATTGAAGAAGTTATCTGGACTTTTGTACGACTTTTATATCCATAAACAGAACTTTACGTTATTGACTCATAACAACCATGCATTATGATCAAGATTTATGATAGGAAGTTTGTTATTTAGTATGTTAATTAACATTTACGATGAATATAGTTCTATTGGATTTTGTTTTTTATATTATTCCCATATACTACTGAGTAGCTAATAAAAAGATAGCCTTCACTTGTTTTGTTCTTGTGTGTTAGTAAGCTTTATCGGGGCTATTATTTCGGGTTTGCGACTATTCATTCATATTTTGATTACAGTGCAATACATGTAAGCTTATTTGAATTGATTACTAAGCATACCCTAATGAATCTATGGCGATCTATTCTATCCTGAGAAGAAGGTACGCAAAAGTATATAAGCCTACATTAGCAGTATGCGTAGAAAAATAGCCATATTTTAAGACATTTCTAAAATCATTAATGAATTTCTAATATCATAAATGTATCACAAATTCTGATAGCTTTAACATTATGCGAAAAGGGTATGATGCAATTGATGTAAAAATATGAACGTCTTAATTTGATGTCTTGCTTCTTATGAATTAGGGCCTAAGACACAATATTACCCAACTATTGCGGTATTACCCATCTTGGCGTGCGATAATACCCGCCAGTGTGCGGTAATGTCCGAATTTTTGAGATTGACCCTTGTTTGTTTTACTCGTTTGATAATAAAGAAATCGACTGAATTGCGTGTCACTATTGTGAATTGTTATATGGAGAATAATGCTATTGAAACCGGTGTAGAAATAACATAAAATAAAGATTTTAGACCCATTTTGGCTTAGGGGTGCGGCAATCCCCCACCTTCCCCTACATTAATTACCCGACCTGCTGTCACATATTTCCCGGCAAAAAATAATAAAACGACAAGAATCACCATACATATTACATGAGCACTAGACAAGTTCCGATGAAAAATGTGTCATAAAACAAATTACGAAATCAGGATGATTACGAAGGAGATAAAGTGTTCAGTCTGGAAATTTTCAAACGCAAATATGCAGCTGACGATCAGCATAAAAAAGAAAGTACAAGTATGACAAATAAATCCATATGATGAGAACATGATTGCGAGTGTGGACCAATAGCGCATTTCTGGAAATCTTTAAAGACAATTACAAACAGCTAGCAATCATGAAAAATAAATATAGCAAATGCCTGTCCACTTGCAAACATGATTAAGAGGGTGGGTCAAGTCAAGTCAAGTATAATTTGGAAATCTTTTAAAATAGTAATCACGTAGAGATGATGCCTCTTTGGTTGGACATTCTAAATGAAAGTGAAAATAGGATTACCGATATGATGCTAATTTATTAGATCATGAACCAATTAATTTCAACTATACTGAGCGTAGCCATTTTCAGGGTATAAAAAATGAGAATGCATTAATGAAATTTTAAGCATTTGTAAATATACCTTTATGCATATTCTTCATTCGCATGTTTATAAATGCATAAAATTCCATCAAGGCATGCTCTGTTCAATTATCATTTTATACCCTGAAGATGACTGCGTTCTGTAGTTGAAATTACTCGAATTATAGGGCTCCGCAAAAAAAAAACTTCGCTTTTCATATGAAAACAGATTACATTGTAATTTAAGACAAGTCATGATATTGTAACTGTTGCAACTATACAACACAGTGACAAAGTGACTATTGAACATAATTTCCATTTGCGTCAACGATTCTTTGCAAATGAAGAAGTAAATTTTCAAGTTCTTTAAGAAGCTTGCTGCTCATCATGGCATCCATGTATTGACGAAAATTGTGGTGAATTTCATGTGAATTTTCAAAGTCATGTCCCCTTCTGAACACTTCATAATTTCTAAATAAGAATCTGTCCATCAAGTTTGTGTCTGGTGAGTATGGAGGCTGCTTCAGCAGAGACATGTGTTGGGCCTCAAACCATTCAGTAACACAACGAGCAATATGAGGCCGAGCGTTGTCGTGTTGAACAACCATCTCCCACCTAGGCAACACACTTTCAAACTCAGATCCCATGTTTTCTAAGAAATCAATGTATCGTTGAGAGTTAATTGATGCTCCATCATGCAATACCTCAAGGTAATGCATTGATTTGGAGTAATTTGATGCCAGTATGATCAGCACTTTGCGATCGGAAATTGTCCTCCTCGCAACAGCAGTCTATCTCCCGCACTATCAACCCAGGCTCGGTTGTTCTCTTTAGCTGGAATATCCTTGAAGTATACCCACTTTTCGTCTATAACAATAACATTTTTTCTGGATCTTCTTCTTGAATATCTTTCAATCATAGTTTGGCAACACTCAATTCTTGTTTCTTTATTTCGTTGAGTTAGTTCATGTGGTATCCATTTGCAACATACAGACTTCTTATGCAAATCTCTGATTAAAATTCGGTTCACAGCATCACAATCAATTCCCGTAATTCGGCTCAAATCACTGCATGATAAGCGATTATTTTCTTCAATTTTCTCACGAATTAGTTCTACGTTTTCGGTAGAAGTGCTCGTACGTGGTCTTCTAGACCCTGATTTTCTCTTAAATGAATATCTTTTTCCTTCGGAAAATTCGCTGGCAACTTGTTGTATCCGACGAGTGCTTACAACCCTGTGGTAAAGGCGACGTCGGGCCAACGTCGGTCCATCGTCGGTCAGCAAATTTTGGTCGGCTGTTGGTTGGCTACTGGTCGGCCAAAAATATTGTGTTGGCTAATGGTTGGCAATTGTCGGTTTACTGTCGGCCAAAATTTTATGTGGGTGGATTTTAGTCGAATTTTAGTTGGCCAAGGTCGGCCGAAAATGCTGTGTTGGCACATAGTTGGCCAATGTCGGCATATGGTCGGCCAATTATCTATGGTTGGATTGTGTCCGTATTTCATTTGACCATGGTCGGACTTGAGTATTGTTGGCTTCCCAATGGCAAAAATGGGATATCGGACATTATCTGGAAATTCTTTCACCATCAGAATTTTCTGCAGTGCTGAATCCTCGAATGCAGTTGCACCTGTTCTAGATTTGATAGCGAATCATGCATTGTAATGAAAAATACAACTGCGGTTTTATATTGGCTGAAGCTGGTTATCGAATGTAAAACCCATATTATGCTCATTGCGTATTTCCGATCTAAAAGCATGTTATGATGATCTCTATTATTTTTAAATCATCGGTAGTGTGGCTACAATAAGAAATAGACTCACTTTGAAACAGTCAATAGACTACTATATATATAGACCTACGCGGTTATACTTCAGTAAGCCTATGTTGTTGATTTTTGATTTATACAGTTGTATTCGCTAAATTACTTCACTAAAAATTTCTGAACTTTAGATAATGAATCAGAAAGCCGCTGAATCAAACAGATGCGTTAATATCAGCTCACTGAGTCTGTGAGATCTGATCTGACTGCGCTATCTTTCTATCACTGTAGAAAAATTCAGCGTCAATACAGTTGTGAAGATTCATTCATTTGTCAGAACAGTAGCGGTCGATAATTCCCCGCCGCGTCCTTGCAACAAACCGTCTATGCCTGTGACTCATAGTGTGCGTGGTCTGCCGTCTGGTGTTCCCTGCTTGTTTCATTGTCCTCGCCGTCAAGTGGAAAGCTGCGCAGTAGCTTGACTGCTCGTTCAGTCTCTTGCATGGTCTATCACAGCAAAGCGCACAACGAGCTCGGTGTTTTCATTGACAATTATTACCACTAAGCGTCGCCGTACCAAAGGATATTTAAATACATACATGCGCCTTCTTTCTTCATCTATCGTCAGTTTCGTGATCGCACCTGTGCTTTTGTCATTTACCTACTTCATCCATCACAGTACATGGAATGTTACTTACGAGACTACCTCACCGAACTGCAGCATTATTGACGTATCGAAGTGATTGAATAAATTCTTCAACGATACTGAATTATCATAATAACTCGAAAATTATGAACGCTCGTGTGCAGTCAGTTATCACGTATATGAGAGATTTTCCACGCAAGGAAGCAATGAAATTCCCTCTCAATTTATTTATGCAACAGGATTTAAACCATGCATCTCATATTATTGTGCATCAAACTACATAGAAAGGGTAAGTTTCAAAATGCGAGCTCAATTTTTACTTGCAAGTGAACATGTAGTCTGCATGCAGCAACTTATGGGTTATCATCACCCCCACTTTTCAAATTTCTCTAAAACTTTTAAAATGAACCAATTGTCAAAAAACATCGTCATGCCAACGTAGTTGGGTATATTTTCTACCCACAGAAAAAGATTTATGCAAATCGGACAAGTAGCCTACTTTTAAACTAGAGACGATAAAGTCAAATGTTCCAATATCAACATGCAGATTGATCTGACTTCGTCTGTTCGATGCATATTACATTCGTGTACTGTGTGCATTGTTCTCTCTCTGTTTTCGTCTCATCCACTGCTATTTTAAATCTTCCCACGACCATTATCCGACCACACTTTTTAAAGTTAAATATTTAAGCGTGCGGGATGTGCCTCTGGTCATAATTGTTACTTCACGAATATCTCAAATCTAGTTCTATTGACTCATATGATGGGGTCAGAAGAAGTCAGATCAAGCTGTGACATCGCTACATTTCAAGTTATCTTCTTTCAATCAAGAAGTACTTGCGCAATTTGCATGAATTTTGGCATGCATGTAGAAAAGATGCTCAACTAAGTTTACTGCAAGATTTGTGACGATTCATTCACTTTTGTTGATTTTACACACATTTCTAAACGTGGGGGAGGTATCAAGTACCAAAATGTTTTTTGAAGACTCAAATCAACAAATTTGAATGTTATTTGAATTCATGGATCATGATCCGCATCTGCTCCTGATTATCTATATCTGCTCATGTAATTTCGTAATTGCGACTTTAAAATTTATGCTACTAATTAAGTATAGGCTTCATTCTTCTCAATTACTTCATTTTTGAAACTGATTGACGTGCCTTTTAAATTGTGCAGTGTATTATCAGTGTAATCAATTAAGACTTACTTTTTATTACAGACCTAGATTCTGTTACGCAATTTAGAAAAATAATTTTGATGTTTTATGATAACTAGAAAGTTTATTTACATGTTAACTCACTGCTACTCTTTCATCTCAAAAAGTGCTTTTTGATCTGAAATTATTATTGGTATTTTACTCAGGTCTAGGTACAGCTGATGCATGTTTACTGAGTCACCATGAATTACATGTACATCAAAATATGTCATCACATAAGCGGTTGTCAAGTGGGTATTACATTTGCAGATTTCATCATTTTAATTAATAGATATATTAAAATGAAAGTATTGTTGAAATTTAACAAAATAAAGCAATAGTGAATTCATTTATCTATCTAGCCTACGTACTGCCTCCACAAGCAAAGTTGGAATTATTTACTTTTAGTATTGACTAATATGATAATATAATATATGATTTAATGTTTAATATGATTTAATATGTTTAAATTAACCCTTCAAGCCTTATATTTGCAAACTGAATAGACTTGTAAGATATTCTTTGGCTATTCATTACACCTAGTTTCAGATCCTCCAAAATCTGAGAGATTTCTTTCCAAACAATTATATGTCTCTGTATTATTTCTGACAAATGTGTCTATTTGGTACAGTTGCCAATAATTGCTTTTGGAAAAATCAACATCAATTTCATGAATCCAGTCTTAGTAACGAAAGATGAATGTCATTCTCTAATTCTGGTGAGCTTTGAGCCTTTTATTCATCATGTGTCAACTTTAACGGATTTTCTTGTAATTGTAGAATAATTTATGAATGAATTTCACATACACCGAAAATGTGCTTGTTGAAATCATATCTTCAGCAAACAAAACCCATCGCGATGAAATCTCAAAACAACCATTTGGAGTCCATTTGGAGTTCGACTCCAGAACACATGACAATCATAACAAGGTGAGTGTATATTTCCTAACTTGGTTATCCTTATTTGTAGTCTGTGCCATGGGGTTTCACGAAGGCCAAGCCAATTGAGTCGGTGTCCATCAGTGTGTCGACGATCAATCCAAGTCAAGCATGTAGTTAGAACAACAATATGTAGTAAGTGTAATAAAAAGCTTTGGTAAAATGAAGGCAAATTTATGCAATTTTGATAAAATATCATCAAAGAACAGATACTACTCACCGTGTTTCAGATATATGCACGGATGCGCTAACATTTTTTCATACGTTTCTGATAAAACTAACTATTAACCATTTGGAGACAAGGACGAAAGATAGTTAGTTTCATCAGAAACTTCAGGCAAAATGATGATAAAAATGCCTCAACTTTAAATGCCTAAAAGAGAGTGTAATATTTCACTCAAGTTGCATGGATTTAACTCTATTTGGCCACGGCTTTTCATTACACTAACTAGTTATTGTTCCTCCAACCGCATGCTTGACTTCAGATTGATGGTCGGCAAACTGGTGGTCACCGACTCACTGGCCAACTATGAGCCAACGTTAGGTCGATGGTCGGCAAATTGGTGGTCACAAACATACTGGCCAACTGTGAGCCGACGTCGGCTTTGGATCGCAATGCGACCATTCGCCAACCGTCGGCATATCAGCGGCCACCGACTCACTGGCCAACTGTCAATTAACGTCGGCAGAAAGTCGATTTGGCCGATCGTGCGACCTCGAGCCGACGTCGCCTTTACCACAGGGAACATTTTCTTCTCCCCAACGCTGAACGTACGCATTTGTGCACACGAAAAGCCATTTGCTTGCAAGGTGTCAATGAAAAAGTACAAATGATCCTGCTTGAAATCTGCTGTAGCCATGAGATCGAGGTGTAGAGAAACCAATTTGATTAATGATGAAAATGAAATTGAATAGATACATGTAAAACAAAGCTTGCTATGCTAGGTAGCAACAGAAGCTATGTTATAGTAATCCATGCTATAATATTGCCATAATTATGCCCTCTAGGACAGAATGGACAACAAATAAGGCATGAAATACAACCAGAAAAACAGGTCAGTACAAATGTGACGTTTTTTTGCGGAGCCCGATAATTGGTACGGATGAATAAATCGCATCATTAAGTTACACATGCATAAATTACATCAGATAATAATTCAAAAGTAACGGAATGCCAAATTACTGCTAATTTGGCATTCCCATACTTTTGAATTATTATCTGATGTATGTGTAACTTAATGATGTGATTTATTCAGCCGTTATTGACCAATTTCGAGTAATTTCAACTACAGAACGCAGTCATCTTCAGGGTATAAAATGATAACTGAAAAGAGCATGCCTTGATGGAATTTTAGGCATTTATAGATGTGTGAATGAAGAATATGCATAAAGGTATATTTCTAAATGCCTTCAATTTTAAAATGCTTCAATTAATTTGCATTTATTGTTACTAAACCAATGTAATTACATTTGTAAATGAATTTATGTTTTCCTCACGAAGCTATCTTCAGGGAACATAAATGTTGGGTCATGTTTAATTAATTATAAGTTATAGACAAATAGTCCGGCAACCAGAAGTTAATTTATTAATTGTCATTAATTTTTTTTTCATGAAATGATGTAATAACTAACTTGGCATTCCCTTACTTTTGAAATGTTTACATTGAGTGTACGCATTTTTTTCACAATTGCATCAGTTATGGCTTTCCTATTTTCATTTGTATTTCGATAACAGCATCAGTGTAAAAAAAGCAACGAACCAATAGAGGCATGATTACATTATAGTTTAATTGAGAATATCAATATGGTCCTGTTTCCACAAAACGGACCATGCACTTTTTTACATGCAGGATTTTTACAGTTTTTATCATCGTTGTGTTGTCACTAAACCAATTTTAGATAGATGAAGATTGCGACTACACAATTCAAAAGTCTTTGTCATTCAGTAACTCGTCCGAAACGTTTAGCCTTGGTTCATCAGGCCAAGAGAGCCGATAGTGTAGGCTTAATCACTGCGGTATTTTGATCACTTTCACATAGAAGTTTTATAACCTATTTCGAACACGAATACTTACTATCTCTTTAATGGTTAATTATTGCTTGACATCATTGATTATTGATCACTCATTCTTGAGAAGAAAAAATGACTTAAATTAGAAGAAAAAATATTATTAATAGACTTATTCATAAAAAGGATTAACTTTTCTTATTGTAGTTTATTATTTATATCTATAAACTTTATTTAACTACATCTTTATTTACTGAGTTAAAAGCTAAAAACTGTTAAACTCACTAAATAAGGGTACTAAGTGCGACCGATATCGCTGAAAATAACTACTTGAACTATGATATAAGATTTCACTATGGGTTAAGCAAAATTAATTTTTGCCATTATCAAAATGAAACGTACGTCAAGCTGCACCCGTCCTTTCCTAAAGATAGTTGGGTCCCCAGTTATGTAAAGAGAAACTTCACTGTCAACACCTTTGACAGCATCGATAAAAGAAGTAGAGCTCTAACTCTCTTGGCATCGAAGCTGGAAACAAAACCAAATCTCGTCTCAAGTGTAATGGTCGCTCTGATACAGATTTCGTTATTAACAAACGCTCGCGTAAATCAAAACTATTTTAATGAAAATAAAGTTGTTCCAAATATTGATTTTATTAGTGATAGTTTTTCTCGCAAAATTAATTATCGTATTCGTAAATATAAACTTGACATTAAATTCGCAAATTAAAGTAACATAAAATTATGTTACTTATTTCGAAACAAGAATAATAATAATACACCTTAGCTAATTGTTTTCTTTGTAGCAACTTCTTAATCATAATAATTGCAATATTAGTTTTGTTGTTTATCCGCATGGAGCACATTGAACCACTTTGGTAGAAATTTCAAAATTAAAATTGAGGAGATTAAATGTTAATAAATTATTAAAATTAATTATTAATTATTAATAATATTAATTATTATAATAATATTAATAATTATAATTAATTATTAATTATAATTATATTATTATTATTATTATTATTAATTATAATTATAATTATAATAATATTAATATTAATAATAATAATATTATTAATAATTATTAATAATTAATTAATTATTAAAATAAATTAAATAAATTATTTAAATTAAATAAAAACGTCCAACAACTCAAGAGATTACTAAGGATATCCTCAACCTTTCATCCGAGTTTGATTTTGGTTCATTTGATTTAGTATGTCCACACTGCTGAGAAAAGATCAAAAACATGTTCAATGTGCCCAACCCGCCACTATCAAGAATGGAGATGCAGCAAGTCCCCTGACTGATCGCTGTTTGAAATGTACCGCGAACTGTATTGAAGACTGACGTCAGTATATTGCTAACTTTGGATTGCCCTGTCAAAACCAGTATCAACGAATCACAACTATAATTCGAAAATTGATTTGTGCTTCGTTGTGATTGCCTGGCATGATGTTATTAAATATAAATACACATGTCAACGGATTCTCATCGAAGATCGCACCCACAAACTGAAAGCTGTAACAAATACGCGAGTGATTCACAACCAAAAGCAGTTTAACTTAAATTAATAATGGCAGTTATTCGATTAAGCAATCAAGCAGACTTTTAGAGTCATAATCACACATTTTCACTAAAAGTTGACGTATCTTGATGAACAATACGTCAAATAAAAGTCTAGGGTTTGACTGTTCATCTCATGCGGGTTTCATCTCTTCATCTACACGATTTCATGTTTAAAAATTATGATTTATGAAATGGGTTTTACTTCTGTAGAGGCACATTAAGATTAGGTAATGAGTAGACATCAATTCATCATGAAAAATGCGAATTATCATATCATTGTTATAACATCAGGATAAGCTTAACGATGTAAAATGTGGAACGCCTTTATTTCTGAACAAATATTGCCAGTGATAGACCTATGCGTACAATAATAAAATTACTAGATCCTGTACAAATTATAACTAACAACCGATGGAGAGAAATATTTATAGATCAGCTTACCTATTAACAACATGATTGTTCGAGTCATGGCAATGACTTATTTTGCATAAATTAGTCAATTCAGTTTCTTAGATTGTGTCATTCGTTTCCAAGAGATAATAAAATCAATTACCATGTATCCTGATTCCATCGATGTACAGTAGAAGTCAAATGACAAATCATGAAATATACGAATGAAACTCTGAAAGTGTGGAGACAATTTATTGTTAAATGATTCTGAAAAAAACCCTAGATGCCCGTTTTTGGATAAAACATGCATGATGCATGTGTCACGGATAAATCCTATCAAGAAATTTCATTCCTTATTAAGTAAAATGGTCTTTTTCGGTGTAGTTATAACTACATTAATAATATTTAGCATTGTAAAGAGTGGGAAATGTATATAAAAATTACTCTGAATAGTAATTTGGAATTGTACATGGTAAAAACATCGATGATCCATGTACGCGGATAAAATACATAATTAAAAGAGCGCTTCATGTAGTGAAGAATTGTCCATTTGAGTTAGATACCGACTTTACTAATAATATTGATGCTGTAAGAAGTGACAAATGCATTTAAATTACTCAAAGAATCGCTCATGGATAAAACATTGATGATCCATGGATATCGACATATGAAACATGTAGGGCCTATGCGACATATGAAATATGCATGTCTACTATTATTTCGAGTATTTTAATATATTTGATGAAATGGTGTGTATAAAAAAGATATTCAGGTGACTTCATCGCTTCTCTCTCTCTCTCTCACTCACTCACTCGTTCCCCTTTTCTTCTTCTTCTTCAACTCATTTTTCATCATCTTTCACATCCACTACATGTACACTGTAGCTACAATAGCAACATCAGTCAATGCTGACGAACAGGTCAACAATATTAGGCCTACACATGACATGTATTTTCAATACTAAGCAACCCAATTAAAAAGATGACGTTGAATCAACGGTGAAAAAACGTTGATGTTCAACGAGATTTTGGTTGATAAACGGTTGATTCAACGTTGATGGATGGTTGATATCGTGACGCTTTGGCCGCTGATATAACGTTGATTCAACGTTACTTAAAAACGTTGAAGAAAGTGGGGTGATCAACGTTTTATCAACTAATTTCTGTTAATATAAAACCTTCTTTAAACTGATTTTCAACCTTACATCCTCATTACCCGTTCAACGATATAAGTAAGGAAAATATCACAATTGTTGATAGGCATATTTATTTACATTTCAATGACGTAATTTGACATGAGCAAAATGACATAAAACTGGAATCACAAACTGCTGGGTCACTTGGAACATCCGCTGAAAATATCGGGCTTCATGCAATATGGAGTCATGCATTAAACACATAAAATCATCCTATATCCGTACCTATTATGGTGATTGAATATAAAAATGCAATTAAGTAATTTGCAGCAGAATTGAATTAATCCTGCAATGTTTTGACCGGGAATTGGTAGAATAGCTGTAGAAGAAAATGTTTCATATTTGAGGTTCATAAACTCTTACATGCTCTAAATTTTGCTGATCATTGCTTATATGACGATTATGTGACTTAAAACGAAAATGAAACAAGGTGCGAGCTACATAAAACGGAAAATCGGGAAAAACCAGGGTTTGAATGCGTAAATTTGAAATATTTAGCCTACATTAGTTTAATTTCGTAAAAAACGGAAAATTGCGATCCCTGATAACAAACCTATATAAAATGGCAGCGCAAACGATTATTCGGAAGATGCTACTCTGAAATATTCTTTAGATTTTTCTTGATGGAGCTTTGTCGACCGCAAGGGTGCCATCATAGTTTATTGAGTAATATAGTTAGATATTTGAAATTTGAATAAAAAACGATTGAACAATCATTCAGCTTATGGAGTTTTCTTCTGATTAAAACAAATACATTATGACACGATGCGCTTCTTTTTAGCTATAGGGCCTACAGAATATAGCGCTTTAAACTGAAGTAAGTGTTCTTTATTCAAATTTCAAACATGATCGTCTTTCCGTACAATAGTAACCTCGCAGTAAAACAGTGGTTAGGCCTACACATTTGGTAAAATATTCCTACTAAAATTTTACTTTGTAGGATAACATCGAGATTACAAAAACTGAGACCTTCTCTCCCAAGTAAACAGCAGAAGGGATGGACATCTTTCAAAAACACAATTTTTCATCCGCTTAAGAATTTAGCAAATGAAGAAAGCTTTACCACCATACAAGATGACGTTTATATAGTAGCACACATCGAACGATCAGATACAAATAATCTTGATGAAAATCACTTTTATCAACATATATGGGAAATTTCACTATCCGGATTTGATCACATCCTTCATTTGAAAATCCTTCCAAACAGAAAACATGCCCACAGCCCGAATGCGTATTTCACGTCATCTGGAACACTGTCATTTCGAGTCGAACACCGTCGCGCCGCTATCAGTCGCATTTTAAAGAATAGAGGTGATACCATTTTCTCTGTTACAATTCAACAGAGATTCACTACTCAAATGAAATTTGAGGCGATGATGCGAGGTAACTCAAAAGCATCTTTGGTTGGATCACAAGGCGGTTGTCCGAATCTGATGATCACTTGGACGTTGCGAGTATGAGAGACTTATGGGTAAATAAAATTCCAGTAGCTTTCGGGGCTAATTAGCTCAAATAACAAGACAGAAAAGCAGCCGAACGTAGGTCAGGTATTGAGTCATCGATGCACAGATAAGACGAGTTTGCACAGCCTCAGCAATCAACACCTGTAAAATGAAGACAACTTTTGTGCTGATGTGCAGAGCAGAATTATCAAACTTAACTACCCTCAATTTACATTCCATGGGTAGGCCTACTCAAAGTTTAAAAAAGAAATCATTTATAGTAATATTAGGCGTTATAGTAAAGATAATTAAGAAAATTGCTTTTGGATCATTTAATCTTCGACAATGTGGCATGCGATATTCACTGGAATTTTGATAGCAAATGAAGAAATTCAGGAGTGGACAAATTGTGATTATTATCAATTTATTAACAATTTTCTAATCAATGCTCGTAGTATTTATCAATTTCATTCTGATATTCAAGTAACTTTTTTTAGAAAAATGTGATCTGCAAATAAAAACGGAGTATGTAGCCTATTGCCGACCGCTTTTTCAACAATTCATGCGATGAAAATATTCAGGAGCGCTTGAATTTTTATTATAAAATTGATACATGTAAATTCATTTTGATATCCAAACAGTTTGTTTAAAAACACAATCTACAAACACATACACACATAATATCCTCTTGTCTCTACTATTTATATGACATCTCTTCAGGTAATTCATGGTGACATGGACATACAGCAAACATGTGACCACAATACCTAGGCCTACAATAATATTGAAAAGTGCGAAGCATAATGCGTAGTAAGTCAACACAAATTCAGATGAAAGTGTAGCAATGAGTTTGCATTTTGATTGTTTTATACTTGTCGTAAAGCATGAAGAATTATTGATTAAATTGCACAATTAAACCCATTGTAGGGCTTTAACACAAAACTAGTCTTGTGCGCATAATTATACGGTGTGCATGTAGCCGTATACAACGTGTAGTTCGTGGTGTAGCATTTATACCTTTAGTGTGCTTGATTATTTTTCTTAAACGACTCGAAATATCAAATTGATGGTATTTTTTTAAATGTGGCAATTCTGAAATAAGTAATTACCACAGGCGATAGCTACAGGTTTTCAATTCAATGGAAATTAAAATGGAAATAATGACCTATTTAAACATGTTTCCTTGATGGATGCATCTTTAAGAAACGATAGAAAAATTATACACTTAAGCAGAAATCGAATAGCAATAATAATTGTCGAAATTGATAAAAACATTATCCACCTAAACTTTTTGCGGTCCTGAAATAGAATTTTTAGATCTTGCCGCATGTTAAACTGTTTCAAAAAATTTTTCAATTATTTGTCATCCAAATATTAATGCTATAGTATAAGTAGGCCTATAGCCTGATACACATCTAAATATTGAAGTGCTAAATTACAAAGAGTTTTATTGTGCTAATCAAATTCTTTCATGCTCATAGTTTCTCAAATTTTTAGCATGCAACTACTCTGTCTCAACATGCCCAGATGTTTGTGCTATTTTAAATACAAGCAATCAGAAATTACGGATTTAAAAATAATATAATATCATTTCAACATAATTCCATTTAATTATAATTCTTTTCACGACACAATCAACTTTTTATCAATTTTTCAACGAGAAACGTCGACTTGAAAACTGATAAACATGCACAACTCAATTTCACATATTGAATTCGAAGTAAATAAGCCTTGAGCATGTGACATCATTTTTTTTCATCACACATGCAAATGAATTCAAAGTATTGGTAGGACTCCTTGTGATAAGTCTGCTACACAGCTAAGAGTAATTGAGATATTTTGTTGTTACCAGTAAATTATATGAAGTATGACGCTTATATCTTTTTATCATTTGTAAAAGTAAGAGCAGATATAACAGTAATCACTAATAGAAAGGTCTATACGTTCATGATCAATGAACCCAAATCCATGCCCAAATCTCTCCTTCGATTTTGTTTTTGGGATTTCCAAATACATGTACCTAGACTTGCAGTTAAATGCTGAAACAAAATTGACAAGCTAAATCTGAAAACATTTAGAAACTTGCCCTTTTTCTGTAGTCTGATCCAATAGATGATTTTTTAATTCAATAATTCTGATACATGAATCAAAGGAACTTGATGGCTTCATTGAGTAGAAGAACTCACTGACTACATACGAGTGCTTTTCATTTTCGATTTGTTGATAATTGAAAGAGAATTGATGGTAAATCCATATAACTGGACACATTGCAGGTCATTGAGGTAGTCGTAAGTAGATTGTGCTCCATGTATTGTGCATGATATTAACGAAGTAAGATGATGAAAAACGTGGACGATCACAAAGCCGACTAAATAACGGTGTGTAAGTAGAAATATCCTCTTGATGCGCTGACTTTTGTAATAGCAAGCAGCACACGTAAACACGGGTCAAATAAACCACGAGCGCGAAGAGTGCACAAGCTACTGCGCCTGACTTGCGCAGCTTACTGTTTCACGTCTGGGCGGACAATAATTATAAGCAGGGACTATGAGTCACAGGCATCAACAATTGGCAGCGGGAGAATATTATCGACCACTACTTCTCAATCTGCACGCAGATGCGGCCACGGCCATCACAGGCTGCCAACAATGTGACTGAACTCTCTCAGCTGCGTGCGCGTGGCGATCGAATTTCCTTAAGTGACGGAAAGTTATAGAAGCGAAATACGATTACGCAGATGGAGCTGGATGCTTATGTATTTGTTAGTCCAGTTACACACTGATTTAATATCAAAATTTTTGCAAATTATTAGCCAAGCAATTTGGCGAACACACGAGCAAATCGATCAAAATCGACATGCTGATGGGTACGGTATACGTGGAGCTTATAGATTTCAATTGACAGATATTCGATTTGAGAAGGTAAAATGTGTGCCAGTAGAATTGCTTAGGCTCCCTTTGAGAATATACGTATGTCATGTGTAATTGTTGACCTGATTCGTTCGTCAGTGTTGATTGATGTTGTTGCTATAATAGCTATACAGTACACATGTAGTGAGTGTGAACGATGATGAAAAATGAGAGGAAGAAGAAAAGGGGACAGAGTGAGTGAGAAAGAGAGAAGGAGATGATGAAGTCACCCGAATATCTATTTTATACAGGCATAAAGTAGATATTCGGGTGACTTCATCATTTTTTTCTGTAGGTCTACAAAATTTCATCAAATAAAAAGAGCACATGTATATAAAATACTCGAAATAATAGTATATACGCATGTTTCATATGTCAATGTTGTATCCATGAGCGATTCTTTGAGTTATTTAAATGCATTTATGTCACTTCTTACAGCATCAATATTATTAGTTAAAGTCGGTATCTAATTCAAATGGACAACTCTTCAAATGGACAATGAAACGCTCTTTTAGTTATATTTTATCCACTTACATGGATGATCGATGTTTTAACCATGTACAATTCCAAATTATAATTTAGAGCAAATTATACATACATTTCCCACTCTTCACAGTGTTAAATATTATTAGTAGCGTATAGCCATTCTTATTCCAAAGAAAGACCATTTTACTTAATATGTAGCCTAACGATACGTCTTGATAGGCTTTATCCATGGTGCATGCATTATCCATGTTTTATCCAAAAACGGTCATCTAGGGCTTATATCCGCAGAAACAATTAAAATGTTTAATCAACGTTTATTCGACGTTTTTTCAAAGCTTTTGACACCAAGTTGATTTTTGGTTATTTTTCAACGATGATTTCAACCGTACGTTCATCAGCAACGTTTATTCAACGTTTTTTCAACGTTTGTCACACCAAGTTGATTTTTGGTTAGTTTTCAACGATGATTTCAACCGTTGAAAAAACGTCATTTTTTACTTGGGAATTCTATCGGCACATATTTTGCTTCTCAAATTGAAACCTTTATTGAAGTTTCTAAGTTCCACACCGTGTCCATCAGCAAGTCGACTTTGATCAGTTTGTTCGTGCGTTCGCTAAATTACTTAGCTAGTAATTTGCAAAACTTATGATATTAAATCAGTATGTAACTGAACCAAACAATTGTATAAGTATCTCGCTCAGTCTGCGTAATCGTATCTCGCTTCTATAACTTTCCATCACTATATTAAGGAAATTCGCCACGCGCACGCAGCTGAGGAAGTTCGGTCACATTGTTGGCAGCCTGGTGGTGGCCGCATTCGCGAGCCATGAGCGGTTGATAATATTCTCTCGCTGCAAACTAGTGATACACTAGTTATTGTCCGACCATCACGTGGTCGCAAGGCGCAGTAGCTTGTGCGCTCTTCGTTCTCGTGGTCTATCGAACCCGTGTTTACGTCAACTGCTTAATATTACAAAAGTCAGCGCATCAAGAGGATATTCTACTTACACACCTTTATTTATTCATCGTCGGTTTTGTGATCGTCAACGTTTTTTCATCATCTTACTTAGTTATCATGCACAGTATGGAGCACAATTCGAAAATGAACACTCGCATGTAGTCAATGTGTTCTTCCACTCAATGAAGCCATCAAGTTCCTTTGATTTGTGCATCAAAATTAAAAATGCATCTCTTGGATCAAACTGCAGAAAAAGGGTAAGCTTCTAAATGTTTCCAAATTTATTTTCTCAACTTACAGCATTTAGCTGTAAGTCTAGGTACATGTATTTAGAAATCCCGAAAACAAAAATCAAAGGAGAGATTTGGTCATATGGTACAATCGATAAATCAAAAGTTGATTTATTGACCATGAACACGTAAAGACATTTCTATGACTACTGCTATCTCTGCTTTTAATTTTGCAAATACTAAAAAGCTACTAGCGTCATACTTAATTTAATTTACTGGTAACAACAAAATATCTCAATTCCTCTTGGTTCCTCTTAGCAGCACATTTTAGGAGTCTTTTACTTATACATAAATATCATAGCTATCAAGAAACACATCGTTTTACTTGGGTTTTCCATCACACAAATGATGTCAAAACATGCCCAAGACTTATTCACTTTGAATTCAATATGAGAATGCGCATGTATATCAGTTTTCACGACGACGTTTCTCGTTGAAAAATCGATCAAAAGTTGATTGTGTCGTGAAAAGAATCATAATCAAATGGGAATATGTTGAAATGGTAATACACTGCTTTTAAATTCGTAATTTCTGATTGTTTTGAAAATCGCACAAGCATCTGGGCATGTTGAGACAAAATAGTTGCATGCTAGAAACCGTAGAAACTATGAGCATGAAAGAACTTAATTAACGCATTAAAGTCATTTCAATTTAGCACTTCAATATTTGGATACGTAGTAGGCTATACTTGTGCTATAGCATTAATATTTGGATGACAAATAATTGAAAAAATTTTGAAACAATTAAACATGGTATAGGGCATAAAAAATCTATTCCAGGACTACAAAAGTTTAGATAGAGAATATTTTGATCAATGCGGACAAACTATTGACCTATTCGATATCTGCCTAAGTTATGCAATTTGATCTATTGTTTCTGAAAAATGGATCCATCAAGGAAGCTTGTTTAAATAGGTCACTATTTCCATTTCGTAAATATTGTACTGAAAACCTGTAGCTAACGCCAATGATACTCAATTAATTTTTTCAAAATTGCCACATTTTAGAAAATGATATCAATTTGATATTTCGAGTCGTTTAAGAAAAAAAGATGAAGCACAGAAAAGGCATAGATGCTACACGACGGAATGCACACTGTAATAAAGATCAGTTATGCGTTGCAGTCCAACAATAGGTTTAGTTTTGCAAAATCAGTTATTTTTCATGCCTTATGATAAATATAAAACAATCAAAGTGCAAACTCAGTGCTACTCTTTTATATCAATTTGTGTTTACTTATTACAAATTATGCTTAGCATTTTTCATTTCATCGTAGGCCTACTTATTATGGTCACATGCTAGTTGTAGGCCCGCATGTCACCATGAATACCTGAAGAGATGCTGTCATATGAACGGTAGACAAGATGACATTATGTGTGTATGTGTTTGCAGATTGTGATTTTAACAAAATGAAATTACATGTACGATGTTAATATTATATAAAATTCAAGCATTCCTGACAATCTTCATCGCATGACCGATTGACAAGCGGTCGGCAATAGGCTATACTCCGTTTTTATTTGCAGATAGCATTTTTCTAAAAACAGTTACCGGTACTTGAATATCAAAATAAAATTATTAATAAATACTACAAACATTGATTAAAAAATAATTCATAAATTGTTAATGATCACAATTCAACCATGAATATCTTCATTTGCTATCAAAATTCCTAAGAATAATATCGCTTGGCACATTGTCAGAGATGAAATGAATCAAAAGCAGTTTTCTTAATAGTCTTTACTACAACACCTAAAATTACTATAAATGATTTCTCTTCTAAACGTTGAGTAGGCCTACCCATAGAATGTTAATTAAGATTAGTTATGATAATTCTGCTCTGCACACCAGCACAAAATTTGTCTTCTTTTTACAGGTGTTGATTGCTGAGGCTGCGCAAACTCGTCGTATCTGTGCATCAATGACTCAATACCTGACCTACTCTCGGCTGTTTTTCCGTCTTGTCTTGTGAGCTACTTAACCCCGAAATACTGGAATTATTATTTACCCATAAATCTCTCATATATTCGCAACGTCCCAGCGATCATCAGCTTCGGACAACCGTCTTGTGGTCCAACCGAAGATGTTTTTTCAGTGACCTCGTATCATCGCTTCAAACTTCATTTGAGTATAGTGATTGTTTTTCCGTTGAACTGTAAATTTTTCGTGACATCACCTCTATTCTTACAAATGTGATGATGACGTCGCGACGGTGTTCGACTCGAAATGACAGTGTTTCAGATGACGTGAAATACGCATTCGGACTGTGGGCATGTTCTCTGGTTGGAAGGATTTTCAAATGAAGCATGATCAAATTCGTATAGAGAAATTTCCTTTATGTTGATAACAGTGATTTTCATCAAAATCATTTGTATCTGATCGTTCGATGTGTGCTACTATATGAACGTCATCCTATACGGTGGACAAACTTTGCTCATTTTCTAAATACGTATGAAAAATAGTATTTTTGAAGGATATTCATTCCTTCTGCTGTTAACTTGGGAGAGCAGGGCTCAGTTTTTGTAATCTCTATGAATGCTATCGTACAAAGTATAATTTTAGTAAGAATAATCATTTACCAAATGTAGGTGTAACAAATATTTTCTTACGCGATTACTATTGTGCGAAAAATCAATCATGCTTGAAATTTGAATTAAGAACAAAAGAACACACTTCAATCTATAGCGTTATATTCGGTATAGCTCAAAGGGAAGAAGCGTACCGTGCCATAACATATTTGCTTTAATCAGAAGAAAACTCCATAAGCTGAATCAGTGATCAATCGTTTCTTATTATAATTTCAAATAACTTTCAACTAAATTTCTCAATAAACTGCCATGGCACCCTTCCGGTCGACAATGCTGCATCAAGAAAATATATAAAGAATATTTCAGAGTAACACATTAATCGTTTTAAAACATTTCTAGAAAATACACGATATCTCTGATAGCTTTTAGAATTATAATTTGTTATTCGATCAGAGCCTTTTTGAAAAAAATACCTTATCTTACTAATTACAAATCACATCTACAAGCTCTTCTTTCTAATTTTTTACTCCATAAATTCATTAGAAATGTTTTTTGAATCGGAGATTGAAAACTGTGTTAGAGACTGATTCAATTGTGCTTCATTAATTCACGTTATGCATGAATTTTCCTTGTGTCTTCAATACATTGCTATAAACATGATGTTGATTTTATACACGGTTATTTAATTTGCATTTGTGAATTGCCTCTGTGACATGTGCAATTTTATATCGAAGATACTGTATGGCCTTAGCGCCACATCTATGGAGTGACTGGAATTTGCCAGTGATGTAATGAATGTATTTCAATTTGTATAGTAATTCTGCATGTTCGTAAATTTTACAATGTTGTATTCATGCAACATGTAGAATTCATCACTCCACGACAGAAATGTACTATGAACTTACAATACAGATTGTACAATGATACTAGCATCCCTGGTTAATTTCATATATTCGATGGTAAAATTATAGATGTCACATGATTAAATCATCGATATTTCATTGACAAAACATGCATGTCTCATAGATATAACATGCATGTCTCATACATATAACATGGATATTCCATAGATAAAACATACATGAAAATCATGCATGGCCATGTATGATCATGCATGGGAATCATGCATGTTTTATCCAAAAACGGGCATCTAGGGAAATGAGATGACACTGCGCACTCGGAAGTCGTAATATATGTGTAATTTTTTGGGAGATTTATTGCAGGAAGCCAATCTAAGAGATCCTCGAAATCGGTGATATCATCCTTGGGAATTCGAATTATCAAGTTTCCCTTCTTGTGTTCTCTCCTTCCATGCGAGCCGTTGCCGTTGATACGTTTTCCACAAAATGTTTGGTTTGGTTGATGAAGATGCCGAGGTATAGTAAGATGGGAAGTTGTTGAAAACACTGGGAACTGTAGAAAATTTGAGTTGCAATAGTTTCAATTCTTTTCTGGGACGCTTAGATGATCTTGAATTGTTGACTTGTCTAGATCATATCATTTTCGAGAAAGTGCAGAGAACAAATTCGCGAAGACCAATTTGGATGGAAGACGCTTCTTTGGCCAAAATTATCGACATCCTCTCGTTTAATTGCTCTTTGTCTTATCCATTTGTCGCGAAGAGTCTGGTCATGAGAAAATGCAAAAACCGAAATATGCACAGTCGTTGAGTTATCTGATGTGCTTTTGTGCACTTGCTGTTTATTATCGTAGGACGTAGACTGATCTGCAGGGCGCGCTGCTTTCCCATTTAGGCGCACGCATAATATATTTTGAGACAAGCTAACCAACTTGATGCTATAGCAACGCATCGATCAATCAGATGACGCTTGCCTCACATATTTGCATGCAGATTCGGCAGATCACTGTGAGGACGAAGCAGTTGACAGTATTATGACCGCGTATGCACACACTGTTGTGCTGTCCTGTATGAAAGTTCCCGTGAACAGCAGCTCAACGAATTGCCAATGAATTGCTCTTTGCGCTATCGAACAATGAAATCTATCAGTCCTGAGTCTGTATAGAGTGTGGACTATTCGTGAAAATTTATGACTTGCACATCCCGGTGCTCTAGATATCTCACAATGGCTAGAAATAGGTTGGAAGAAGCCCTTTCAAAAGGAATTACCCTAATTCACGGTCGTTCGGAGATAGCGAAAATAGACAGATAAATGGCTACTTAAAACAGCGCAACAACGTGTTCTCAGCAGGGTTTTCAACCTTCAAAAGAATTTTTTTCTTTAGTTTGCTTTCTCGTAGCGTTTGAGTACTAGCAACATTTTCTGCGCTGCAGCAAAGAATGTGTAGCAGATTAATGCACCGATTAAAATCGGACTGTTTTAATGTAGGATTGTATACACACATCTAATACATTAACATGCGTTTTTCTTCTTGTCAGGATGTTCTGTGAATTTCCATGTAATTCTATCTACATTTTGAATCACTCAAAAAGAAAATACAAGTAACGGAGACAGAACTGTTGACCCATAGCTGCCGCTATATGTAGACATGTATTGATACCTTAACTTACCACATGCTGCCGGAAATCTGGTCCTGATATCTGGTATGAGGAATTCCGTAATCCTTTTTGCAAGGGGTTGCCATGTTGTCTTTCATCTGTGCCACTTGCAAAGCAGAATGTGCTGACTATGCTTCTCGAGCGCAGCAGGAGTCCTCTGTTGTAAATCACAGCAGTGTTTAAGTTATATAGATCACACGAATTGGAGTGGACGAGATTTGCTAATATTGGTCCAATCAGAGCTGCTGTCGGCATATAGGGAGAACATGCCGACACTTCCCGATTTTCTAGTCATCATGTCGGTGCAGCCGTCACTTAGCCGATTGGTACCGACAACACCTGTGTCGGCATTCGCTCGGTGCGCCGACACGGTTGACAGCCGACACTGCCCGACTATTTGACGAGGCATCCCCGACGATTTTTTTCACCGGGGACTGAGTATACAATATATTTTTATGTAAAGGTAATATACGAACATGACTACTTTCCACTATTTAGTTGCTACAATATCCACGATTTCGCCGGTTGGGTAAAAAAATCAGCTCGCATTAGTAAACAAATATCTACCAACTAATTATAGCAACTTTTTCGCCAACTGTCGTTTTTCAATATTAAATAATAAATATTAGAAATTATATAAAATTATAATAAATAATAATTTATATTTTTTAATATTTTTTTTGCGGAGATAGTTTTTACACGAAAATGAACCTTCAAAAAAATTATCCACAAAATCGCTACCTCGCCAGATAATCTGTTGATATTAGCAAGATGCGTTCCCACAGGGTTAGACCCACAATGGGGTACCGGAGTACCCCAGTATAAACGCAATGGATACGTGCTCAAAAGGAAATGAATTACTTCAGCTATAATGGTATGGCCATATTCTATGCTTATTTTAATTTACACAACAATTTATCTAATAGTCATGACTCAGACACATTATAGTCCTCATATGTATAGTTTTGCATATAGGCCTACTTGTCTACTGATATGCAAATTGCAAATATTCTATCTAAAGCTGAATAACTATAATATTGTATATACATGTATGAAGCTGTTTGCTTTCTGCTAAAAATTATTCTCGCATCAGTAATGGGCAAAAGACCGTTCCAGGCCACCACAAAATTCAAGAAAATAGTATCTTTAAAAACGACATAAATTCATGAATTTAGACCCTTTTTCAGGTTTTTAAGACCTAAATACATGAATTTAGTCCATTCAAAAAGTACCATTTTTGAAAAAATGGTACTTTTTAAAAACGACATAAATTCATGTATTTGAACCCTTTTTCAGGTTATGAAGACCTAAATTCACAAATTTGGGCGTTTTTAAAAATACCCAATTTTCAAATTTTTCAAAATCTCAAATTTGAGAATTACAATTTTCACCGCTTAAATCATGACCGTTCCAGGACACCGAAAAAATCAGAAAAGTTAAGAATCTCAAAATTTGAGAATTACAATTTTCACCCCCGCCAAAATCATGACCGTTCCAGGACACCGAAAATTAGTATTTTTAAAAACGTCTTTTAAATCCATTTTTCAGGTTTTTAAAATATATCATGTGACTAATAAAATTTCTTTAAAAATGGAAGAAACAAAAATGGAAGGAACCTCAAGAATATATCCTTCGTTATCATATGAACGTAGTTCTACTTTAATGGACATTGAAAAGATTAACATTGAAAAAATGAATAAAGAAAAACACAAAGATAGAGTTAGGTATATGAAAGATAAGGAATCTCAATTATTATTAAGATTAGAGCATTATAAAAAATTAAGAAAGAGATGGACTAAAGTTAAGAATGTAACACAAGGAATTGGCATATTCTTAACAATAAGTTTAGGTGCTTTAACAATTGTTATATCTTCAGGTGTTTTAGTAATTCCAGTAGTTGCTACAGCTTTAACAGGTACGGGTGTTTTTGCAACTTCACTTGTTACAATGTTAGATAAATCTTTAATAACTAAGAAACGAAAATCATTAAAAACTAAGCATTTACATATTAAAGAAGTCTATGACAAATTACATTACTACTTTCAGAGAGTATGTGATGATAATGTTATTACGTTAGATGAGATTGAAAAATTTGATCAAATAGCTAATGAAGTAAATCAAATATCATTTCAATCACAGACAGAAAAAGTTGATGATAAAAATAAAAAGGATGGCAAAATTTCTAGTGATGCTAAAATTTCTAATGAAGAAAATGACAAATTTTTTTTAGAAGAGCTAAAAACTTTAAGCGAAAATTTAAGCAAAACTTTATTGAACAAAACTTTATTAAACAAAACTTAAAACGAGAAAACTTTAAACGAAAAGATGTCAAACAACAAAGCAATAAAAAAAAAAATTTGTTCAGTAAAATGTTTTTGTTGTATTCCAATGTTACCACAAAATTCAAATATTATATTTTAAAAATGGATAAAATTAGAGCTGATAATTTTAAAAGAATAAAACAATTAGAAGAGTTAATAAAACAAAGAAATATTATGAAAGAAAATCATCTTCAACATAGAATGATAAAAGCTGGTATTCAATCTGATATGTTTGAAAAAATGCAGCAAACCGAGCAAGTAAGAACTGATTTTGAAAAAACTATGAAACCATTTAAAACTCTTGAAAAAGAAAGTACAAATAATGATAAACAAATTGATATAACAGATCCAGAGCACAAAACTATATTAGATGACTATGGATTACTAGAATCAAACATTAATAAGAAATTACCAAAATCTATGCAATTTGAACATTCTATTTCATTTATAGATGGAAAAACAATACCTAGATTTTATCTCGGACAAAAAGAAATATTTCCACAACCTTTTCGAGGTATAATTTTTTCACCAGATAAATCTCCTTTTAATTTAGATAGAAATTTTGTTAATCTTTTAAGAGGAGCAGATTTAAATAATTATGCTGTAGAAGATCTCATAAAATATAAAGCTATGTTAGACAGAGTTGGTGCAGTAAAATCTCTTAGACGTTATAAACAATTAGAAAATTTATTATCAACGGGAGTTAAAGTAGGGAAAGGTTTATCTGAAAAACAGAAAACTGAAACAACTGTATTTTTACCAGATGATCCACAAGAATTACTAAATAGATTAAATATTTTAATATCTGCAATAAAAGAAGGACATAATTCTAGTTTCAATGAAATTCATGCTATATTGAAAAGACTGTTAGAAAAGAAGATTCTAAATGAAGAGGATTATAAAAGTATAACCGCACATCTCTGATGTCCTCCAGGGCTTCGCCCGTAGCTGAAATATGTTGTTGTTTTTAATTTTTTTATAAAAAATATTTATTCAAAATTTTAACTAAAAAATGTGTTCAGCAGATTTAGACAAAATTAATAATCATTTAGAAAATCTAACAGAGATTTTGGGTTCATCAAAATTTAGTAAGACGTTAAAAATTATAACAACTACTTCATCACACACTTGTAATTTAGAACCCATTCTACATTTGGAACAAAATAAAAATTATCAAATTGCATTGACTAGTTTCTCTACATTTAACACTATTCAAAACGTTATCAAAGATGTGAATGATCAATTTAGATATTCTACTGATAAAGGCAAAACGTGGAAAATATTAACTTTTCTTCCTGGTTCTTACGAAGTTGAAACAATATCAAATGAAATTAAGAGACATTTAGGGATACCATTTAAAGATAAGAAACAATTACATTTTGCAGTTGAACCGGCAGTTAATAAATTTTCTCTTACTTTAGACGAAAGTCATCAAGTTGATTTTAATCATGATAGATCATTGTCAAAGCTATTAGGATTTAATAAACAAACTTATAGTCAAGGTTATCATTTAGGTGAGAAGATTCCAAAAATAACTGAAATAAATTCAATTGTTGTACATTGTGACATTATTGAAGGAGGATATATAAATGGTAAATTATCAAATTTAATATTCAGTTTTCCAGCTTTTACTGTACCCATTGGTTATAGATTAAATGTAATTCCACAAACATTAATATATTTTCCTATTACAAGAAAAACTATTAACAACATTGGCATTAGAATCACTGATGAAAAAGGACAAGAAATAAATTTTGGAGGTGAAGAGATTATGATAGATATTTTGGTTCGGGAGGTATAAACTCCCGTTCGAGAGGTATAAACTCCCACGCGAAGCTAGAGAAGTTAAATTTTCTTCTTCTTTAGAAACAAAAAATAAAAAAAAATAAAAATAAATTTTTTTATTAAAAAATGAGTGAACTACCTCCATTAAATAAAAAAAACTTAAATTTTATCATCATCCAAATTTATCTAATAAAGTTTTGTCAGTTATTTGTGGAAGATCAGGATGTGGAAAAACATATCTATTATTTAAAATTTTAACGACTCCAAATTTTTTGGATCATAACAATCTTATAATTTATACAACAACGGCAGAACAACCCGTCTATCAATTTTTAAAATATGGATTTGAAAATAATCTTAAAAAAACAGCAATTGCTTCATTATTCAAAGAATATGAAAAATCTGAAGATGAAGAAGAAATAAGTTCGTGGTGTGAAGAAGCAGCAAAAAATAATCAGTTAGTAGAATCTAATAAAAATAACCATATAAAGATACAATTAATAGATGATAGTGGTAATATGCAAGATCCTAGTAAACTAGATAAAACAATGAAACATTGTGTAATTTTTGATGATTGTGTTAATGATAGAAATCAGTCAGTTCAGAGAAAGTATTTTACAAGAGGTAGACATAATAACTGTAGTGTTTTTTATTTAACACAAAGTATGTATTCATTAGACGGAAGTGTTATTAGAAAGAATGCAAATATATTTATACTATTTGAAATAAATGCAAGAAACTTAAGTGATTTGTTAAGAGATTTATGCGTAAGAAATAAAGATGAATTTAAACAATCGTGTAATAATGCTTGGTCAAAAGATTATGGCTTCATTACAATTAATATTGATAAAAAAATTCATGAAAGAGTTATCGAACAATTGTTCTCTGACTGAAAGTCGATAGAAAATATTTTCGCGGAGTGATAAAAATATACAAATATAGTGTTATAATATTTTTTTATTTTATGTATATATGAAATTTGTCTATCTTAGAAATTAGAAAATTAAAAAGGTTCAGTAGTTATTCCATCAGGTAAAATTTTTCTTTTATCATCAAATGGATCTAATGCTAATTTATGTTCTTCTTTTAAATACATGTTATGTTTTTTTGAATTAAGTCTATAATTACATGCTGTTTTTATTTGATTATTAAATAATGCATTTTTATAATCTTGAAATGTTATTTGATTAGCCACTGATGCCTTTGAAATTCCTTTTAATGTTTTATGTGTTTTAATATTATTAGTTGTATCATAACAGTAACATTTAGATTTTAAAAATATAGCTTCTGTTATGAAATCTTCATTTCCTTCTAATTCATCTTTTACTTTACATAAATCAGAAGGTTGAATGATATCTTTTATTTTATTAATTTCTTCATCAAGTGTAGAATTATACGGTATTGTTAATTCTAAGAAAACAGAATCGGTATCTGTAAAGTGTAATTTATAGTTTTTGCCATAAGCAGGTGCTAAATAATCATATATAAATCTATACATAAATAGTTTAGCTAATTCTAATATAGTGAAACCAATGAAATTAAACTTATCATGTTTTACGCTAATTCGACGTAAATGTACAGCACATAGTTCATCACTAAATCTAGTAGTTCTTTTATATGTAGGTTTCCTTGTTAAATTTTGAAACCTATCTTTATCATAAACTATTTCAATATTTTGTCTATTACGCACATTTTCTAAAGTCTTACCATAAAATGCATTATTCATTAATTTGAAGAACACGTTTCCAAAATCATCTTTATTTCTTTTAGCTATTTTACGTTTTTCAATATTGAACTCTATATAATTTTTTAACCACCTAGATTTTTGATAAAATAGTTTTCGATGTATTTTGGTGAGAATCATTCCATGATCTAAATACCAATCTAGCATTCTTCCTTCAACAACATACTTTCCTTTATTGCTTTGTGTTAACATAAGTTTTTTTGTTGGTCTGTATTTCTTAGGAATTAAAGATTTTTGATAATCTGAAAAATCTTCTATATTAGGAATTTTGTTTTCGGGACAGAAAGGAAAATATTTTGTTTTATCTTTTATTTCATCAGGGTATACTAAATCAACTTCATATATATAACCAAAATTACGATTTCCATCATATGTTTTTTGATAAACAAGATTATTACACCATGTCATTTCACCTGTTGGTAATTCTTGTATCATGCAAGAAGAATATAAGCTATTAAAATCATAATATAATAAATAGTTTTCTCTCATGAATTCATCAATTGCATTTTCACGTTCTACTCCTTCTCGTTTCGTTCGAAAAATTTCTAATATTTTTTCTTTTTCTTCTGGAGATAAAGGTTTCATTATTCCATATTCTTGTGGATTTACTTTCTTATTATAACATTTAACATATCTATTACCTAAAACTGATGAAACTCCACCTCTAATTCCAGATTCAAAAAATAATAATTTATCATATGTATTTTCTTTATAATGTTTAAGTTTAACATTTGTATGTTTTAATCCTGCTAGCCATGTTAAACCTGGTGTAGAATAACAATAACATGGATCTATTCCGTAATATTCTAAACACATATCACGAAAGTTTTCAAAAAGATCAGCTAGTATTAATACATCTATCTGAAGATATTTCATTGTATAATCATACATTGTTTTACAATTTAACTCTCTCCAATTTTTTTCAGCTTCTGCATAGTCTTCGTCAGATAATTTTGATTGTTTTAATGTTGATTTAAATTTATTTATTGGAGGAAGTTGTTTTTCTTCCATAATTTTATTCACAGAATTAAAATCAGTCTTCGACTGTGAACCACAGGTTTTATCTCCAGTTATATCAGTCTTCGACTGTGAGCCGCAGGCTATATACTCATACGGAAATATGCCTTTTAAAGGTTTTAAATTATATTTATTTAATATTTTACATTGTTCAGATTTCAAAGTTTTTCCCATAACATCTAATGAATAAGGAGTAAAAAATCTAAATGCATCTAAAATTCTAATACAACCTAATTGCATTGAAAAATATTCTTCTTCTGTTTTACATAGTACATTTATTTGTTGTTGTTGTAATTTTTCAGATGAAAATAAATCTTTCATTACTAGATTACTAAATCTATTTTACATTTTTGTAAACTTTTATTTAAATTTTCTAATTTTTGTTGATATTCTGAAGATAAAGATGAATATTTGTAATTATAATCATCAGTACGTCCTTTATAATTATTATGACTAATCATTATTGGTGATAGTGTTTTAACAAGTTCAAATTTTTCAGTACATATTATTTTTCCTTGGTAAAAAATATTATGATGCATGTAATTTCCTCTATCATTATATACTATTTCTGATTGACATAAATTTTTATTATTCAAATAAAATTTTTTTGAATCTGAGTAAAGTGGAATAATTTTACCAATAGAAACATAATTCACATTTAATTCAAAAACATTTACTTCTATTAAATTTTTATTCTTTTTATGAAACTTTATTAATCTATTATAATCATATGGAAATTCATCTAAGCCATCAGAAAGATCAAATTCATTTATGTATTCTTCTTTATTATAATGACTTAGTCTTTCTTTATGATATTCTGCAGGATGTAAATGTGCTATAATACTCCACAGAAAACAATAATCATCTTCATTTTTTATGTTGATTAATTGTGGTGAACTGAAAGGTAAAGGAACATAACTACCACCAGTATTATTTTTATATTTATCAATTACTATTTTCTTAGATAGTATTTTAACAAATCTCCAACCAGATTCACGTAACTGGGCTTCAATTATACAATTTTCTAATTTAAGTATCATCGATTCAAATATGGGTTGTATATCATTTACATTATGAATTTCTTGTGAATTTGTAAAATGTCCTTGTATTATTTCTTCAGGAATTCCATCAGGTCCATTTTTTGTATAAAGTACTTCTACATTCATATAACATTTGAAAGATTTCTTAAATATATTATAAAAGTTGGTTAGAATATCAGAAAAAGTTTTATCGGTTTCATTATATTCAACGGGCGAAGCCCTGGAAGACATCTCCGATGTCCCGCGAAAAGACTGATTAAATAAATATTTTATATTTGCTAAGGCTTCATCGTTTCGTTCAGCTTCATCAAATTCATCAGTATCGCTAAATAAATATCTTCCATCTGGTACGGGCGAAGCCCTAGAACCTTTGGTTTGTATGGTCTCATCTTCACTATTAAAAACTTTTTTATATTCCGAATGTGAATAATCATCAAACATTTTTTTAACTTTTATATCAGTAGGCAATGTTTCTAGATAGTTTGTATAATTATTTAATTTTAATATATTTTCTTCATCAACTCGATCTACATTTTGTAAATGCAATTTACTATTTAAATGAGATTGATAACTTCTTTTTGTTTGCAACTTTTTTTACATAAGACACAATAAAACTTGGTATTTTCCATTTTTTTATTTTTTAAGGAAAAATTTGTGTTTTAATTTTAGATATAAACATTCTAATATCTAGGACTTGAGTGTTATTTTATATTATTATATATTTCACGTTCTTTAGTTATTTTTTTTCTTTATCACATTAAGTTTTATCATATTAAGTTTCATCATATAATGTTTTATCAAAAGATAATTTAAATTTTTTTTCACTAGCTATTGATTCTTCATCATCATCATCAATTGATTCTTCATCATCATCATAAATTGTTTCTTCATCATCATAAATTACACTTTTTGGTATAGGATGCCCTTCCATGATAGGATACCATTCTCTTATTGGAATATCTAACTCTAAATTACATCTTTTATCTGATAATAATATAATAGAGAAAAATATTGGTCTTTGATCTCTTTTGGAAAATTTAATAACACCACCATAATCTGAATCACTTTTAGTTTTTGTTAAAGATGATAAAATTTTAAATTGATTAGATGTAAATCCTAATTTAAATTTTGTAGACCCGACACATAGTTGTCTAACAGTATCTTCAACTATACCATCATTATTATTTTCAATTGTAAGAAAATAAAATTTAGATAAATTTTTATAATTACTAATATTTTTATAATCTTTTTTCCCATTTACACCTTTTTCAGATGTTACAGAATCATTTATATTATCATAAGATTCTCTAAGATCGGGAAAAGCCCTAGAACCTTCAGTTCGTTTATTATGATTATGATTATGGTCATTGTTAATAGTATAAGGTGTTGTCCACATATAAATTTTCTCTTGTTGAGCTAAACCATTTATATAAGATTTTAATAAATTAATATTTAAGTTGGAATATAATCCTATATACGTATCATCATCATATCTTTGCGGCATTTCTAATGTTTCTTGTTTATAAATTGTGTCTCTATAATAAACTTGACATAATAATTCTTCATTATGTTTTTTACTCTCTATGTGAATGTTATATTGATTTTGATCGTCAACAAATAATCTAATTTTTTCTTTCGAAAAAGATTTTAATTTTTTAACTAATTCTTTAATATTGATATAATTAATAATTTTAGTTTCTATCCAATCAGTATTACTAATTGGTAACACTGCTCTAATAAATCCATAAACATTATTATGACCTATTATAACCATATTTTCTTTATTTAATTCAACATAAGCTACATCATTATATTTACTTGCAATCTCCATAAATTTAATAAATGGATCCCCCGGAAATAAACAATAATTAGTTTCTATAGAAGGTAAACCTTTAGTCTGTTCTCTAAATATTTCGACTTGTAATTGAAATAAAATATTAACATCTATACATGGATTATTATTATTATTATTATCAAAACATTTATTTTCAAATCCCGTTGATCTCGTCGAATAAGAAGAACAGGATGATGCGGGCGAATATAATTTTTTTAAATTTGGATTTTCCATTTTTTTATTTTTATTAGAAAAAATTTTATTTTTTATTTTTATTAGAAAAAATTTTACTTTTATTAGAAAAAATTTTACTTTTATTAGAAAAAATTTTATTTTTTTATTGTTAAAAAATGATGTTACCAAATGTTGGTGGAGGTGCATATATCCCGAATAATCGTGAATTAGAAATAGAGATAGAAAATTATATCATGAAAACTGGAGACGTTTTATCTGGACCATTGCATCTTTCTATTCTTCCGCAACAAAATACAGAGTTAACAAATAAACAATATGTTGATACACAAATCAATGATTTAAAGGAAAAATATATAAACGATGTTTTGGTTCCACTGATGAATGAATTAAAGTTTCTAAAACTTAATGACAAATCATTAAACGAAAAATTATTAAAACTTGATAAAAAGGATAGAGAGCTAGAAGCAGATATAGCAAAACTTTTTAAAAAGATTTCAGAACAATCAAAAATTTTAATATTACTTTCTATAAAGTTAAAATCTGCTGTAATTAAAAATAAACTTCAGATAAAAATGTTAAAAGAACAATTAGAAGATGAAATAGAAAAACTTCCTGAAAGAATTAAAAAAAATTTAAAGCAGTTACAAACTACATTCCAAAAAAGTGTTGATGAATTAAGTTCTAAAATTACTCAACAAATGAAAAAGATGAATAGAATAATAAATGAAGTAAACTCACTTAATCAAAAAGTTGATAAAATGAAAACTCTTAAAATCAATTTAGAAAATGAATTAAAGAAAAATTTACAAGAAAACTCTAAAGAAAATAAAGAGCAGTTAGATGCTGTTAAAAGACAATTAGATGTTCTTAAAATTAAGTTAAATGCACTTAAAACGGCGTTGAAGATGAATCAGGAGAAAATGCAAGTTAATAGAAAAGAAATTAAAGTACATCACACGCTGCTTGACGCAATAGATAAAGTGCAACAGTCAGTTAATAAAGTTATCTCGAAGTTGTTGTCCATTCACAAACGTAAATCTTAAACGAGTATTGTAAATATTAACTTAAATATTTTTACCTACAAAAAATAAAAATCATAAAAAATATAAATATTATTTTAAAAATATAAAAATATAAATATAATTTTAAAATATAAAAGTATAAATATAATTTTTAAAAATGGATAAAATTGGAGCTAATAATTTTAAAAGAATTAAACAATTAGAAGAGTTAATAAAAGAAAGAAATATTATGAAAGAAAATCATAGAATGAAAAGAATGATTGATGCAGGTTTGGTTCCTGTTCAAGTTAAACCAAAAACGCAATCTGTAAAAGTTAAGAACAAAAAATAAACATTTTTTATAATTTATTTTTTTCCCAAAAGTCAAATTTATTACTAAAAAATGCCTATAATTTATAAACACAATCTTAAACAATTTGCTTCAAATCAAAAAATTGCTCATGAACCACGTATGAATCCGGTTTACCATTATGATAGTGTAGAAACTGTCGGAACACAAAAGTTCCTAGGCACCGCAGGTGCCGTCCAAAAAGAAGGGGATGGAATCTTTTCTGGTATTGGAAGTATCGTTAACTTAATTAAAAATAATAAAGATTTGATTACATCTGCTGCAAAAGGAGCAGCTGCTATAGGTAGTACAGCCAGTGCAATATCAAATGCTGTTAAATCACAAAACGAACTAAAACAACTAGAAGCTATTCGTAGACTCAAGAATGATTCTGAAGAACTAAAAAAATTAAAAAAACTTTCAGAGGAAACAAAAAAAAAATTGCTAACATAGCTGTAGAGGGTGATAGTAAACATAATGAAAAAACAATTGAAGAAATAAGAGGTAATGGTCTAGCAAAATTCTAAAATTATATTTTAGTAAAAATTTTTTTCTATCTGTGAGAAAAACAAAAAGTCAAATTATTTTTTATAAAAATGTCTTCGCTTATCGAAAATAAATTTAGATTAGACGATCCTCCGTTCGTCAGTTATAATCAAAAAAAGAATGACTATATAAGAATTGCTATGAATCCCGGATCTTCCAGTAGAGTAAATACTGGAGGAGATTTAATCTTTGAAGTTGATAATCAGCAGAGTTATTTATATTTACCTGATTCATTTTTACACTGTGAATATTCTTTATATAGTGATGCTAATTTTACAACACCATTACCAGATACCGATAATATTACACTAGAGAATAATTTTTTCCCAAGATTATTTACACAAATGCGTTTAGATGTTGCAACTCAAAATATAGAAACAATAAGTGATTCTCCAGGTGTAATTGATACAATGCTTAGATTTGTAACAATTGGTGAAAATAATAAAAAGTATGAAATCGAAGGTTGGTTTCCTGATACTAATGATGGTATAATTGTTGATGATTTAACTCACGCCGGAACAGATGCCGCAGGAATTGCGAAAGATGTAGAAAATATTGCAAAACATTTAAATAAAACAAACAATACTGCATATAAAGAAAGACGTGAATTTAACAAGAAAAGTAAGCAAACAGTAAATTGGTCATTGTCTCCATTATTCGGATATTTAGATTATGACAAAATATCATATCAATTTAAATTTAAATTAATAATTCATCGTACGGCAAATAATGAATTAATCTTTTTTGGCAAAACTGGAAAAAAAGCATATTTAAAAATTGATAGACTTGAATGGTGGATTAGGCATATTACTCCTAGTTTAGAGGTTGAAACAGCTATTGCAAAAAGATTAAATACTAACAAACCAATTCCAGTTAATTTTCTAAAGCGTACTGCTAGTTCAGTAACTTTTTCCGAACAAAGATTTAACTGGCATTTTACTAGAACTGCGAATACTCCAAGATATTTATTACTAACATTTCAAAGAAATAATTCTCCAAGTTTTGATAAGAACAATAATCTCTTCCATATTAATACAATTCGAAGTTTACAAGTTTCATTAAATCAAACCCGTTATCCAATTGATCCATTAAGATTTGACGATAGCAATAATCAATTTATGGAAGGATATGATTCTTATCGAAATCTTTGTATAGAATTTGGAGTTGAACCACAATTAACTCCTGGAGATTGGAGACATTTATATCCTGTTTTCTGTTTCGATTTAAGTGCACAATCTGAAGATATTATCAAGACTGGTTGTGATGTAACAATTAATATTGAAAAGAAAGATTCCACAACTTCATTGATGGCTTATGGTTTATTGCTAGAAAATGTAAAATATTCTATTGAAGTTCTTAATGGGAAGATGTCTAGGATAAGCTAAAGCCAGAGGAGCTTCGCTCCGATCGGTTAGTAACCTTAGGACCTTTGGTCCGATAGGCTAAAGCCCTAGACTTCGTCGTTTAATTAATTTAATTTTTTTTCATAACTAGAATAGATTAAAATTTTAATATCTTAAAAATTTTTCGTAACTTAAAATTTTCGTAACTTAAAATTTTTTTATTAAAAATGTCGCAAGCGAAAAGTAATAATAATAATAAAACTGTTGAATTAAAATTGCGTAATATTGTTGACAAAAATACCCCTAAAACTATTACGATTAACAAAAAAAGTATTACATAAGTAAACCAATGATAGAGAATATTCAATTACAAGAAGAAAAGAATGGCGGGATTCTCCCATTAATTCCATTAATAATAGGTGGCATAGCTGCAGCAGGAAGTGTTGCAGGTGGGACAGCTGGTATTGTCCAAGCAGTAAATAAAAATAAATCAGAGAAGGCAGCATTAGAAGAACAAAAACGTCATAATAGAGAGTCAGAGAAAGTTGCTAGAGGGCATGGAGAAGTAGATAATTTTATTAGTAAATTAAAATTAGTTGATGAAGGAAAACGAGTTCTTAAAAATATTCTCCACAATGTTGATGACTTAATAGAAATTAAAGAAACTAAAGATGGTTCTGGAATATATCTAAGTCCTAGTATGATAAGGTAATAACCTCAGAACCTTTGGTTCTTTTCGGTAAAACAATTTTTTTTTTGTTTTATCTTTTAAATTTTTTTTTATCTTTTAAAATGAATTCTAAAAATTCCGAAAATTTAATTAAATTAAAAATTTCTAATTTAGATTTATTGAATTATCTATTAAACAAAAATAAAAACTGAAATTGTAAAATTTATGAAGGTAACGACGACAAACAAAGTTTGGCTACTACCTACGGTGGTGACATACAAAAAACATTAGAAAACTTTCCTGGATTTATTTGGAGTAAATATTCGAAAGAAAAACATCTTCCTGGTCATTCATATACCGGTCCAGGAACTCGATTAGATATAAGACTAGATGAGAATAATAATCCGAAACCAGGTGAAGAACCGATAAATAGAGTAGATGCCGCAGCTTACAGGCATGATTTAGCTTATCGAAATCATGATCTAAGTTCTCGACATGCAGCTGATCAGAAGATGATTCAAGAATTAGATAGTATTCAGAATCCTACATTTAGAGAAAAAATTGAAAGAATGTTTGTTAAGAAAGCTTTACAAGCTAAAATATTATTCGGTCAGGGTTTAAATGAAAATCATAATTCAGACGTTTATGCATCTGAAATTCATAAAGAATATAGAAAGCCTAAATATTTATTGAAAGTAAAAGTATTTAATAAAGATGATATTTGGAGTGCTGATCTTATTCATATGCCGAATGAAAAAGATTATAAATACGCATTGACCGTTATAGATTTATATACACGATACGCTTGGGTAAAGCCTTTAAAAAACAAAAGTGGTCTATCAGTTAAATATGCGTTTGAAGAAATCTTTAAAGAAAGTAATAGAAAGCCAAGGAAATTGTTTACTGATAAAGGATCGGAATTTTATAACCGAAACGTTCAGCCACTATTTGAAACAGACGAAAGTCATCGCCAAGGCTCAGTTTATTCAACTGAAAATGCAGGGAAGGCCGTAGTGATAGAAAGATTCAATCGGACGTTAAAAAATAAATTATTCAAGAAATTTACTAGGCAAAGAAATCAGAAATGGTTGAAGATATTACCAGGAGTTGTAGAAGAGTACAATAATAAAGTTCATTCTGGTATTGAAGAAACTCCAAAGAATGCTTCTGACGACCCTGATTTGATACGAAAGAAAATATTCGAGAATAATAATTCGAATGAGAGTAATCCGAATTTGCAGAAACTTAAACCGAAATTTAAAATTGGAGATAGAGTTAGAATATTTAAATATAAGAATAAATTTGAAAAAGGCTTTGTTGGCTATTGGACTAAAGAAATATTTGAAGTTTGCAAAATAAATCAAAGTTATCCGATTACTTATGAAATTAAAGATTTAGATAATGAGGATATCAGAGGCCGTTTTTATCAAAATGAATTACAGAAAACAGAGCTTTAACCTCTAGGTGGCGCTTTAGCTAGCTTCGCTTGAGTTATAGATTGTTTAACTCTAACATAATATCTAGAAATGGTACTCCTTCCTGTAATTTAAATAAAACATAAAGACATAATTGTCCACAATAAGTAGTGCCTGGTGTTTGAATTTGAAACGTATTGTATGTTCCCGTTCCAAGTAATTCTTTTACTTCATTTGTAGGGGGCAAACCGTATGAATCAAAATAATAGTTCTGCTGATGATTTTTAACGCCTGCTGACCAATGTACACCTTTTTCATTTGACGTATGAAGATTTGTTATGAAATTTACAGTTATTGATGGAACTTTGTTCCGGGAACTGAAGGTTCCTGTTGGCCTATTTTTTAGGAATTGTAATTCGTTTCTCATTAGAACATGAAAATTCTTTATTCCTAATCGATTAGCAATCTTATTTAAATCGAAATTCGTTGTTGTCTGTGTTCCATATAATTTCAAAAACTCATTTATGTTGCTCATTTTATAATAAAAAAATTTCTTAAGGGACCCCTAGAAGTCAGAGGGGGGGTATTGATTTAAAACTGGTCTCTAATGATGTCTTTCCTTACTACTTAGTCAGAAGGGGGTATTGATTTAAAACATTTTTATAATGATGACTTTCCTTACTACTTGGGGGGGGGTATTGATTTAAAACTGGTCTCTAATGATGTCTTTCTTTACTACTTATTCAATTTTGAAATGATTTAATTTAATCTAAATTTAAACGTTACATTGTTGCATTGTGTTAGTGTTTAACTACATAGAGTTAGTGTTTCGTACATCTTTTATCAATAGTAATTCATTACTCATCAATATGTGAAAATTCTTTATTCCCAATTGCTTAGCAATCTCATTTAAATCGAAATTTAATGTGGTTTTGTTTGCTGTATATTTTTTGGAAGTCTCTGATGTTTCTCATTTTTATAGAAGATACAATATTTCTATTATATTCCCGTAAATGAGAAGTTAAAAACAACACATGGATATTTCAATTTGGTTACATCCACTTTGCATACATTCAATTTGGATACATTGAAATACATGTAAATTTGTCCACGCGAGGACAAGGTTTCATTGGATGAGAGAAAAATGACGTCATATAACAACATAATGAAAATGATTGAAAACAGGAAATAACATTGCATTTAAAACAGGAAATAACATTGCATTTAAAACAGTAAATAACATTGCATTTAAAACAGGAAATAACATTGCATTTAAAACAGGAAATAACATTGCATATAACAACATAATGAAAATGATTGAAAACAGGAAATAACATTGCATTTAAAACAGGAAATAACATTGCATATAAGATACAATTTTTCTAAACAATAGGATTTCTGTCCACGCGAGGACAAGGTTTCATTGGTTGAAACACTCTATTGTATTTACATGTGCAAGAGGAAATAACATTGCATTTAAAACAGGAAATAACATTGCATATAAAACCGACAGATACAAGTTTTCTAAACAATGGGATTTCTGTCCACGCGAGGACAAGGTTTCATTGGATGAGAGAAAAATGACGTCATATAACAACATAATGAAAATGATTGAAAACAGAAGGGTTGAATAATCAATTATTCCAAAAACACTCATCTTGTGAAAGACACTGCTCCAAGATTGAAAGATTAGTTTTTAACAGTCGTATAGGAAGCGAGACTCTACAAAGAGTCTGATATTTATCTGCCAGTTTTGCCAACTTCATTGCGAAACTCAATTCAGTTCGTGAAAAGTTAATATTGTGATGTTTTAAGAGATATGTGAAATCTGCTTTATTATTCTCACACAAGGATAATATATGATTTGCGTGTTTTCCAATAAAAATTTTACATGTGACACTCAAAAGATGGCTTTGTTTTTCGTATTTCAAGTGTTGTTTCAAAGAATTCACTGTCGTTGAAATGTCCCCCGCCGGTTCTGTAAAATATTCCACTGATTCGATGAATGTATGACGTTCAACAACACTTTCCTTCAACTGTTTTGTAAATGTTTCGATTCTGAAGGGAAGTGCTGCTTCCTTCTTTTTTCTGGCTGCGATTTTATGTTGCTCTTTGTATGCTTTTCGAGCAGAACGTATAGCGTCAGGATTGAAGAGTAGAGGCGCTTTCTTCACTTGCTGGTCTATATACGAAAAGTATTCAGAATGTTTCTCCGATGGAATGAACAAATCCGCAATATTTTTGAAGAACTTTGGAAGTACCGTTGCTATGTTGGCTTGTTGTTCAACGACTGCTTGACTCATGATTGACGGATAAATTAGTACAAATCACTATGTTCAAAATATAAGAATAACGTAATTAAAGATAGCGGAACGATGAGAGCAAGCAGATGATAAGTGTTGATTGAAATAATATCACAACAATCTGAGCACACGATACAATGACAGACGAGAGAGATAAATGAAAACAGTACAGCTGGCAGATATCTTAACGTCATACGGGTGTGCTGACGCACTAACAAGAATTAAAACAACTCGCCTAACGTACAATTAAAATGTCATTGTTTCACAGAGTAGTAGCAGCTGTTTGTTCTTTCATACATTGTTTCCTTTCAAATGTTTGAGTTGGAGGACACAGCTCCTTACACTGAAATGCATTTTATTCATAAATGCGAGAAGCAGATGTTCTCTACAATTGAATGACAATTGTAAAAGTACCTAAACTTATTGTTAAGAATATGTCAATTCCTTCAAATATTTTTTAATCACATGATATATTTTAAAAACCTGAAAAATGGATTTAAAAGACGTTTTTAAAAATACTAATTTTCAGTGTCCTTGAACGGTCATGATTTTGGCGGGGGTGAAAATTGTAATTCTCAAATTTGAGATTCTTAACTTTTATAATTTTTAGTGTCCTGGAACGGTCATGATTTAAGCGAGGGTGAAAATTGTAATTCTCAAATTTGAGATTTTGAAAAATTTGAAAATTGGGTATTTTTAAAAACGTCCAAATTTGTGAATTTAGGTCTTCATAACCTGAAAAAGGGTTCAAATTCATGAATTTATGTCGTTTTTAAAAAGTACCATTTTTTCAAAAATGGTACTTTTTGAATGGACTAAATTCATGTATTTAGGTCTTAAAAACCTGAAAAAGGGTTCAAATTCATGAATTTATGTCGTTTTTAAAAAGTACCATTTTTTCAAAAATGGTACTTTTTGAATGGACTAAATTCATGTATTTAGGTCTTAAAAACCTGAAAAAGGGTTCAAATTCATGAATTTATGTCGTTTTTAAAGATACTATTTTTTTGAATTTTAGGTGTCCTGGAACGGTCTTTTGCCCATTACTCGCATCACGTCACACAAGGGAAAACGAATGCTCGATTGTAATTGGCTGTTTGGTCATATATACGTGTATTTCAACCATCTCCTAAGCAATCTTCGCTATATTAACCGCTTACAGCTGCAATCCTGTTCACGGGAAAGTTCCCATGGCTCGTCTGGAGAAGACAGTTGCTATTCGGCAGCTATGTGAATTGCTCGATTCTGTGTGAAAGTGACACAGGTAGTGATCCCTGCGATAAAACAGAATTAGATGATATAGCGCAGGTAGGCCTTCTAACTTCTGATCAGTTATCCGAATAATCATTACACGACGACTCTCTACACGGAGAAATTGAAGTCGATGAAGTTTTAGGCGTAGCTACACAGGACTGGGTGTACCACAACGACGATAGCTCGAGTGATTCGGAAACATTGGATAACATCGATAGTAATCATGCTTTGACTTCCGGAGATGGTAGTTTGTGGCCTACACTACACGAGTCATCTGGAAGACGTCCTGCCAGAAATATAGCAACTGGAATCTCACACCTGAAGAAGGTAATTGGGAGAAATTGTCCGTTTTTATAATGCCACACAATCGGGAAAAGTTATCTGCGGCTACAGCTCAAAGCGGAAGCACAAACGCAGGCTATGTCATATTTTTTCACAATTATTGATTATGCAGGTTATGTTATAAGTTGCACACGGATCGCAATGATGTCAATGAAAGTCGTTATAATTTTCGTAACGAATTGGCATGAGCTGGCAATTCCAGAGGGGGTTAATTTGCTACTGCCTTGTGCAGGAGGCGGTTATGTTTTATTCCATTACGATCCCGGTGAAAAAAAGCTGTCGGTGAACTGTCGGTCCATTGTCGGGAAGCCGACTCGGCTTAATGACGGCAAAGGTCCTAATTCCCCGACTATCTGCCGATGAATCGGTGAGCCGACAATTCCCCGACTGTTTCGCCGATACACTACCGACAATTCCCCGACAGCTGCTGCCGACAATTCCCCGACGGCCGCCGACATCTAATTATATGTTCACATTCTTTTGATGAAATTACAGTTATAGCCAACTTGACGTTGTAGCAAAATATTGAAGAAATTTGCTGTTGATAGTGATGAATATTGTTGATCAAAGTCATCCTGCTACGAAATGCTCCAAAGATTAACAGCAGAAAAACTCATGCTGCTAAAACTAAAACATTCGGAGGCAGTGACAAGAATACCGCTACAATATTTATACATCATAAAAATGCTGCTGATCGGTGTCATCCTGCTACGAAATGTTCCAAGGATTAACTGCAGAAAAACTCAATGCTGCTAAAACCAAAACATTTGGAGGCAGTGACAAATAATCGCACAAGAAATTATTTTAGCGACTCACCTCAAAAGTAAATGTCGGCCTACAGAACAGTGGTATGCTTCTCTGCCATCGGTTGCGCTGGCTTGGTAGTGTCCGGTCTCCATTGATGATATCTTTTTGAGAGACAACGACTTCGGTCTAAAATGCGCAGTAAGATGCTTGATGCAAAAAAATATTGAATATTATTGACGCATAAAAAGAAATTATAGAAATTAACATAATTAAAATAAATAGGAACATACATGTACATTCAACATAAAAAATAGGAAAACGACATGAGCTTTTATTCACTTCATGTAATTATGCTGCTTAAAATCAATAGCATTGCATTAATTACCCGACCTGCTGTCACATATTTCCCGGCAAAAAATAATAAAACGACAAGAATCACCATACATATTACATGAGCACTAGACAAGTTCCGATGAAAAATGTGTCATAAAACAAATTACGAAATCAGGATGATTACGAAGGAGATAAAGTGTTCAGTCTGGAAATTTTCAAACGCAAATATGCAGCTGACGATCAGCATAAAAAAGAAAGTACAAGTATGACAAATAAATCCATATGATGAGAACATGATTGCGAGTGTGGACCAATAGCGCATTTTTGGAAATCTTTAAAGACAATTACAAACAGCTAGCAATCATGAAAAATAAATATAGCAAATGCCTGTCCACTTGCAAACATGATTAAGAGGGTGGGTCAAGTCAAGTCAAGTATAATTTGGAAATCTTTTAAAATAGTAATCACGTAAAGATGATGCCTCTTTGGTTGGACATTCTAAATGAAAGTGAAAATAGGATTGCCGATATGATGCTAATTTATTAGATCATGAACCAATTGATTTCAACTATACTGAGCGTAGTCATTTTCAGGGTATAAAAAATGAGAATGCATTAATGAAATTTTAAGCATTTATAAATATACCTTTATGCATATTCTTCATTCGCATGTATATAAATGCCTAAAATCTCATCAAGGCATGCTCTGTTCAATTATCATTTTATACCCTGAAGATGACTGCGTTATGTAATTGAAATTACTCAAAATTGGTACGGATGAATAAATCACATCATTAGGTTACGCATGCATAAATTATTATCTGATGTATATGTAACTTAATGATGTGATTTATTCAGCCGTTATTGACCAATTTCGAGTAATTTCAACTACAGAACGCAGTCATCTTCAGGGTATAAAATGATAACTGAAAAGAGCATGCCTTGATGGAATTTTAGGCATTTATAGATGTGTGAATGAAGAATATGCATAAAGGTATATTTCTAAATGCCTTCAATTTTAAAATGCTTCAATTAATTTGCATTTATTGTTACTAAACCAATGTAATTACATTTGTAAATGAATTTATGTTTTCCTCACGAAGCTATCTTCAGGGAACATAAATGTTGGGTCATGTTTAATTAATTATAAGTTATAGACAAATAGTCCGGCCACCAGAAGTTAATTTATTAATTGCCATTAATTTTTTTCATGAAATGATGTAATAACTAACTTGGCATTCCCTTACTTTTGAAATGTTTACATTGAGTGTACGCATTTTTTCACAATTGCATCAGTTATGGCTTTCCTATTTTCATTTGTATTTCGATAACAGCATCAGTGTAAAAAAAAGCAACGAACCAATAGAGGCATGATTACATTATAGTTTAATTGAGAATATCAATATGGTCCTGTTTCCACAAAACGGACCATGCACTTTTTTACATGCAGGATTTTTACAGTTTTTATCATCGTTGTGTTGTCACTAAACCAATTTTAGATAGATGAAGATTGCGACTATACAATTCAACAGTCTTTGTCATTCAGTAACTCGTCCGAAACGTTTAGCCTTGGTTCATCAGGCCAAGAGAGCCGATAGTGTAGGCTTAATCACTGCGGTATTTTGATCACTTTCACATAGAAGTTTTATAACCTATTTCGAACACGAATACTTACTATCTCTTTAATGGTTAATTATTGCTTGACATCATTGATTATTGATCACTCATTCTTGAGAAGAAAAAATGACTTAAATTAGAAGAAAAAATATTATTAATAGACTTATTCATAAAAAGGATTAACTTTTCTTATTGTAGTTTATTATTTATATCTATAAACTTTATTTAACTACATCTTTATTTACTGAGTTAAAAGCTAAAAACTGTTAAACTCACTAAATAAGGGTACTAAGTGCGACCGATATCGCTGAAAATGACTACTTGAACTATGATATAAGATTTCACTATGGGTTAAGCAAAATTAATTTTTGCCATTATCAAAATGAAATCGTACGTCAAGTTGCACCCGTCCTTTGATAAAGATAGTTGAGTCCCCAGTTATGTAAAGAGAAACTTCACTGTCAACACCTTTGACAGCATCGATAAAAGAAGTAGAGCTCTAACTCTCTTGGCATCGAAGCTGGAAACAAAACCAAATCTCGTCTCAAGTGTAATGATCGCTCTGATAGAGATTTCGTTATTAACAAACGCTCGCGTAAATCAAAAACTATTTTAATGAAAATAAAGTTGTTCTAAATATTGATTTTATTAGTGATAGTTTTTCTCGCAAAATTAATTATCGTATTCGTAAATATAAACTTGACATTAAATTCGCAAATTAAAGTAACAAAAAATTATGTTACTTATTTTGAAACAAGAATAGTAATAATACACGTTAACTAATTGTTTTCTTTGTAGTAACTTCTTAATCATAATAATTGCAATATTAGTTTTGTTGTTTATCCGTTTATTTGTCATTTTAGTTCTAATAGTTACATAGATGATCTTCACGCCCTTTTCGTTTGAGATTTGATGAACATCTTAATGTAGCCACCCCAGTGGGTGGTTCAATGTGCCCCACGCATGGGGCACATTGAACCACTTTGGTAGAAATTTCAAAATTAAAATTGAGGAGATTAAATGTCACAAAAACGTCCAACAACTCAAGAGATTACTAAGGATATCCTCAACCTTTCATCCGAGTTTGATTTTGGTTCATTTGATTTAGTATGTCCACACTGCTGAGAAAAGATCAAAAACATGTTCAATGTGCCCAACCCGCCACTATCAAGAATGGAGATGCAGCAAGTCCCCTGACTGATCGCTGTTTGAAATGTACCGCGAACTGTATTGAAGACTGACGTCAGCATATTGCTAACTTTGGATTGCCCTGTCAAAACCAGTATCAACGAATCACAACTATAATTCGAAAATTGATTTGTGCTTCGTTGTGATTGCCTGGCATGATGTTATTAAATATAAATACACATGTCAACGGATTCTCATCGAAGATCGCACCCACAAACTGAAAGCTGTAACAAATACGCGAGTGATTCACAACCAAAAGCAGTTTAACTTAAATTAATAATGGCAGTTATTCGATTAAGCAATCAAGCAGACTTTTAGAGTCATAATCACACATTTTCACTAAAAGTTGACGTATCTTGATGAACAATACGTCAAATAAAAGTCTAGGGTTTGACTGTTCATCTCATGCGGGTTTCATCTCTTCATCTACACGATTTCATGTTTAAAAATTATGATTTATGAAATGGGTTTTACTTCTGTAGAGGCACATTAGGATTAGGTAATGAGTAGACGTGTGATATACTGTCATCAATTCATCATGAAAAATGCGAATTATCATATCATTGTAATAACATCAGGATAAGCTTAACGATGTAAAATGTGGAACGTCGTACAATAATAAAATTACTAGATACTGTACAAATTACAACTAACAACCGATGGAGAGAAATATTTATAGATCAGCTTACCTATTAACAACATGATTGTTCGAGTCATGGCAATGACTTACATTTTGCATAAATTAGTCAATTCCGTTTCTTAGATTGTGTCATTCGTTTCCAAGAGATAATAAAATCGATTGCCAAGTATCCTTATTCCATCGATGTAGAAGTCAAATGACAAATCATGAAATATATGAATGAAAGTGTGGAGACAATTTATTGTCAAATGATTCTGAAGAAAAATGAGATAACACTGCGCACTCAGAAGTCGTAATATATGTGTAATTTGTTGGGAGATTTATTGAAGGAAGCCAATCTAAGAGATCCTCGAAATCGGTGATATCATCCTTGGGAATTCGAATTATCAAGTTTCCATTCTTGTGTTCTCTCCTTCCATGCAAGCCGTTGCCGTTGATGTTTTTTCCACAAAATGTTTGGTTTGGTTGATGAAGATGCCGAGGTATAGTAAGATGGGAAGTTGTTGAAAACACTGGGAACTGTAGAAAATTTGAGTTGCAATAGTTTCAATTCTTTTCTGGGACGCTTAGATGATCTTGAATTGTTGACTTGTCTTGATCAAATCATTTTCGAGGAAGTGCAGAGAACAAATTCGCGAAGACAAAGTTGGAAGGAAGACGCTTCTTTGGCCAAAATTATCGACATCCTCTCGTTTAATTGCTCTTTGTCTTATCCATTTGTCGCGAAGAGTCTGGTCATGAGAAAATGCAAAAACCGAAATATGCACAGTCGTTGAGTTATCTGATGTGCTTTTGTGCACTTGCTGTTTATTATCGTAGGACGTAGACTGATCTGCAGGGCGCGCTGCTTTCCCATTTAGGCGCAGTAGGCGCACGCATAATATATTTTGAGACAAGCTAACCAACTTGATGCTATAGCAACGCATCGATCAATCAGATGACGCTTGCCTCACATATTTGCATGCAGATTCGGCAGATCACTGTGAGGACGAAGCAGTTGACAGTATTATGACTGCGTATGCACACACTGTTGTGCTGAGTAATGGGAAGAAGACCGTTCCAGGACAACGAAAAATTCAGAAAAATTGGTATTTTTAAAAACGACTAAATTCATGAATTTTAACCATTTTTCAGGTTTTTGAGACCTAAATTCATAAATTTAGTCCATTTAAAAAGTACCATTTTTTGGAAAATTGGTATTTTTAAAAACGCCTAAATTTAAGAATTTTGGTCATTTTTTCAGGTTATGAAGACCTAATTTCATAAATTTAGGCGTTTTTAAAAATACCCAATTTTTCAAATTTTTCAAAATCTCAAATTTGAGAATTACAATTTTTACCTTGAAAATCATGACCGTTCCAGGACGCCGAAAAATCATAAAAGTTAAGAATCTCAAATTTGAGATTATGATTATTTTCTCCTCAAAATCATGAACGTTCCAGGACACATCATCATAAAAATTGGTAATTTTAGGAGTAGTTCAAATAACCCCAATTATCCCTAAATTTATGAATTTTTAATCATTTTTTTGTCTAAACCAGGTTAAGAACCCTCTAATTCATATTTAAAATAAATCTAGGGGAAAAATATTTCTTTAAAAATGGATGAAACAAAAGTAGAAAAAACCTCAACGGGGACGAAAATGGAAGGAACCGCAAAAATATATCCTTCGTTATCACAATTAAAAATAACTGAATTGAACATCGAAAAGATGAATAAAGAAAAACACAAGGATAGAATAAGGTATATGAAAAGAAATAATGTTATGAACAAGCGATGAAGGATGTTGACTAGTACTAACTAATATCATTAACACTTTCACTTAATGTTGTTGCGCTACTTGCTGTTGCGCTGCTTACCGTTGTGCTGATTGTTCTTCGTTAATTTGATTTATAACTTGTTCATAAGTTGGCGGCCCTGTTGTATCGACGTTGTTCGATGATGTTGTTGATTGTTCAATAATTTGATCGTCCCGTTCTTGTGATAAGGTTCTATTTAAAGAAAATATTACTTTCTGCCGTTGTTCAATTAAGTTTAATATTTTCTTATCAATTGTATAATTTATGTGCGAGTCTCCGTTCCATTCAAAAATTCTTCCTATATCCAAGTGTAAGAATATTTTACTTCGTGCTTGCAGATGCATCATTTCCCTTGTTAACTTCTGAATTCTTCTCCGCTTTGTCTCCAATCGAACAGATCTTTCAGTAGATCCAACCATTGTGACGATAAAAATTAAACTGAGATTGTAATGTGTCACGTTTTATGAATTGTGTGTGTGTTTAAATAGTAAGTGAAAATTATTAATGGTGATCTAAGCAAAGCGACACTGTAGGTGAATGAAGTTTCCTTGACAACATTATGTGACGGGTATGATTAAATGTGCTTGTATGCCAATGGGGAAATTGCAGTATCACAACTCAAACCAGATCCAATTCCACAACCAATTCCAGAACTTTTCTGGTTTTGGCTTGACAGTCGGTCTCGACTGTCGATACTGCGATATTGTATTGAATGTTTGCTATAACAACAGAATATTCCCTCAAAGCAGAGAATGAATTAATAGATTGCTTTTATGTTATTAACGCTATGTTATGAATGTACAACCCGTATGATCGCCTAAAACAATCATGAGGGTTGAGAAATATGGTAACAGATGTTGCTATTGTCTTAATACAGATAAAACAATCAATATCCTCTTAATAAGAGTTCATAAAAATAAAATGGAACATTGTTAAACAATACATTTCATTCCATTTAAAATGAGCAACATAAATGATTTCTTAAAACAATACGGTAAACAAACCACGACAAATTTCGATTTAAATAAGATCGCAAATCAATTGGGAATAAAGAATTTTCACATATTGATGAGAGACGAACTACGTTTGCTAAAAGATAAGCCAACTGTAAATTTTGTAACAAATCTTCACACGTCTGATCAAAAAGGAGTACATTGGTCAGCAGGTATCTTTAATAAAAATGGAGATAATTATTATTTTGACCGCCCAGAGGCTGAGAACTATTGGTTCGACTCATATGGATTGCCTCCAACAAATGAAGTCAAAGAATTACTTGGAAATGTAACATACAATACTTTTCAAATTCAAACACCAGGAACTACTTATTGTGGACAATTATGTCTATATGTTTTGTACAAATTACAGGAAGGAGCACCATTTCTTGATATTATGTTAGAATTGAATAAGGGAGTTGAATAAGGGAATTGAATAAGGGAATTTCATTCCCGAGACGTTAGTTCCAATGATAATGACAATTAAAAATCACTTATTTGTAATTCGTTTTGATAAAATCTGCCAGTGATTTCCTGATCATCTAAATCTTCGATTTTGTAAGTAATCGGATAAGTTTGGTTTATTTTACAAACTTCAAATATCTCTTTAGTTCAATAGCCAACAAAGCCTTTTTCAAATTTATTCTTATGCTTAAGTATCCTTACTCTATCTCCAATCTTAAATTTCGGCTTACGTTTCTGAAAATTCGGATTACTCTCATTCGAATAATTATTTTCGAATCTTTTTTTCGTATCAAATCAGGATCGTCAGAAGCATTCTTTGGAGTATCTTCAATACCTGAATGAACTTTATTATTGCACTGATCTGCAATTCCTGGTAATATTTTTAACCATTTCTGATTACCTTGTTCTTTAGATTTCTTGAAAATCTTACCTTTTAATGATCTATTAAATCTCTCTATTACTACAGCCTTTCCAGCATTTTCTGTGGAATAAACTAAATCGAATAGTGGCTTTACATTTCTGTTATAAAACTCAGATCCTTTATCAATGAATAGCTTCTTTGGTGTTCTATTACTTTCTTTAAAGATTTCTTCAAACGCATATTTAACTGACAGACCACTTTTGTTTTTTAAAGGCTTTACCCAAGCGTATCGTGTATATAAATCTATAACGGTCAATGCGTATTTATTATCTTTTTCATTCGGCATATTGATTAGATCAGCACTCCAAATATCATCTTTATTAAATACTTTTACTTTCAATAGATATTTCGGCTTTCTGTATTCCTTGTGAATTTCAGACGCGTGGCGGCTTGGATCATTCGACATTTCGGAGGCGTAGGTTTCAGAGTTATGAGTTTTGTCTAGACCCTGTCCGAACAATATTTTAGCTTGTAAAGCTTTCTTAACAAACATTCTTTCAATTTTTTCTCTAAATGTAGGATTTTTAATACTATCTAATTCTTGAATCATTTTCTGATCTGCTTCATGTCGAGAACTTAGGCCATGATTTCGATAAGCTAGATCGTGTCTATAAGCTGCTGCATCAACTCTGTTTATTGGTTCTTCACCTGGTTTTGGATTAATATTCTCATCTAGTCTTATATCTAATCGAGTTCCTGGATCGGTATATGAATGACCAGGAAGATGTTTTTCTTTTGAATATTTACTCCAAATGAATCTAGGAAAGTTTTCTAATGTCTTTTGTATGTCACCTCCGGTGTGCTGACAATTTGAGGTTTTATGTACTTTTAAGAGATATTTCAATAAATCTAAATTAGAAATTTTTAATTTAATTAAATTTTCGGAATTTGTGGAATCCATTTTTAAAGATGAAATAAAATAAATGTTTTACCTAATACAACCTTGTTCAGAGGCTTTAGTTGATCGGACCAAAGGTCCAGAGGTTATTACCGAATCATACTAGGACTTAGATATATTGCAGAAACATCTTTAGTTTCTTTTATTTCTATCAAGTCATCAACATTATGTAGAATGTTTTTAAGAGCTCGTTTTCCTTCATCAACTAAATTTAATTTACTAATGAAATTATCTACTGTTCCTTCAACCCTAGCAACTTTCTCTAACTCTCTATTATGACGTTTTTGTTCTTCTAATGCTGCTTTCTCTGATTTATTTTTATTTACTTCTTGGACAATACCAGCTGTCCCACCTGCAACACTTCTTGCTGCTGCTATACCTCCGATTATTAGTGGAATTAATGGGAGAATTCCACCATTCTTTTCTTCTTGTAATTTGATATTCTCTATCATTGGCTTACTTATGTAAAATTTCTTTTTGCTAATCGTAATAGTTTTATGTGCATTTTTGTCAACAATGTTAGGTAGTTTTAATTCAACAGTTTTATTATTATTACTTTTCGCTTGCGACATTTTTAATAAAAAAATTTAAATTCGGAAAAATTTTAATCTACTCTAGTTATGAAAAAATTTTAAGTCAAGAATTTTGAATCTATTATAGTTATAAAAAAATTTTAAGTTATCAAAAATTTTAATCAACCAATCCTAGCCATTTTTCCATTAAGAATTTCAATAGAATATTTTACATCTTCTAGCAATAAACCATAAGCCATCAATAAAGTTGTGAAATCTTTCTTTTCAATATTAATTGTTACATCACAACCAGTCTTGATAATATCTTCAGATTGTGTACTTAAATCGAAACAGAAAACAGGATATAAATGTCTCCAATCTCCAGGAGTTAATTGTGGTTCAACTCCAAATTCTATACAAAGATTTCTATAGGCATCATATCCTTCCATAAATTGATTATTGGTATCATCGAATCATAATGGATCAATTGGATATCGGGTTTGATTTAAAGCAACTTGTAAACTTCGAATTGTATTAATATGAAAAAGATTGTTGTTCTCATCATAACTTGGAGAATTATTTCTTTGAAATGTTAGTAATAAATATCTTGGAGTATTCGAAGTTCTAGTAAAATGCAAGTTAAATCTTTTAGCAGTGCGCGTTAGAAAATTTACTGGAATTGGTTTGTTAGTGTTTAATCTATTTGCAATAGCTAATTCGACCTCTAAACTAGGAGTAATATGCTTTATCCACCATTCAAGTCTATCAATTTTTAAATATGTTTTTTCCAGTCTTACCATAAAAGATTAATTCTTATTTGCTGTGCGATGAATTATTAATTTAAATTTTAATTGACATGATATTTTGTCATAATCTAAATATCCGAATAATGGAGACAATGACCAATTTACTGTCTGTTTACTTTTCTTGTTAAATTCACGTCTTTCTTTATATGCAGTATTATTTGTTTCATTTAAATGATTTGCAATATTTTCTACATCTTTCGCAATTCCTGCTGCATCTGTTCCAGTGTGAGTTAAATCATCAACAATTATACCATCATTAGTATCAGGAAACCAACCTTCGATTTCATACTTTTTATTATTTTCACCAGTTGTTACAAATCTAAGCATTGTATCAATTACACCTGGAGAATCACTTATTGTTTCTATATTTTGAGTTGCAACATCTAAACGCATTTGTGTAAATAATCTTGGAAAGAAATTATTCTCTAATGCAATATTATCGGTATCTGGTAATGGTGTTGTAAAATTGGCATCACTATATAAAGAATATTCACAGTGTAAAAAGGAACCAGGTAGATATATATACATTTGCTGATTGTCATTTTCAAAGATTAAATCTTCTCCAGTGTTTACTCTACTGGAAGATCCGGGATTCATAGCAATTCTTATATAGTCATTCTTTTTTTGATTATAACTGACGAACGGAGGATCGTCTAATCTAAATTTATTTTCGATAGGAGAAGATATTCTTAAAAAAATAATTTGACTTTTTTTGTTTTTTCTCACACAAAGAAAAAAATTTCTCACACCCAAAGAGATTTTTATTAAAATATAATTTTAGAATTTTGCTAAACCAGCTCCGCTGTTCACACCATTGCCTCTTGTTTCTTCAATTGAACGAACCGTAGGTTCTATGACTACACCTGATTTCTTCTCATGTTTACTCTCAGACCCTGCAGCTATGTTAGCAATTTTGTTTTTTGTTTCCTCTGGAAGTTTTTTTAATTTTTTTAGTTTTTCAGAATCATTCTTAAGTTTACGAATAGTTTCTAGTTGTTTTAATTCGTTTTGAGACTTTTTTAGTACAGCATTTGATATTGCACTAGCTGTACTACCTACAGCAGCTGCTCCTTTTGCAGCAGATGTAATCAAATCTTTATTATTTTTAATCAAGTTAACGATACTTCCTATATCAGAAAAGATGCCAGCTCCGCTGTTTACACTATCTCCTTCTTTTTGAACTGTTTCTACATTGTTATAGTGGTAAACAGATTTCATAGATGGTTCATGTGCTATTTTTTGATTTGAAGTAAAATGTTTAAGATTGTGTTTATAAATTATAGGCATTTTTTAGGATTAAATTTGACTTTTGGAAAAAATATTTACGTTAAGATTTACGTTTACGAATGGTTAGTAACCTGAGGACCTTTGGTCCGATTAAGATTTACGTGCGTCATCAAGATTTACGTGTGTGAATGGACAACAACTTCGTGATAACTTTATTAATTTTCTGTTGCACTTTATATATTGCGTCAAGCAGCGTGTGAGGTACTTTAATTTCTTTTCTATTAACTTGCATTTTCTGCTGATTCATCTTCAACGCCGTTTTAAGAGCATTCAATTGAACTTTAAGAACATCTAACTGATTTTTAACAGCATCTAACAGTTCTTTATTCCCTTTAGAGTTTTCTTGTAATTTTTTCTTTAATTCATTTTCAAAATTGATTTTAAGAGTTTTCATTTTATCAACTTTTTGATTAAGTGAATTTACTTAATTAATTATTCTATTCATCTTTTTCATTTGTTGAGTAATTTTTGAACTCAATTCATCAACACTTTTTTGGAATGTAGTTTGTAACTTATTTAAATTTTTAAAAATTCTTTCAGGAAGTTTTTCTATTTCATCTTCTAATTGTTCTTTCAATAATTTCATCTGAAGTTTATTTTCAATGACTTCAGATTTTAATTTTATAGAAAGCAATATTAAAATTTTTCATTGTTCTGAAATCTTTTTAAAAAGTCTTGCTATATCTGCTTCTAGCTCTCTATCGTTTTTATCAAGTTTTAGTAATTTTTCGTCTAATGATTTGTCATTAAGTTTAAGCAACTTTAATTCATTCATCAGTGGAACCAAAACGTCGTTTATATATTTTTCTTTTAAGTCATTGATTTGTGTATCAACATATTGTTTATTTGTTAACTCTGTATTTTGTTGCGGAAGAATAGAAAGATGCAATGGACCAGATAAAACGTCTCCAGTTTTCATGATATAATTTTCTATTTCTATTTCTGATTCACGATTATTCGGGATGTATGCACCTCCACCAACATTTGGTAACATCATTTTTTTAACAATAAAAAAGTAATTTTTTCTCACATAAGAATAAAAAAATGGAAAAAGCAAATTTTAAAAAAATATATTCGCCCGGATCATCCTGTTCTTCTTATTCGATGAGATAATCGGGATTTGAGAATAAATGTTTTCATAATAATCCATGTATAGATGTTAATATTTTATTTCAATTACAAGCTGAAATATTCAAAGAAGAAACTAAGGGTTTACCTTCTATTGAGACAAATTATTGTATATTTCCAGGTGATCCATTTATAAAGTTTATGGATATTGTTAGTAAATATAATTAGGTTGCGTATGTAGAATTGAATAAAGAAAACATGGTTATAATAAGTCATAATAATGTTTACGGATTTATTAGAGCAGTGTTCCCAATTAGTAATACAGATTGAACAGAAACTAAGATAATTAATTACATCAATGTTACGGAATTAGTAAAAAAATTAAAATCTTTTTCGAAAGAAAAAATTAGATTATTTCTTGATGAACATAACCAATACAATATTAATATAGAGAACAAAAAACATAATGAAGAATTATTATGCCAAGTTTATTATAGAGATACAATTTAGAAAAGAGAAATTTCTGATATGCCTCAAAGATATGATGATGATACTTATATAGGATTATATTCAAATTTAAATATTTATTTATTAAAATCTTATACAAATGGTTTAGCACAACAAGAAAAAATTTATATGTGGACAACACCTTATGAAAATTCCGAGACTAATAATAATTTTAAAAATAATAAAAATTTTAAAAATAATGAAAATATAGAAAATTCAACAAATATAGAAAATATTTATAATGTCAATAATTCTTTTTATTTGAATAATATTGATAACTTAAATAATACTGATAATTTAAATAATACTGACAAATTAAATAATGCTGATAATTTAAATAATACTGATAATGATAATAATACGGATAATGACAATAATACTGATAATGACAATAATACTGATAATGACAATAATACTGATAGTTTAAGTAATATTGAGAATTTTAAAGATACTAAACATAATGATGATAAACATAATAACATAAAACATAATAACATAAAGCATAATAACACAAAACATAATCATTTATCTAAATTTCATTTTTTTACAATTGAAAATAATAATGATGGAATAGTTGAAGATGCTATTAGACAACGATGTGTCGGGTCTACAAAATTTAAATTAGGATTTACATCTGATCAATTTAAAATTTTATCATCTTTAATATAAACTAAAAATGATTCAGATTATGGTGGTGTTATTAAATTTTCCAATTGAGATCAAAGACCAATATTTTTCTCTATCATATTATTATCAAATAATAAATATAATTTCGAATTAGATATTCCTATCAGGGAATGGCATCCTATACCAAAAAGTGTAATTTATGATGTTGATGAAGAATCAATAGTTAGTGAAAATAAATTTAAATTATTTTTTAATAAGACTTTATATGATAAAGGAAATAAAATAACTAAAAAACGTGAAATATATGATAATATGTAATAACTCTCAAGACCTTGATATTAGAATGTTTATATGTAACATTAAAACACAAATTTTTTCTTTAAAAAGCGGAAAATGGAAAAGTTTTATTGTGTCTAATGTGAAAGAAAGTTGCAAACAGAAAGAAGTTATCAATCTCATTTACAAAGTAAATTGCATTTACAAAATGTAGATCGAGTTGATGAAGGAAATATATTAAAACTAAATAATTATAAAACTATCTAGAAACATTACCTACTGATATAAAAGTTAAAAAATATTTGATGATTATTCACATTCGGAATATAAAAAAGTTTTTAATAGTGAAGATGAACATGTACCAGATGGAAGATATTTATTTGGTGATACTGATGAATTTAACGAAATAGATGAAATTGATGAAGCTGTAACAGATACAAAATATTTATTTAATGAATCTGTTGAACATAATGAAACCGATGAAACTTTTTATGATGTATTAACAAACTTTTTCAAAATATTTAAGAAATCTTTCAAATGTTATATGAATGTAAAAGTACTTTATACAAAAAATGGACCTGATGGAAATCCTGAAGAAATAATACAAGGACATTTTACAAATTCACAAGAAATCCATAATGTAAATGATATACAACCCATATTTGAATCGATGATAAATAAATTAGAAAATTGTATAATTGAAGCCCAGCTACGTGAATCTGGTTGGAGATTTGTTAAAATACTATCTAAGAAAATAGTAATTGATAAATATAAAAATAATACTGGTGGTAGTTATGTTCCTTTACCTTTCAGTTCACCACAAATAATCAACATAAAAATGAAGATGATTATTGTTTTCTGTGGAGTGTTATAGCACATTTACATCCTGCAGAATATCACAAAGAAAGACTAAGTCATTATAATAAAGAAGAATACATAAATGAATTTGATCTCTCTGACGGCTTAGATGAATTTCCGTATGATTATAATAGGTTAATAAAGCTTCATAAAAATAATAAAAATTTAATAGAAGTAAATGTTTTTGAATTAAATGTGAATTATGTTTCTATTGGTGATATTACTCCATTTTACTCAGATTCAAAAAAATTTTATTTGAATAATAAAAATTTATGTCAATCAGAAATAGTATACAATAAAAGAGGAAATTACATGCATCATAATATTTTTTACCAAGGAAATATAATATGTACTGAAAAATTTGAAATTGTTAGAACATTATCACCAATAATGATTAATCACAATAATTATAAAAACTTGATTTTAATTATGATTATGATTCCAATTATTCATCTTCATCTTTAGAATATCAACAAAAATTACAAAATTTAAATAAAATTTTACAAAAATATAAAACAGATTATCAACAACAATTAAAAATGTTACTACAAGAATATCACCATAAATATCAAAATAAGATAGAAACGATTCAAGAATTAAATAAAGACAATAAAGAATTTAATGAAGAATTAAATAATGAAGAAAATGAAACCAATCAAAAAATAAATGAATGTTTAAAAAACTGTCAACCACAATATAAAGAACAATTAAATAAAGAATATGAACAACAGGTAGAAATAATTAAGCAGAAAAATTATCAAACTGTATATTATCTTACAAGATATATCGATTTATCACATCAAATATATCAAGATAAATTTGAAAAATTAAAACAAACAAAACAATCAGCACAAGCGAGTATATTATATTATCAGGATCATTTTATATTGTGTAAAAATGTTTCTATATTTACAAAAACTTCAGATACTGCTAATTTTCCCTGTCTCCAATGTATGACGAGCTTTAGAACTAAAGAAGAAATGAATAAACATTTGGAGAATTGTCAACAAAATGAAGCAGTTGAAAATACTTTTCCTAAAGATGATTATTTAATATATAATAAATGGTATTACAAAAATAAAGTACCCTTTACTATTTATTGTGATTTCGAAGCATATAATGTTAACATAACATAAAATTCTGATAATGGTAAATATGAAAAAAGTGCACCTGAACAAAGTAAAGAAAAATATTTATTTGAACAAAAACCATTGTGCTGGGGAATGTACATTCATTCAAATGATCCTGAATTATTTAAATCAGAATATTATCAATACTATGGTGAAGATAGTACAGAAATGTTTACAAAGAAAGTAGAAGAATTAAAAGGTCGTTTTTCACAATTGCTTGAAACAAATATACCAATGCTTCCATTAACCGATGAAGAAAAAATTAATTTTGGTTATGAAAAAAGTTGTTATTACTGTGGAAAAGAATTTACAAATAATTATAAAACTGGCAGAGGTAGATATCTTGATAAAGTAAAAGATCATGATCATCTAAATGGATTATATAGAGGTGCAGCACATAATTCTTGTAATCTTAATGCTAATAAATTTAAATATAACTTTATTCTTTTATATTTCTACAATGGTTCTAAATATGATTTCCATTTAGTAATGAAAGATTTATTTTCATCTGAAAAATTACAGCAACAACAAATAAATGTACTATGTAAACAAGAAGAAGAATATTTTTCAATGCAATTAGGTTGTATTAGAATATTAGATGCATTTAGATTTTTTACTCCTGATTCATTAGATGTTATGGGAAAAACTTTGAAACTTGAAAAATGTAAAATATCAAAAAAATATAATTTAAAATCTTTAAAAGGCATATTTCCGTATGAATATATAATCTGCGGTTCACAGTCGAAGACTGATTTAACTGGAGATATAAATAGAATAAATGAAATAATGAAAGAACAAAAACTTCCTCCAATAAATAAATTTAAATCAACATTAAAGCAATCACAATTATCTGAAGAAGACTATGCAGAAGCTGAAAAGAATTGGAGAGAGTTAAATTGTATAACAATGTATGATTATACAATGAAATATCTTCAGATAGATGCATCAATCCTTACTGATCTTTTTGAAAACTTTCGTGACATGTGTTTAGAATATTATGGAATAGATCCATGTTATTGTTATTCTACACCAGGTTTAACATGGTTGGCAGGATTAAAACATACTGGTGTTAAACTTAAACATTATAAAGAAAATACGTATGATAAATTATTATTTTTTGAATCTGGTATTAGAGGTGGTGTTTCATCAGTTTTAGGCAATCGCTATGTACAGTGTTGCAATAAAAAAGTAAATCCTGATGATTATGGAATATATAAACCTTTATCTCCAGAAGAAAGCGATAAGTTTATAAAATTGTTTAATCAAAATATAGAAGGATTTATATCAAATGAAGGGAGTCAAGCAGCAGTTGATGAATTCATGAGAGAAAACTATTTGTTATATTATGATTTTAAAAGCTTATATTCTTCTTGCATGATACAAGGACTACCAACAGGTGAAATGTCATGGTGTAATATTCTTGATTATCAAAAAACATATGATGGAAATTATAATCATGGTTATAATATATATATGAAGTTGATTTAGTATACCCTGATTATATAAAAGGCACAACAAAATATTATCCATTCTGTCCCGAAAACAAAATTCCCAATATAGAAGATTTTTCAGATTATCAAAAATCTTTAATTCCTAAGAAATACAGACCAACAAAAAAACTTATGTTAACACAAAGTAATAAAGGAAAGTATGTTGTTGAAGGAAGAATGCTAGATTGGTATTTAGAACATGGAATGATTCTCACCAAAATACATCGAAAACTAGTGTATAGAAAATCTAGGTGGTTAAAAAATTATATAGAGTTCAATATTGAAAAACGTAAAATAGCTAAAAGAAATAAAGATGATTTTGGAAACGTGTTCTTCAAATTAATGAATAATGCATTTGATGGTAAGACTTTAGAAAATGTGCGTAATGGACAAAATATTGAAATAGTTTATGATAAAGATAGGTTTCAAAATTTAACAAGGAAACCTACATATAAAAGAACTACTAGATTTAGTGATAATCTATGTGCTGTACATTTACGTCGAATTAGCGTAAAACATGATAAGTTTAATTTTATAGGATTCACTATATTAGAATTAGCTAAACTATTTATGTATAAATTTATATATGATTATTTAGCACCTGCTTATGGCAAAAACTATAAATTACACTTTACAGATACGGATTCCGTTTTCTTAGAATTAACAATACCGTATAATTCTTCACTTGATGAAGAAATTAATAAAATAAAAGATATCATTCATCCTTCTGATTTATGTAAAGTAAAAGATGAACTAGAAGGAAATGAAGCGTACATAACAGAAGCAGTATTTTTATCTAATATTTATAATCTATATGTAATTGTTATAATACAACTAATAATATTAAAACACATAAAACATTAAAAGGAATTTCAAAGGCATCAGTGGCTAACCAGATAACATTTCAAGATTATAAGAAAACATTATTTAATAATGAAATAAAAACAGCATGTAATAATAGACTTAATTCAAAGAAACATAAAATGTATTTAAAAGAGGAACATAAATTAGCATTAGATCCATTTCATGATAAAAGAAAAATTTTACCTGATGGAATAACTACTTTACCTTTTTAAAGTTTATTTGTTATTATTTAAATCCGACTAGAAAAAAATAAATTATTCGATCACTCCGCGAAAATATTTTCTATAACTCTGTCATGAATTTTTTTATCAATATTAATTGTAGTGAAGCCATAATCTTTTGACCAAGCATTGTTACACGATTGTTTAAATTCATCTTTATCTCTTATACATAAATGTCTTACCAAATCACTTAGGTTTCTTGCATTTATTTCAAATAGTATAAATATATTTGCATTCTTTCTAATAACACTTCCGTCTAATGAATACATACTTTGTGTTAAATAAAAAACACTACAGTTGTTATGTCTACCTCTTGTGAAATAATTCCTCTGAACTGATTTCTATCATTAACCCAATCATCAAAAATTACACAATGTTTTATTCTTTTATATAGTTTACTAGGATCTTGCATATATTCATAAATTATAAGATTGTTATAATCCAAAAAATTTGGAGTCGTGAGAATTTTAAATAATAGATACGTTTTTCCACAACCCGATATTCCACAAATAACTGACAAAACTTTATTAGATAAATTTGGATGATGATTAAATTTAAGTTTTTTTTATTTAATGGGGGCACTTCACTCATTTTTAATAAGAGATTTTTATTTTTATTTTTAAAGAAGAAGAAGAAAATTAAATTTCTCTAACCAAAAGATCTATCATAATCTCTTCACCTCCAAAATTTATTTCTTGTCCTTTCTCATCAGTGATTCTAATGTTAATGTTGTTAATAGTTTTTCTTGTAATAGGGAAATATATTAATGTTTGTGGAAATACATTTAATCTATAACCAATGGGTACAGTAAAAGCTGGAAAACTGAATATTAAATTTGAAAATTTACCATTTATATATCCTCCTTCAATAATGTCACAATGTATAACAATTGAATTTATTTCAGTTATTTTAGGAATCTTCTCACCTAAATGATAACCTTGACTATAGGTTTGTTTATTAAATCCTAATAGTTTTGACAATGATCCATCATGATTAAAATCAACTTGATGATTTTCGTCTAAAGTAAGAGAAAATTATAAAACTGCCGGTTCAACTGCAAAATGTAGTTGTTTCTTATCTTTAAATGGTATACCTAAATGTCTCTTAATTTCATTTGATATTGATTCAACTTCGTAAGAACCAGGAAGAAAAGTTAGTATTTTCCATGTTTTACCTTTATCAGTAGAATATCTAACTTGATCATTCACATCTTTGATAACGTTTTGAATAGTGTTAAATGTGGAGAAACTAGTCAATGCAATTTGATCATTTTTATTTTGTTCCAAATGTAGAATGGGTTCTAAATTACAAGTGTGTGATGAAGTAGTTGCTATAATTTTTAACGTCGTACTAAATTTTGATGAACCCAAAATCTCTGTTAGATTTTCTAAATGATTATTAATTTTGTCTAAATCTGCTGAACACATTTTTTAGTTAAAATTTTAAATAAATATTTTTTTTATAAAAAATTAAAAACAACAACATATTTCAGCTATACTTTTATAATCCCCTCTTCATTTAGAATCTTCTTTTCTAACAGTCTTTTCAATATAGCATGAATTTCATTGAAACTAGAATCATGTCCTTCTTTTATTGCAGATATGAAAATATTTAATCTATTTAGTAATTCTTGTGGATCATCTGGTAAAAATACAGTTGTTTCTGTTTTAAAACCTTTTCCTACTTTAACTCCCGTTGATAATAAATTTTCTAATTCTCTATAACGTTTAAGAGTGTTTCCTGCTTTAACTCTATCTAACATAGCTTTATATTTTATGAGATCATCTACAGCATAATTTTTTAAATCTGCTCCTCTTAAAAGATCAACCAAATTTCTATCTAAACTAAAAGGAGATTTATCTGTGGAAAAAATTAAACCTCGAAAAGGTTGTGAAAATATTTCTTTTTGTCCGAGATAAAGTCTAGGTATTGTTCTTATATCTATAAATGAAATGGAATGTTCAAATTGCATAGATTTTGGTAATTTCTTTTTAATGTTTGATTCTAGTAATCCATAGTCATCTAATATAGTTTTGTGTTCTGGATCTGTTATATTAATTTGTTTATCATTATTTGTAAGTTCTTTTTCAAGAGTTTTAAATGGTTTCACAGTTTTTTCAAAGTCAGTTTTTACTTGCTCGGTTTGCTGCATTTTTTCAAACATATCAGATTGAATACCAGCTTTTATCATTCTATGCTGAAGATGATTTTCTTTCATAATATTTCTTTGTTTTATTAACTCTTCTATTTGCTTAATTCTTTTAAAATTATCAGCTCTAATTTTATCCATTTTTAAAATATAATATTTGAATTTTGTGGTAACATTGGAATACAACAAAAACATTTTACTGAACAAATTATTTTTTATTGCTTTGTTGTCTGACATCTTTTCGTTTTAAGTTTTGTTTAATAAAGTTTTTTGTTCTTCTAAAAGAACTTTATCATTTTCTTCATTAGAAATTTTACCATCACTAGAAATTTTGCCATCCTGTTTTTTCTTGTCATGAACTTTTTCTGACTGTAATTGAAATGATATTTGATTTACTTCATTAGCTATTTGATCAAATTTTTCAATCTCATCTAGCGTAATAACATTATCATCACATACTCTTTGAAAGTAGTAATGTAATTTGTCATAGACTTCTTTAATATGTAAATGCTTAGTTTTTAATGATTTTCGTTTCTTAGTTATTAAAGATTTATCTAACATTGTAACAAGTGAAGTTGCAAAAACACCCGTACCTGTTAAAGCTGTAGCAACTACTTGAATTACTAAAACACCTGAAGATATAACAATTGTCAAAGCACCTAAACTTATTGTTAAGAATATGCCAATTCCTTGTGTTACATTCTTAACATTAGAGCATCTCTTTCTTAATTTTTTATAATGCTCTAATCTTAATAATAATTGAGATTCCTTATCTTTCATATAACGCACTCTATCTTTGTGTTTTTCTTTATTCAATTCACTTATTTTTAACTGTGATAACGAAGGATATATTCTTGAGGTTTCTTCCATTTTCGTCGTCGCCGTTGCCGTTGAAGTTTCTTCCACTTTCGTTTCATCCATTTTTAAAGAAATATTTTTTCCACTAGATTTATTTTAAATATGAATTAGAGGGTTCTTTACCAGGTTTAGACATAAAAATGATTAAAAATTCATAAATTTAGGGATAATTGGGGTTATTTGAACTACTCCCAAAATTACCAATTTTTATGATGATGTGTCCTGGAACGGTCATGATTTTGAGGAGAAAATAATCATAATCTCAAATTTGAGATTCTTAACTTTTATGATTTTTCGGCGTCCTGGAACGGTCATGATTTTCAAGGTAAAAATTGTAATTCTCAAATTTGAGATTTTGAAAAATTTGAAAAATTGGGTATTTTTAAAAACGCCTAAATTTATGAAATTAGGTCTTCATAACCTGAAAAAATGACCAAAATTCTTAAATTTAGGCGTTTTTAAAAATACCAATTTTCCAAAAAATGGTACTTTTTAAATGGACTAAATTTATGAATGTAGGTCTTAAAAACCTGAAAAATGGTTAAAATTCATGAATTTAGTCGTTTTTAAAAATACCAATTTTTCTGAATTTTTCGTTGTCCTAGAACGGTCTTCTTCCCATTACTGTGCTGTCCTGTATGAAACTTCTCGTGGACAGCAGCTCAATGAATTGGGCTTTGCGCTATCGAACAATGAAATCTATCCGTCCTGAGTCTGTGAAGAGTGTGGACTATTCGTGAAAATTTAGGACTTGCATATCCCGGTGCTCTAGATATCTCACAATGGCTAGAAATAAGTTGGAAGAAGCCCTTTCAAAAGGAATTACCCTAATTCACGGTCGTTCGGAGATAGCGAAAATAGACAGATAAATGGCTACTTAAAACAGCGCAACAATGTGTTCTCAGCAGGGTTTTCAACTTTCAAAAGAATTTTTTTCTTTAGTTTGCTTTCTCGTAGCGTTTCAGTACTAGCAACATTTTCTGCGCTGCAGCAAAGAATGTGTAGCAGATTAATGCACCGATTAAAATCGGACTGTTTTAATGTAGGATTGTATACACACATCTAATACATTAACATGCGTTTTTCTTCTTGTCAGGATGTTCTGTGAATTTCGTGAACACGAATTGGAGTGGACGAAATTTGCTAATATTGGTCCAATCAGAGCTGCTGTCGGCATATAGGGAGAACATGCCGACACTTCCCGATTTTCTAGTCATCATGTCGGTGCAGCCGTCACTTAGCCGATTGGTACCGACAACACCTGTGTCGTCATTCACTCGGTGCGCCGACACGGTTGACAGCCGACACTGCCCGACTATTTGACGAGGCATCCCCGACGATTTTTTTCACCGGGATCCTCTGTAAAAGAAGCGATGCTGATGGTTGGTGTTTCCCTTAGAGCAGAATGTGGACCTGTCCCACCAAAGTGTCGAGCTGGACGTTGCCATTACTGTCCAAGAAAATTAGATCGCTGATCAAAAACCAGATGCAAAAGAATACTCATTGTTCATTTGTCCTGTCCATCAGAATATTTTGTGTTCTTCGTATGAATGAATAACGATAAAAGTGTTCTCAATTACTTGCAGTGTGATCAAGATTTCTAGGTTGATGTACATTTAAGACGCTTCATGACTGAATAGTGCTCAATTTTTCAGTAGCAATTAAACTGTAGTTGTTTTATTTTACCTCGTTTTATGTTATCAAGCTCTAGTATGGATGTTTTATTGTAAAGCGAATTAGATTTGTTTATTTTCTGGGGTGGGGTACTGTAGTACCCCCAAGGCGGGTCTAACTAGTAAAAAAGTAAGGCGGGTCGAACCGTTAAACAATTAACATTTTGGGCAATTTGCGTACATAGTCAATTTTTCATGCTGAACTCGAAAATAATAGTGGCGACCACACCAAATGAGTACTTGTACAAGTTTTGCATTATGTGCTGCATATTATCTGGTGTCTTCTGACCGATAATTCTGTGGTCTCGGTCAGATGGACATTTTGATAATGACTGTCCAATCAAATAAAATTTCGCATGCATGATAAACACCATGGTTCTTGATAATTTCATGGAATTCGGATTAAAAAAATATGGTTCCAGGCCTAAATTGAAATTTTTAGAAAAATCAAAAAAGTCGTCGAAGGAATAGGTCTACAGGACATTTTAAAAGAAATTCACAACTGCTCAATTGTGATGATCCAGATCTGATTTTTTCCTTTTGGTACAACAACTAGACACACATGATGTATTGATTGTTGCATTAAAGAAAATAAAAGGATCATTTCTAAGTTGCAAAATGTGCATCGGCAGTGGTCCTACGCCTGCGTATATCTCAATTTTTCTTCGCAAATTGGGTAAAAAATGAAAGCGCTTCGTAATTGAATTTTTAATGATTCTTCTAGCATAACGTAATTTTTTAAGCAGCATTGATGGATTTTCGATTCTCAATAGCCGCAACGTATGTCTTGTCATCTTGAAACAGTGGTGATTGATGTACTATTTTCTCATGATAGAACCTTTATAGAAGATGAACTTGATGATTTTATTTAGTTGTTTCTCTTCTCAGATCATAAGACCCCTCTTTTGCCCAGGGGGATCCATAATCTTCTTTAGACATTTTTTGATTATGCTCCAGACTATGATGGCTACAATTATAGCTTCGGGTGACTTTTTTTAGTGTTTCTGACACACTCCAAATTTCATCAAATTTGGCCGATGAGAGCATCAAAAAAATTGATTTTTAATTCAAAGCACGATACTTTTTTGAAAAATATCAAGCTTTTGTCAATTTGCAAATTTGGGCATCTAAATAAATTCAAGTGACTCACTGACAAAGTGCAAAGTGAAGTTAAGGCTATCATGCTCATTCATCTACAAAGGCAACTACATGCATCTACATATGCAGTGTTGGATTTGAGCTTGATTGCAGTATGGGGACGGCCGGGCGTTTTTGTCAACGGAGTAATTCCAAAGTCGGAAAATGAGGTGATCAAAAGGAAGAGGACAGATCGATTCTTATAGCACCGATCATCCTCACACATAGAAGGCCCTCGAATAATTTTGAAAATAGTTGAACCATAAATGGAGTTGAGTATGGAATAATACTTGATGCTTGAAAGGGATCCTCTATAATGCATGCATTTGGTATGCTACCCATATTTAGTCAAATAATACTTCAATGAAGGTCCGTATATGCCCTAATGAATCAGAAATTTATGGTAGGTCTACACATGAGAATAAGATCCCAATTAACATTCAGGATCATTCTTGAATTTATCGCAACAAGACCCATAGTGAATTCACAAAGATCGGACTTCTATCAATATTTACAGAGTGAAAGGTAAACGATGCTCCCAAACCTGATTTTCTGGATTGTGAAGAATTTGTTGCATTAATAAAATATCATGTGTGTGGTTGCCGACAAAAGACCCTGAAAGAAACAAGATAGCATTCTGTATTCCACTCGATCGTTACCTTTTAATTATTCCAATAAGCTTTTTCTGCTTCTTGAATTCATTTCTCATCTTTCTGAACAAGGAAAGGTAATTATTGATAATTAGACAGTCAAGTTTATGAAGAATGAGGAAATTAGGCCTTCACCTGTCAATGTTGCTCATATTCACAAAAACAATAATTTGATGCTCAATCAATCAGGTTGAGGCAGTAGGCCTATCTACCGGAAATGTTCTTTCCTCTGAGGGAAGGAGGGCATATCTTCCGCACCGCGGATGAGACAAGGCAGTGCAAGGGAACTTCCCCACCTTTCCTCACCTCAAATCCAACACTGTATGTATGCAATCGCAACAACAAACATTGCTTACAACAGATTTATAATGCAGTGCTGCTAGTTTTGCGCTACAATAAGTATATATTGCAGGTCAAAATATGGATAGATTATCATGCCTCACAGTATTTTGGTGCATTCATTTATTTAGATGAGGAGCTTGGGTCACTCGTTCCACGCCATTTCAGCAAACTTCAAGGCCAAGGAAGTTTTGTGGCTGTCGTGATTTTTCGAGCCCTATGTCTGTCTAGAGGAAATCCAACATATTTCCGAAATATTCGACATGCTTCTGCTTTTTTGGCACGCTTGAAATTCGAATAAATCGAAACTTTCACAGATTTCTACGAAAAGTAGTGTTCTTCCACCAGTAGTGTTTATATCTCCGGTCTCGCTATAAATATTTGAACCTGATTTTTGGTGATTCTTTAGACACATTGTACCACTTGTGATGTCTGCTGTATATAGCGACCTTTCAACTATTGCAGAGAAAAAATCATCAGCATTTTCAAAAACAAAAAAGTTGAATTATTTTAATTGAAAATATTGATATTTTGAGTATTTTTCAAAATTTTTAAAAAACATGCGACTAAGTGTTGACTTCTGATGTGTGCAGGCATTTATGAAGAATCTTTGAATAATATTTCAAAAAAATTTCAATGTGGATAGGTTACTTTGAATTAGTTCAATAAGTGACTTTCTAAAAATAGCGCTTTTCGTCATAGAAAAAACAGTGCCCCCGTTTTTTCTGTTCAATATATAGCTGAGGCTGTAGTAGACTATTTGTAATTTTCATGTGTCTTCAAAAGTCTCTTTTTGAGTTGCTTTCAGCATGGCTTAACTTTCCCAATCCAATCAGACATACTCCCAACATTTTCTTGACGTCATCATGCGATAACTGATCAAAGCAAATCATTTATCCAACATCTTCACTCATGGACTGGTTGGTCGCGTTCAGCTGCGACCCTCCGCATCATGGTTTCCCATCGGTTCTTATGAGCTACCTGCGTAGCCGCCAATATAAACATGCTACACAGTTTATTCTGTTCTTCACAGCAGGATTTTCGGTCGCCACCTTCCTATTGGTCCTTACCACTCCACTTAAGCAGAGTTTTGTCATAGCTTGTGCCATATAGAGCAAGTATGCGTACAGTGTCGACTCAAACAAGTAGGCTATCTGTATACAGTGAAAATTTTTACATGAAGAGATTCAGTTTTTTGCGGAGACTGCGTTCCTGCGATCCAAAAAATTATTTGAACATTTTTAAAAAGCTAATTATTTTCAAATTATTCCTGCATACTACCGACACCGAGAACGCCCCGTTATATATAATATGAAAGAAGTTGGATATCAAAGGGAATGAACACTTGCTAACAAACATCTTAATTGAGCGGAAATTAAGCTGATTATCAAAGGAAATTCATGAGCAGCATTATATGCAAGTCTTCACAAAAACGTTGACGTCTTATTATGCTTTCTTGGCTGAAATTTCAAATTTTTAATTCCAGTTTCATCGGTGTAATTCATTTTATGCATGATTTTACGATTCCTTAAAATCTGAATATAGTAATGCGGACCCATTTGCATCTTTTAACTTAATTATGATCATTGTCAGTGCTTAGTTTATTTTGCTATACCAGTGGCAGGTTATAGCTTGTGATATGATCACGCTCAAGAAAGTGCTATTATTGATAAGGAAGTGATAGTAACCCATCGGATTGCTAGTCTAACATCCTACCCTGTGGGAACGCATCTTGCTAATATCAACAGATTATCTGGCGAGGTAGCGATTTTGTGGATAATTTTTTTGAAGGTTCATTTTCGTGAAAAACTATCTCCGCATATGAAAATGGTCATCATCTATCCAAAAACATGTGTAAAATTACAAAACGACAGTTGGCGAAAAAGTTGCTGTAATTAGTTGGTAGATATTTGTTTACTAATGCGAGCTGATTTTTCGCCAACCGGCGAAATCGTGGATATTGTAGCAACTAAGTAGTGGTAAGTAGTCATGTTCGTATATTACCTTTACATGAAAATATATTGTATACTAAGTCTGATCTGATAAAAAGGTATCTTTTTTAATTCACGAAGGCTTAAACTAAAAAAGTATTTATCTTCCATAAATGTCGCAGTAAATACTATGATATTATTCAAATATTTGTCATTGTTGTAAATTATTGAATGTCAAGAGATGTTATGAAAATTGATATAAGCGGATTCTCTATATTCTTATTATTACCAAAGAATGATAGTCTGCACTTAGTTCTTAGATAGATTAGCCATATGTGGGTGATGGTGAGGAGGTGAGGGAGAAAATAGAGCCTCGGCTGTAGAGGCGGATTACTAAAGAAAATAAGAGAGCGAATATGCCAAAAATTATTACTGAACTATTGCATGATAATATGTAACTGATTATCTGCCAGCTTTTTCGCCAGATTCGTTCCCACAGGGTATTACCCCTCACACAGGTTGACATGGCACGCATGATTTGTAAAATGCTGTTATTCCTTCTGTTTTGCTATCACGATCAGTCAAATCCAAAAATTCTCCAAAAGTGTAAAAATTTGCATATCTCGCATGTGATGGGTCTCATTCGAGTTCATTTGATAAAATCGACACTGTATGCACGAAGTGGATTTAATTATTGCTACGCAGTGAAAACTGTGCCCTACTACGAGTGGGATAAGTACAGGGATAGGTACATGTAAAATTCTGTGTTATAGTTAGGTATATGGATAGGTACATGTACCTTCTAGTGTTATGAATAGGAACATGTATGACTTCTGTCTTATTGGATAGACCTGTGTTTGGTAGACTGGGTTGAGTACATTGTGTTTCGGAACGTCTATGATCGAACTTGTGCGACTTGGTTCTGAGTACTTGGGGTATGTACCGATATACGTCCGCTGTTTGATTTTGAATGAGTTTGCTCAATTGCGACTATTGTGACCATTGTAATAATTATTGAAAATATGAAACTTTAATGTGCATTTGTGATTTTGTTACTTCCCAATATGAAAACCAATTCCGGAATTATGTTTAAAGTGAAAAGACAAGAGATTTACGATGTAAATGTTATTTAAGATTGAAAAACAAGTGAAGTGTAGAAGTCTAGTCCCGTAGGGGACTCTATTATCTTCAAGAAATCGTCGCTCCATTCCAAAAAAGTTACATTGTTTGTGAACTCATGTTCTATTAGATGAAGCGGACACTTGACTGATATTTGGTTGCGCCTTTGAAGTGCTGTTACGATTAATAGCCTCCAAAGGGTCAATTTGCAGCCACATGAGAGATGAATGACCATGTCCAATCGTCCACCCATGACTGTTTCACTTCCATTTTCAAAGAAGAAGAGTTTCGACATGCTTTTGGATAAGAAGTTGGAAATTATAATCTCTTAAGGAAATAAACTTTAAAGTTTGGTACAATGACATCTTTATATGTTAATAAACTTTAGGGAAGTTCGGTACCTCTCTGATTGGCTGTTAGGATTTCCTTTGTTTAAAAAGTATATAAGTCCGAGGTTTGTACCAATTCTTATCAAAGGTTCTAATCCTCAAGCTCACGACAAGTTTCAACTTTGTAATTTATTTCTTTAACGATGGATCGTACCAATACACAAAAGGAATCTCCGATCGAGAATGGTACTATGGATCGTGCCAATACACCTCCCCAATCTCCGATGGAGCGATCTACAACACCAAACGAGCCGGTGGTGTTCAGTGCAGCCCCTGCATCGCCCGGCTACTCGAGTGATGATAGTGACGTATCAATCGAGACGATGCGGCAAATGAATAGAAAATTAATGAGAACGCCACTATATGGAAGGGTCACTGTCAAGGTGAAGAACGCGCCGAAGAAGTACCACAGCAAACGGGTCTTCATGCGAATGGAGCCGAACGAGCGGAACCTCACAACCGCTCTTGAGTTCTCCATAATTGACCTAGACACACCACGTCACTGTCCCTGTGCGCCCAAGAAGACCAGTGTCTGTGTGCAAGTTGACTTGAAGAAACTAGTTCCATTTCCCAATATCGATGACATTTAGTGCTATTCTCTTCCTTCTTTAATATTTACTTACATATATCAACATATTTGTTTTGTTATTTCACAAATTGGTCCTCTATTTAGGTATGAATGGGACATGGAGAATAAATATCTATCATTGCTCATGCTCAATATAGAAATTCAGATTAACTTTCAAACGAAAATCAAATATGAAGACATCAACTTAAAATAAATACGAACATATAACTTCAAAAGAAGCAGCTATGTTGTTACTTTTAAAATGCTTGTAGCAGTCCAGGATGACATCATGCATGTGTCATACAGGACACCATTAGAATGAGAATGGAAATAGCATTCGAATGATATAAGGCATGTACCTATTCGATAGGAAAATCCTAGTTGTATGCAACTGTATGCAAGCAGACAAATGTTAGATTTCAAAATTCACTAAGTTTTTAGCCCATTCTTTAAAGGTATGTAGCTCCCTAGTTATATGTCATACATGTGTCATGCAACGCACCATTGGAATCAGAATGAAAAGAGCATTCGAATGATATATTATATGTACCCATTTGATGAGAAAATCCTAGTTGTATGCATCTGTATACAACTCGAAAAATTCCAAGTTTTTTACAAAAATGACTAAGTTTACAAATTTTCAAAGTTAAAGTTTCACAACTATAAATGACCATAATATACAAACCTCTACACTTGAACTTGACCTTAGACCTGACCTTGACCTTTGACCTTCATACACTTCATACACGGCGGGGGGCCCTCATATTTCTCGGGCGCTTCACGCACTCCAAAATTTATTTACCCATGGGTTTTGGGCGCCATAGATACTGTTCTTGCTTCCCTAACCCTCGTCATTGAATTTGATTATTTAAATTTTGGCGCGCAATTTGAAATTTGCAATTTCTTAAACAATTCAAGCATCTGATATCTTTAAATTCAAATGATAATATGTCTTTAAATAATAGCATTTCAAGCAATATATCATTCTATCATTTTATAATATTTGGAATTGACTCCAATGCTTGCATGTAGAAATCTTTCAACACATTTGATGGCACTTCCATTTCCAAGTTTAAAAATAGACCAGCTGTTTAATTTCTTGTTTGAGTTATCAATTTTGCTTGACCGCACCAATTCCAGGATGTGACGTCACCAGGTCTTTGTTCATAGTTGCTTTGTCAATTTTATATATAAAGAAGTTGCACACAACGAATTTTCACTCATTTTCAAATAATTCAGTGTCCACAGCAGACGTCGTTCTACGTTTCTCCGATTCATATTACAATTCTGAAGTGAGTTTCATTGTCATGTTGTGCTACTTCATAGGATATTCGGGAGTAGAAACATTATTAAGTTCTTATAACCAAACAGCTCTAAATATAGAAGCTTGGGTTTTAGGATGGGATCACTATATGTTATATTATTAACCATGTTTTTTTTTAATTTTTCATCCTACATTAAGTCATTGAGCGACAGACATGAATATACAAGTTTAAATGCAAGTGTATTTGAATCAACAAGATTTTCACAGTCTGTTTATGAATAAAAAGATACCTAAATAAAGCCTTCATACATTTTAAATATTCAGTCTGTCATCTGCTAACAGATGTATAAAATTCAAGCTTGTTTAATTAAACAAATTGAGGATTGGTTGATATTTTCGAAATTTCACTCTCATTCCATTAAATTAATTTCGAAGTTAAATAATTTCTAGTCAGCTACTTGCAAATTTCAACTCTTTATATAAGCAAACCGTTTTCGAATTAAATTTGACTTTCGACTTCCGGTTTCAATTTCAACTTCAGATTTCAATTCTTTCTAAGATTTATTCAATATCAAAGTAGTACTCCATAGAGTTTTGTTGATGATATATAAATGAGTTCTCGTTTAATAAGAGATAAAATCATAATCAATTTTTTTCCTCTGTAGAGATGGTCCGACAAGAAAGTCTTGCACGACAGCGCCCAATTTTTCACTTCTGTGAAGCATGTCAATTGCCCGTTTGTCATGCTAATAAGAGCGGTCACAACAACTGCCTCTTCAAAAGTGACTGTACGTATATGTACTGCCTAACTTGTAAGTCCTATAAAAGGAGCAATGAAAAGGCAAATACCGAAGCCTCTAAGGCATTCATTGCAAAGCACACACCATGTGCTCAGCAAAATGGGAGGAAGGGCATCAACCTCACCTCAAAGGCTGAAAAGAGGAGGTTGGAGCGACTATTTCTCAAGGAGAGGCCGATGGAAGGTGTCCTTTCACAGGTGGATGAGCCTACGGAAATAAAGAAAGCCGTCGAGTCCCGAGTCCCAAAGAAAGCCCCCAAGTCACGACAGTTCATAGATGACACTTTAAGTGATTTTGAGGTGAGTGCTGTCAATCCTACATAATACCTTCAAAGGATAGCTTCCTAAAACCGAATAAATTAATTGCTGGTCCATTATGAATAAAAACATATATCGTTTAAACATTTCAGGATAATAATGAGATGCCTCCTCCCAAGAAAACCAAGGTCTTAATTCAAAAAAAGATTATCTCTAAAAATGTGAGAATACATTTACTCCGTTAATTATTCTACCATGTAAAAAGTATTTCAACATTGTCACAACATTTCAGAGTGAGTTGCCTCAACAGACTTCTGTCAGTTTCGAAGAGGAGAAAGCGGCTGAATGCTTGAGAAATGTAAGTATTAAAGTTATTCTTTAGCTCCTTATGTGAAATTGAATATGAACTTTTTTTCAGCTGTTTACAAGTGTGAACAGTATACACCCGTTTGCCCAAGGATACCCCGTTTGCCTACACCGGAGAAGAAGTGCCTTACAAGTCCCGCAAGTGTCATTGTTTAGTTATTTGTCAATAATATTTCTCAATGCATGAAGTATTTCCAAGAACATGTATGCTTCTCAATGAGTTGCGAACATGTTATCTTATTTTTCGCTGCAGCTTGTGCGATCGCTGTCCCTCAAGAAACACCGAAGTTTCCTATCGACGCCAGCGACGAGTACGTCGGTAGAAGATAATGAGGAGAAGCCATATTCCATTCGGGAGTCATCATCAGAGGACGATGAAACCTCGTCAGCGACTTCTTCTGATGAGAATGCTGAAACTTCGTCAGCGACTTCTTCCCCGACATCTTCTTCCGATGAGGATGATGATTCTGTTACAAATGTAAGTATCAAAGTTGGTCAACTGCATGAGTACAGAATTTCTATTAAAATATGTTTCGAAACTCACTTTACTACTAATGTCTTTGTTTGTAATAGATAAATTTATCTTTTAGAATGACTCGTTGCCCCGAGAGAGAGACATTGGATCCGGTCAGAAGATCACAATCCAGCCGGAGGTAAGAGAAATTCACTTTTGTATCTCATCAATGGCAAAATGTTAAATAGATGATAAACAATTGCTTCTTTCGATTACAGGACTCCGCAATGTGTGCATCTCAGGAGGAGGTGTCGTTCAGCCACATCCGGGCTTCTCCGAGCTGGAGTGTACGCCTTCCGCTATCACCGGTGATGACACTGGCTCCGTCATCTCCAGTGCGTCCCCTATCGTCCGCAGCTCCTTCCTCTTCGATCCCAGCCGCAGCTCCTTCCTCTCCGATCCCAGCCGCAGCTCCTTCCTCTCACGGTGCTGTGCCCGCACCTCCAGCTCCTCTCCCTGTGCGGCAGTACAATGTCGACCTCGACGCGACAATAGAAGATGACATTGAGATCCAACTACGTCGTTGTCAAGAGCGCCTGAAGGAGGTTGAGGCCCGCGAGGTGAAGTTGAAGGAGGACAATAGAGGTTTGATTGAGTCTCTAAGAAATATTACTCAATCAAACCTCCTGTTGGCCTCCCAAGTAACCACCAGTCAACAGCACAATAAAGAGATACTTATCCACCTCGACTGTTCCCAAAATGGGATCAGAAAAGTGCGCCTAACAAGGATGGACGATTTGGGTGGCTGTAGTGACAGCTGCAGTCACCTAAAACTCTACCATAGTGGCATTGTTAAATGCGTCAAACTATAACTTCCTTACTTTGACTTCTATTTTCTTCTATTTTGAAAAAAAATAATTGTTGAAATTGTATGTTTTCTGGGAACACATGCTATTGGCTAATGATAACGCTGACATCATAGGATGATAGATATACTGTATATAAAGGCTTGCTAATTTATTATCCTCATTAATAATCATGGTTGTCTGTACCAAGTGTGGAAAAGTATTTACTCTCATGGGCAATTTGCAGCGTCATGAAAAAGTTTGTAAGTTAGGAAAAACTTATCAATGTAGCAAGTGTCCATACAAGACGAATAGGATAGATAATCTTAAGAGACATAAACTGGTATGTAAAAATAAACCGAATGATAGCATAATAGAGACAAATTCAAATAATCAAAGTATATGCGCTTCCAAGCCAACAACCAGCGCTTCAACTAATAAGCGAAGCTTTATGCAATACTGCTCTCGGTGTGGTAGGACGTATAACTCTATCAGTAGATTTCGTTAGCATATGAATGTGCATATTACAAGTACTGTGATGAATGTGCATAATAACCATGGAACAATAAGTCTTACCGAAAGCGCACTCAATGGCCACGCCCGCGTGTATGACATCACGCCAACAGCGCCTACTTTGGACATAGCATCATTCTTAGAAAGCATGCGTTCCGTATTAGGAGATTTAGTGTCTGACTTACTAACAAGTTATCAACTGCTTGGCCGTCTAATTGCACAAATTCGGCATGTTCGTTCTAATCCTCAAGAAGAAGAAACTTTTCTCGCACACTTTACCTCATCATCCTCAAACTATATTTATGACTATGATTCTTGGTTTCAGGATCATCTAAATAGTCTAATAAATCATATTGAAGCCTTCACAAAGAATGGAATATCAACTAAGTCCTCCTTTAGTAATTTATGCAGATATAGAGTGCAACATCGATAATAAAATACATAAACCTGCGGCCATTGGAGCTTATCATGTCTGGCATAATGCCCTTCAATCGAAATTTGAAAACAAGTATTACCTCTTTGAGGGAGAAAATTGCATTATTAGTTTCTTGCACCACTTAGAAACTGTAGCCCAAGACTTGTATGACAACCAATGTGCAACAACTAGGCAGCCAATTACATTGACAGCAGATGAAAACTAAAACATGAAAATGTAGACAGTTGCAACAAATGTAAATCTAAATTCACCGATGAAGTCGTGAAAGTTCGTGATCAGGATCACATCACCGGAAGATATAGGCAAACATTGTGTAGAAAATGCAATCTCCGGTTGAGGCTAAATAGACGGGAGCTCCCCATATTTTTCCACAACTTCAAAAACTATGATAGCCACATAATTTGCCATAAAGCAATTGGAAGAATGAAATCTTGGACATTAGATGTTGTAGCAGCAACTGCTGAAAAATATATAACTTTATCCGCCAGTGTTCCGGTAAATGAATACAGAGGGAAGACAGTATTTAAAACTAAAACTGTTTAAACTAAAATTCTTAGACTCATATCAAATTTTAAGTGCACCCTTGAGTGAATTGGCTAGGGGCTTGCAATCATATGAGCACGTAGAGACATTAAGGACAGAATTTCCACAATTGAGTTATGATGTTCTATATCAGGAAGGAGTGTTCCCATATTCATACTTCAAAAACTTAAACACGCTGACGGAAGACTGTCTGCCACCACAAGTAGAATTTTATAATGACCTTAGTCGTGAGCATTGTTCCGATAGTGAATATGAGCATGCTAACAAGGCATGGATTGAGTTTAATTGTAGCACATTTGGTGGCTACATGCTAGAATATCTAAAATTGGATGTTTTATTATTGACAGACATATTTGAGGTTTTTAGAGCATTGAGTCAGCGTGAGGATGAAATCGACCCAGTACATCTTGTGAGTCTTCCACATCTTAGCTTTACCTCAGCATTAAATTTCTCTTCCAATGGTCTTCCGCACTATATACAGGATGAAAACATGTACAATCTATTTGAACGAGGAATAAGAGGGGGCATGACTTTTACCAATATCCACAGAGCACGTGCGCGTATTGCCGAATTGGGAAATAATGCACATGAAAGTCGACACTTGGCCTACTTGGATTTCAATAACCTTTACGGTTCTTCAGTTAGTAGGAATCTACCCCACTCTAATTTCAAATGGTTGAATGTAAGCGAGATAGACCATTTCTTAAATGAACAAAATATTCAAAGCATAGATGGTGATGGTGAAATCGGCTACGTTTTCGATTTAGATTTAAAATATCCCGCAGTCATTCACGATGACACTGCCGATTTCCCATTAGCTCCAGAAATGCAGATGATTGAGAAGAGAATGCTTTCAGAATATATGAAAAATCTATATGAAAAATAAGACCAAATACAAATTTTACTTAGATCAAGAAACTTCTGCTGCATCAATTTGATGGTGAAAATTATGTAGTCCACTACTCAATTTTGAAATTCTATTTGTCCAGTGGCATGAGAATCAGGAGGATACATAGTGGCACAAAATTCACACAAAAACCTTGGTTAAAAAGGCATATTGATATGAACTCTCAAAAGAGGGCTCAATCAAATACTGACTTCGAAAAGTCATTCTATAAATTGAAAAATAATTCTTTATATGGTAAAACAATGGATAATGTAAGGAGAAGAAAAAAATTCAAACTTGTCAACAGTGAGAAACAGCTGCTAAAGCTATCAAATCATCCTCTCTATGTTCAACATAGGATATTTGATGACGATCTGGTTGGTATGGAAATGAATAAACCTTCAATAGTTTTAAATAAATTGATTTATTTTGGTCAAGCAGTACTTGACTATAGTAAGCTAGAAACGTATCAACTATATTACAATGATCTAAAAGGATGTCCACTAATAAGTAGAACACGGCTTTGTGGAGGTGACACCGACAGTTTCCTTCTATGTTTATACACCTCACAATCTGTCCGTCTGGAGGATATACTGTTATACTTCGTTGAAAAGTTTGACTCCCCAAACTATGACAGTCATCACCGACTATACTCAAACACAAACAAAGCTAGATTGGGTTGTTTTAAGGATGAGTGTGCCGGAGAGTTGCTTGAGGAAATGATCTTACTAAAACCGAAAATGTATTCCATAAAATATCTAGACACTGTGAATTACAGCATCAAACGCGCTAAAGGAATTCAGAGAGCAGCAGTTAAAAAATTGACACACAATTACTATAGAAGTGTCTATTATAGTGAGAGCGATACAATTGAAGACATGACAATTATAAATTCAAAAAATCACATAGTTTGCACTAAATCATTTAGGAAACGAGGTCTGTCCCTTTCGGAGGATAAGCGCTGTTGGCTAGATAAAAATTTATCATTACCATATGGACACTACAGCCTAGGTCTTCCCCCACCGTCGAAGAGAAGGAGATGCCTTCCTGTCACAGGTGATGTAGAATAAGTCTAAATAAAAACAATAAAATATTCCACTTGTAATAGATCCTGCGATTGCTGCATCTTCCGACATGTAGCAACACTTACTAATACATAAGTAGTCTTACTAAAATTTAAATTTCTACATCTTTCCAATATGTAGAATTGATTCCTAATAAACAGGTAGTCCTAATGTGTATGAATATGTGAAGAATTTGTACTCAACATCATTCCGATATGTTGAGCTAATAAAATAACAAACTTTAGGCAAACATTAAACTTAAATTTGAAACATAGCTTTCGGAACATGCCTCATTACATAAGAACATGGAAACTTAGTGACGTTCAAAACGTTCACATAGCAAATTCTAAAAGAATAGCATTTCGTCATTCAATAGCAAATAGTGTTCGAAAACATCGTGGCGTTTGCATTAGTGTTGACTCATGGCCTTCACTGAAAGACTTCGCTGATCTCATTGGCAACCATAAGACTCGGATTAAGATTCCTCTCGATGACAAGGTATGGATAAAGTGTGATTAATCAGTCAAACTATACGTCTGTTCACCACAACGGGAAGATGTTGAATATCGATTTTTTCGTTTCAGTGACGTCACATGGGAAACCTTTACAAAGGAAATACTACGACAGACAACGTCATTCATTAAAGATGGAGGACATCAAACGGTTGGAAGTTGTAAATCGGATGTTAACTACAAAAGCAAACTCAAAACTCAATCTACAAGAGATCGAGAGGAATATACCCAACCAAAAAACAATGGTTACCGATAAAACGCAAATTGAAGCCGACAACGAGCTTACATCTTGGAAGACCCTCAATGTTAACATGGGGGATTCAGAGGAAGGATAAATCTATCACTATCCTATTCTTTGCAAATGGAACAATCCAATGTATTGGAAAGGTCATGGAGGGTGATCTCTCATATCTACACTTTACTTTGGAACATTTACTTGGTGATTCATTATCTGATTGGAAAGTGAAGACAATGACCGTGTTATGTGAATTGCACTATCAGTATGACTTCCGTGAAGTTGCATCATCAAATAATCTAACTTATGAAGTGGAGTTATTTCCAGCAGCTCAATTGACTAACTGGCATCCATATCATGTTCATGTGTTCCATAATGGAAAGATTGTGATAACCGGCATTAAAGACATAAGTGATGTGCCTCCCATCATATGTGATTTGAAAAATGTTTCATGAAAACCAAATTGTAGATTTTGTATATATGTGAATAGATAATGAAATATGAACATGTTTTTGTTTTCCTTATAAACCCTTTTTTTGGAAAAAGAGAGGAAGTTAATGATACAACATAGAACTTTATTTCAAAACTGTTTCGACATATTTATTAAGAACTACATAATTTTTGTCACAGTCTTTCGAAAATAGTTCTAAAACACTTTTACAGTTATTTTTCAATGGTCTCTCGTTGACAAAATAGAGTACATAGCCACCGCACATTAGAGATGTATTACTTTGAAGTGGGAACGATGTCACTTTCCTAACAGTCCAGGAGAACCTGTTCATCCATAATGCGATATCATGTAAACGAGGTTGATTGAGAGAGTCAAAATATTCGGCCACTTTATAACGATTGATGTATACAGCAATCCAATGTTTTCCGGGAAGATTGTTGGTATCCGTATTGATGATAAGCCAACAAGGATAGAAAGGAATTGAATCAGGTAAATTATCTCTAAAAAAGACATTGAGAAATATTGTCTTGGAGTAGGGATGAACTTTCCTCAAGATTTCTATGTTGCTTAAGTTACTCATCTCTGATAGCTGACAGTCACGTCTCTCATTCTTGTTATCTCAACTTTGCTATCATGGACAACGTAAATGAGACAAGTAATTGTTTTTTTCAAAGGTGACTCAAATGATGCCCCCAGTCGTAGATTTCAAGGCTTTGTAACTCCTACGCTTTCACCACCTAGATCTGCATCTGCTGTGAGGTTGCACATAATGAAGAAGTAGCCATTCTTGTACATATCCATTGTAATTCCATTTGAATAATTTGTATTAAACATGTTGAGGGCGGTGAAACTAGAACCATATTCACGTGCGAATTTGCCATCTTTGAAATTAGGCTCATATGCTTTACAAGATGCAAATTTCCTATCCTGGTAGAGTGCTAGTTTGCTAACAAAGTGTTGGAAATTGAATGGATTCTTTTAAAAAGCACCAATGAATGCCTCATTTTCCACAAATGTGATATACACCGCCTTTGGCATTGTAGTTGGAAAAAGATTTGGGTAGGCATGTGAGGATGATCCCGCACCAATTGTGAAGTTTGTCAACACACTGTAATTAACTGGATATATTGCATTGCTCTTCCTCAATCCTGTTGCATGCTCGTTGATGACTGACGGGTTCATTGTTACTCTCCTTGCATTGAGCACAGCACTACTTATGTTGATTTGATAGTTTGTAGCTCCAATAGCCATTAACGCGAACTCAGGATTTGCACGAATAAATTTTATTTGCATTTTAATCTGTGATAGCAGATATCTAGATTGACGAAGAAAATCAAGATAGACAGGTCCTTTCAAATGTAATTCCTTTGAATCCGCTGTTAAATCCATTCGTCTTTTTAACACTGTATTTGAGACATCATCAAATTTCCCTTGCTGATCATCATACCACCCAGAAACTTGTAAGTGTGACTGTTTAACTTGCTTTTGAAATTGCGTCATTGTATGTATGTATGCTCCATATGGATATGCTCGATCCCCTCCTTCAATCTGTTTGTCGTTCAATATTAGATACACATCTGAGAACAGACTGGGAATAGGAAGATTTGCCAATCCCACTTTATCCTTGGATGAATCAATATTTGTGCCATCAGTCTTCCTAATTTGTATACACAACTATAAATCAATGGATTGACAGTCAATATAATCCTGAGGATTGGTAGGTATATCAAACTGAATAGGCTGTCGGTTACCATCGATATTTGTTGTGGGGACTATGTCTACAATTGTTGAGGAGATAATGTCTGTTTGATGAGGGGGAGAATCAAAGAAACACAAAGTCGAATTGATACTCTGCATCGTATTAGCTCTACAAGTATGTTGTCTTCCTTCGTTTTGACTTGTTTCTAGTCGCTGTGGAATTTCGTTTGCGCTTTCTTGTTTTCACTCGATGTCTAGATTTAGAACGTGCTGCTCTAGTCGGCTTTTTACTTTTCCTGCGTCTTTGCTTAGTAACTCGACCGGATCCAACTTGTCTTGACTTCCTACGCTTCTTCCGAACTGTACGTCTCGTCTTTGTTAAATCATCTAATGCGTCTATGGCAGATTGCTGCGCGCGCATTTTCATAGATTCACCGATATCCTTACCTTGAATCGCATCAGCTGCAACATTTGCACCAAAATCTAAAGCCCTGCTTCCAACACGCTTCATGATTGGTACGCCATACTTTTTGAGCGTTGGAAGAACCATACGTCTTAGTGCACCAAATATGCCTCCTCCAACTTGTCGTCTACCTCCAACAAACACGGGATAACCGCTCTGATCTGATGGACTACTGTAAATGCCTGTCGTTATGACCATTGAATAACTATAGAAGTCACAATGGCGTAAAGCCTTATTCTCGTGACCTAATATGTAGGGTCAAAACAGTAACACCACCACAGAACGGTACTACTTCTCCTGCGTCATCATGAATTGACATGTCAATTCTGTTGATGTAATTTCGGCTGATTGGTAGATACATTGTGTTAAAAAATTCTCGATTGATTAGTTGCTTCCTTACGGATGAGAGAGGAAATGTGCGCAGAAGTGGGGCCTCAATGTCACCAACCCTTGTATATTCAATAATGTTACAATAGACGTATAAGTTGCTTATATCCCGCTCTAGTGATGGGACTGTATCGCCTATTGATGTGCCTTCATAAATAGTTGATTTTGAGAATCCCAATGTGGTCGCTAACAAGCTATCGAACTTGACAAAATAGTTCTTCCCCACCTTTAGAACCATGCGCTTTTTATGTGGCTCATAGGAAAAGAAATATTCATCTGCATCGAGGAAATCTACACCAAACTCATCTAACTTTGTACACAATTCAGATGGCGTTTTTCAAGCTTTCAATGTTCAAATTAACTCTTTTTACAAGTTCACTGGAAGTAGACAAATCATCACCCAATATGTCTTCGCTGTATACGTGGATATCCCATGAAACATTTGTTGATGCTTTGAGTTTAAAAGAGGACAATTTAACCTTGAATGCATCATTTAATTCTGTCAACCAAGGTGCGCTTTCAAGGCCCTTAAACATCCCAGTCATTTCAGATCCGAATTCAATAACAGCCGAATCAGACTTTCCCAATAGTGTCTTTTTAGTAAAAACAAGAAATTCTGCCTCCGCTTCAACAGTAAATAAGGTTACTTTCTCTTTCTTATATTCACAAGTCATTAACGTTTCTGGCACTGATCTTTGAAACTTTCTTGCAAAGTCTTCAACACTTCTAGTGACCTCAAATTAATTTTTTACTCGGATGCTCCTTTTTGTAATGCATACAATGGCACAATTCTACATTGGAAATCAGTGACTTTCCTCTCCGAATTCCACCCACGTCCATTGTACCAATACCTTGATGAGAACGTTCTTCTGGAATACCCCAAAGTATGACTCAAATCCTTACCTAATACAAGAAGAACATGCTTCCCTTCCTTCATCAATTTTGTTGACCCCTTTATGACTGGTTTCTAGAATTTATTCAAAGTCAGCTTGAAGAGATCATTTATTCGTTGAAACATTATACCGATTTCCTTTTCTGTATCTTGCAAGCTCATTGTGGGAAGCTTAGAATCAAAAGTTGACGTTGCAAATGCCTTTTGAATTTTTATCATGTTTTGGTCAGGTGGTAAAAATGTTGAAAAAGGATGTAAAGTCAGATGATGAAAAGCCCATGTACCATGTAGACTATTGTGAAATATGCGAAAACAATCATCATTCTCTCGTACTTCTTTATATAATTCAAAATAATTGTTTTTTAGAAAACTGATATCGTTGTAATAAGTAATTTCAGTTAGAGCAACTTCATGGGGTCCATGCAGAGTAATTGAATTAGCGAATTCAACAGAGTATAGCGATGGTTTGTTACTTGGGAATATGTTGTGGTTGCTATTGCTTGGAAGAATGATGTTGAAGTTAGTAGACATGTTGAACTCATATATGGAAGAAGTCACATGCTATATTAGCTTAAAAGTTACGAGTGTCTCCCACCTCCACATTTTGTAGATCCTGGTGCGCTATCCAGCCACTGAATGAATCAGGATACTCTTTCCATTTAACTAGATATTTCCTTTAATTGCCATGACCTTTCTTCCTAATTATTTTGTCAATCATATACACCTCTTCACTTCTGTCTGCTACTTGCAATTGATAAGAGTAAAATTTTCCTTCAATTGGATTGCCATGGTAATCTATTAATTTATACATGGTGGGTCTAAATTTTCTATTTACTTCATCTACAAAGAACTCTTCTTCAGTCCAATTAGGTAGATACCCCTTCTCAAATGTAGAGTTAACCTTTGAAATCCGAACTCTATCACCAACATTAATTTTCCTTTCATTGGAAATGTTTTTCGCTTTCTTATCATACAATCGAAGCCATACATCCATCGCATTATCTGGCGCAACATCAATTGGTCCCATCTTAATAATGCGATGGTAGCTTTCATTGTAATTCGTGACAAATTTCTGCAACTCAACTAGCCAAACATGTGTATTTTTTGCAGTGAAATAGCGCCATATTTTTGTCTTCAGTGTGCGATTGAACCTCTCAACCATGGCAGCTTTATAAGCACTTTTGACACTAAACAATTCCACATTTTGACTTTTAAGGAGACTTCGAACATGAGAGTTTTCGAATTCCTTCCCTTGATCGATCTGTATTCTTTGCGGAACACGCCCTCATCGAAAATGCTCTGAAAAGCCGCTTCAACTTCTGGTCCTGGTTTAGATTTCAGCGCACGTGCCCAAGCATAGTGAGATAAAATATTACGGTTAAGATGCATTTATAACCATCATTGTACTGTGATATCTGTTGCATGTCAGCCAAGTCCGCTTGCCATTGACTATCTATATTGTTAACAACATATTTTATCGTTGGAAACCGCTTTCTCGCATTTTTGTGAAGAGTGTAAGTCGGTTGACTCCTTAACCACTTCTTGACTTTCTCTATTCCCACACCTGCTGCACGAGCTAGAACCTCCGGACTACTGAAACTTGCGGGATGATTTAGTCGTATTAAATCTCTCTCAGCTTCACGGCTGTACTCATCGTCTTTGTTCTGATTTGCACGCGTATTACTCGCACAGCAACTGCTAACACAATTGATATCAACCTCTATGCCCTCTTCTCCTTTACCTTCGAGCGCAGATTTCAAACAACAGCAAAATTTTTGTAACGACATGATATGAGAGAAGCAAGGCTTATTTCATATTTGCTTAATATTTACTATACTCCTTCCCAACACGCATTGAGCACCTAGTAGCTCTTTTTGGTTGAAGAGACGGATGATATGATGAAACTCTCGCTTGACCGCCATCGTGGGTGTTTTACTTTTTGATCCATCTTGTAAGTGACCCTTATCCAACTCATTCACAGTCGGTCCTCCAATAACATTGTGAGGTACATATTGATCAGATAAAATTTTCTGAAAATATGACCACCCTTGTGGTGCACCTAGTTTTCGCCTTACATCTCTGACGGCATATTGTAGAAGGTCATCTATGTGACTATTTCTAATAACATCACCAGTTGTTTCATCTATTATCTCCCCTCTCTCATTGAACTTCACATGTGGATCAATGAAGTCAAATAATCGCTCAGCGCGCACACGATATGGTCGGAGTGATGACAAGGTTATAAATCGTCGCAAATTGTCACGAATCTGTCGCCTCTCATCAATGTTTTTAGCTGCTAACTGCAGTCGTCGATAGGGATCCTTAATCTTCTGAATTTCCATATCCTTTTGTGTTAGTTTCTTAAGTTGATTCGTAATAGGTTGATCTATATTTTTGACTTCTTGTGCACTTTGTAATGTAGTCAATTGTATATACTCCTCTTGAGAAATGACTACCATCTTTGAATACGACATGTTTGTAATAATAATAAGGCAACAAAGTACATTGCTTAAAACTAGCTGTGAACCGAGAAAACTGTCATTGGTTCAACGGAATTAGGTATGATATTAGCTCGAAACCGAAGTCGTTCCAGACATTCCTGGGTTAGCTCAATAAATAGATAGCCATGTGGTTTCTTTGTTACATCTTCATATATTTTCGAAAGTACTTTAGGTTGTTGAGGTAATATTTGTCTACTGAGATGATGTATCTGACTGCTATCTCTTGGATTTTTAAATATTGCCAAATAATGTGTATTCAAACTTCTAGTTCTTTGCTCTTTTCCTCCATCGAAGATGTTTTGGGTGATGTAGATAATAAAAGCTTCCCTATGATGTGCAGTTTGAATGAACATTTCAGTTGCATCCTTTGAAGATTTGCTTTCACGTAATAGATCATCTAATACTAGTAAATCACCTGCTTTGATATCCTCAGTTGATGGCAACCCTTGCTTCACCTCATAACCTTTCTGGCGAAGTGCAGAATGTAGTTGTGGTTGAAATATTCCATAACACCATTTGACTCTCTTAATTTCCTTGTTAAACATTTCATTTCTATATTGTAGCAATTGAGTTACAAATGTAGTTTTACCGGACTGACTTGGTCCAGCGACACACATTGTGCGATCAGTGAATAGACGAAAATCTGTCATCTTATAATTCCATTAACATTAAACTCATCATCCCGCTAATTTTGCTTAGAGCAACAAAACAGACACATGTTCCAGATCACGTTTATTTACATTCAAAATAGAAACTTTCAATTTACATTTACAAATTAAAACATTTTTGTTTCCTCATCACAATTAGGATGATAGAAAGTTTTCAAGTCAGCATCTTGGCGCTTCAACTTCAATTTGAGATTCCCATCTTTAGATTTCCGCCCTCGCTTTTTGCTCTCTTCCTTCCCATCACTTGAAGCAGTCTTATCAATGTCAATTAAGCATTTATCACTTGGTAGTGGTTCATAGACTAGTTGAAGAACATTCATTTGTAAAGATGCGACTGTACCAGTCGAACAATGTGAGCCAATATGAAGTCCGGTAACGTGCACTAAGCCCATATAGCGACCCCGTTTTAGATCCTCACATTCCATCGCGTTTGTAAAGAGATCGAATGCTTGAAAATGATCCGATAATTTTAAAAGCAGTGTATCGAATTCCGGCAATTCCTTGTAACCAACTCCCTCCTCTGCCTTTCTCCAATGAGTGGCAGCACTTTCAGGCAGCTCAACACATTCTTTCGCGAAAGAGTCAATAGTTTTAAGAATCACCTATTGCCATTTTGGAAAAGTCACTCGCATTTGTCTCATATTGCTATACCCTGATGTAGACATGCCATTACTGTGGAAAAATGGAACTTGAAGATAAAAGCCATCATCACCATAATTCAAGGTTTCAAAGTAGAATGTATTTCCAATTCCTTGCACCTTTCGTGTCGGACGAAGCTTCAAGAGATCTTACTCAAAAGCGTCACCTTCCTCTCTGATTGTATACATTTTCTGAGTCGTGTTTCAACAAGTACTAATTCGGAGCTTTCAACCAGCGCAAATGAATTGTCACTTGAAAGTGATAAAATATCATTAAAGCGTCTTCCTTATATACACCCATATATGACTCATCAATCAAAGTGATGACGTGTCACTTTATGATTCGTTAACGTTACATTAACATTGCAGCAGCTGCTGCAATCCTTCCAAGCGGACTATTGATTGCACCATCAATACTGTTTCCAATATCATTTAACATACTTAGAAACCCACCACCACCGCGCTGAATTAAGCTTTGCCTTTTCTTATCACTGCTCATTGGATTTGAAAACTTTTTTATGCTATTCAAAGAGCCAACATTCAATAGAGGCTTGTAAATAGGTAGACATTTGTGTATTGTAAAAGCCAAATCACGAATGAAATCATCACTTGAATTTTGAATCAATTTACACTTCTTCTTATTATCATGTATCCTGTTTAACTTTCGCAACGCCTTTTTAAACTGACTTGAAAGTTTGAAGGAGCGTTTCGATTGACGAGAAGATGCCTTCCGTTTTACAGACATTATTATTCTAATATGAAAATAGATAACACAATTGCAATTTTTGCTTAGTACCTACAACATTATACACAAAAGTTTACAAGCATTCACACATCACGCAGAGTTTGTTGCTGGTACTTATAAATTTACACAAAACACTTAACAAGTTGAAGAAGGAAACTGATATACACTCACATCGGCTAGAGTCTGATTTGTAGCAGTTATGAGCTGCTCAATGTCTTTCATTAGATGCTTTGAAATAGGACAGCACATACAGCAGGGCTTTGAATGGAAAGTCTTTAGTATATTGGCATAGTATGCCCGCAAACTGATCACCTCAGAATGTCCTTGAGCAGCCACATTGATGGCGGTCCCGTGAACAAGTCCAACTTACATTTCTCACCCTTCTCGTCAAAGTGGCTGGAGGTAATAATGTCATGGAGACATGTGTTGTGTTTCTGTAGGATACTGCTGCAGCAACAGCGAGAGTATTCCGGTACAATCTCAGTTTGAGCTAGTGGGCTGCTCTCAATTGACATTCAACAATCAGCTAGTTTCCATTCTGGTGTGTAATGGCTAAAAAGCAATAAGTGGAAAGTCGGATTTCTATTCGCATTCATTTTCAGTCAATAAAAAAGATTAAGTCTGAGGGGACGAAAACATAGGAGACATATTACGTCGTCTCGATTCACAATCATCTTTATAGGAAGCTTTGATTCTATAAAATATATGAAATTTGATAAAACTATACAAATCATGAAGTTAGTCTGGCGGCCAGAGCGGGTATCTGAAAGGAACACAGATGAGACTTTCGCAGATTGAAGTACATCCTATGCCTACTGACAATCTGCGCGTCTATCGAGTTCTACTTGGTTCCTCTTCTTGTCAAATTGAATCTAAGAATAATACATGTTAATCCAATAGGACACAGATTACAGTTTTAGGCTATAAAGAAATTTTCTATGCTTTCTCTTTTTATTTTAGAAGCACTAAGTCTAGAACCGCAGTTTTTGGCATGGTATGTTTTCAGGTCAATTCCTATCATTTGAATGATATTTGTTACAGAATACTTCCACTTTTCTGTATTATAAATAAAAACAAGACGTGTTTCACCACTCAAGTGCTCAGCTGTTCGAGGTGTGCATTTTATTTAAACATATGAACGTTTAAACAAATATATCACAATCAATTAAATACATTAAACACAACATTCCTCCTTCCTTAATCCGAATCACCCATCTATTGATCCGATCAGTCCATTGATTGAATAGAAGCACTGAAATGAGCCACTCGTCAATACACCGGCACCGAAGAGCTATAAGATAGAAAATGCATAATTTGCACGCAATAGTCCATGGGATGATTTCATAAAACACATGACAATCCGATGCACAGAACATAAAAGTATAAGCTTTACATTTTACAAAATCAGCTTTATACTAGGTAACAAGAATACCTGTATATGCACGAAATTTACTTCAATCAACGTGATTAACAAATTTACAGATTTGCAGGCATAGATACTATCAAACAACTTTCATGAAATATCAAAATGTTGATCATGCTAATAATTCAAGAAAAAATAAAACGATCTACAGGTTTAGCAGTTCGCGTACTACGAGATCGAGCAATACCACACACAGGGTTAGGGCTATCATCTGATACGTCATCATCATTAGTCCTACCTAACTCATCAACTTCATTCCTCAAATTTACTTGTGGATCTATTATCCCGACCTCTCTACCTGTCACTACGTCGGCATGACCCTCATCTCTTTCCTCCTCAAAGTTAGATTTCTTCGGTTTGACTTGAGATTCGTGACGCCGTACGATTTGTCCATCTTTGCCTTCCAACTCCATCATCTTTCCTCGATGCTGTATAATTTCGCCGAATTGATACTCATTTTTCAAAAGCAGTTTATAGAATCCTGTATTCTGTAACGTTTTTGTAAGTAAAAACGCGAATTCCAAATAGCAAAGACGCACTTTATTTGCAGACGTGGATATTTATACCTGTATAACAATGGCATAAAACAACTCACGAAACATGCACAATAATGAAATGTTATTATCATGAAACGTCACCAGAACACTTGATAATAGGATGTCAGGCATGCGGTCGAGAGTCGGATTGCTATGTCCTAAGACAGTGAACAATAGAGAATTAGAAATACAACACGCTCACACGCTCCCTAGTTTCTTAAGAAACTAATATACAAAAGTATATATTATATACGAAACAATATAAGGTCTGCTATCTGTAATCAACGACATGGTCACCTTGAAAAATAGGTCTTTTAGTCACGCGACTACTCCTTCGGGGTACCGCCTCAGAATCAATTTCGACATCGCTATCATTCGTCAAAGAGCAGTATTTCGTTTCTAAGTCGACTTCGGTAGATTCCCTGCAATAAGGTACCAGTCTTAAATGCGATACATGACGAGAGACATTTATATCATCTAACTCAACTGAAACACTCGAAATGATTTTTGTCACGACGTGTGGACCGCTCCAAACGTCATCACATCGGGAGGAAGGAGGCTTAAGAAAAACTTTATCGCCAACAAGAAAAGGATTACGGTCTTTATCAAAGTAATTATCGTTTACCTCGTAATTCAATTTGGGTCGTTCTATCTCAATGCGATCAGCTGTAACATCCGGCTTTCTAGACTTCGCACAGAAAACTAATTCGTAAGGTGTTGAATCGTTTTTACCTTTTGTATTGTTAACCCAGAAAACGGCCTCTGCGAGGGATTTTCCTGTACGCTTTACGGTTCTCTTAACGGTACGATGAACCCGCTCAACCACCGAGTTTCCCTGGGGCCTATAAGCGGAAGTCAAGACCTGTTGAACTTTCCACTTATCTAACAGCTCATTAAACTCGCGGCTACGGAAAACTGTCCCGTTATCACTCATTATGTACGCTGGGGGACCAAATTCTGCGAAGATCTGTTCAATGTTGAAAGCTATCTCAGTGGAGGATTCATTTCTTAAGCTACGCCAGATTGTAAATCTGGAAGCAGTATCGATAACGGATAAATAAGGTCTACCGTCTACATGAGTTACATCAGTGCCTAAAACTTCCCAAACATTATTCGCGGATATCGATCCTTTGTCCCAACTAAAGCGATTCGAAGGGTCTATGCGGGTACAAGTTGCACAATCGCCAATGACGGCCTTAATATCAGATTTTGAAACGGATTTATTTTTATACCGCTCTTTACATAATTCATATGTTCGATTCGTGCCAAAATGGTTGATTTCATGAACAAACTTGATGTCAGCGTAATCAACGCTATCTAGTTTCTCCCTGACCCATGAATTAGGCACTCTAGTCAATGAATCTGCTTTGTTTAAACTTGACTCAATCCAAACGACCTGTACTGCCAACTGTTCCTCACGGATAATGTCTGAAATAATATTAAGTCTACGCTTAATCAAAACTTCTGCGAGTGCACGAGTCTTAACATTTCTTGTCTTATGAATAACAGATTGCAACCATCTATAAACTGAGATGGAGTCAGTTTTGATCGTAATGTCCCTCTTACCCCATTTTAAGGCAAGATTCAGGCCTTTGATAGCTGCGTCTAATTCAGACCGGTTTATATGCGTAGCATCATCCTTCGGGCGCAGCCAAGCCGCATCCTCGACCACCTGACCTTCAACCTCTAAATAAACCCCGTAGGCTAGAGAACTGGAGTCAGTCCAGACCGTGATTGGAGCTTTAGGATCAACCTCCCACATGCCTCCGACAGGGTCAGACACTTTCAGTCGAACATCTATTTCTCGAATCAAACTCATTATTTTTTCCGAAACTGGGTCATCCCACCTAGTATGATCTTCGGCAGTGCACCGCTGTACAAACGCGCAGGCGACTCGAAGCCATCCCGCCACGGGGTAATGTCCTAAACATTCTCCTATGTACTTATGTGCTTCACGCCGCGTAAGAATGTTAGCTATTAAGGGCAGAGAACCGTCTCTGCGCCATCTCAACCCTGAGTCCACACATAGTCCCAGTAATCTAACGTCTCCTTTACCAACTTTTTGTGACTCTTTTGTTATAAGGCCCCAATTATTCAGATGGGACCTGACCTTTTCGCATGAGACAACAGATTCAGAGACATATATATCGTCAATGTAACTAGAAGTACCTTCCTTGATTTTCTGGTCACCCTGCAATACTCGTGTAACTATAGCTGTCATTATTTTTGGGGCTGAGGCCAAGCCGAAACCAAGCCTCGTCAACAGAAAGTCACTTCCTTTCCACCTAACAGCTTGGTATGCCCATAAACTCGGATCAATTTCTACCTGTAGATAGGCACGCTTCAAATCAATAATAGAACACTTAGGCCCCAGTTGCCGCCACTGACGCAACGTGTCAGCACAAGTAGGAGTAGCTTCAGCAGTATGAGACTCAATGGATTCGTTTAAACTTCTATAGTCCAAGACAGGGCGAACTTTAACGGTATCGCCCTTCTGCTGACGCACAGCAATAATCGGTAAGTACCTTTTTATTTTCCCATGGAAACTTACGTCATGCCTTACTAATATGCCCTCATTAATCCAGTCATTTATTTCAGCATCACACGGTGATTTATCCTGCTCATCGATAATATTATACGGTATCTTACAATCGGATCCTGGTTCTAAATTTTGTCTCCAATTCCACCTTACGCACCATCTACTTCCATTAAAAGTAGCAACAAAATCCTTATCATGAATATCATCACTATGCAATACCGAAACTACAGGCCCTTTACTATAGGGAAAATCTACTTTTAGCTCAGTACCTGGACGTACGCGTGGATGTAATATTAAACCCGTTCTCTCAAATACATTCGAACCCAAAATGATATCAATACCAGTAGGTAGATCAGTTTCTAAGACTACATATGCATTAATGGGTCCCAGCTCTTCATTATTATCAGTTATCACACTACTCAAAACAACATACGTATACGCACATACATTATGCCTACCAAAAGATTGAAGACTAATGTAGGACCTAGACCGACTCTCATTCCCAACCACATGCTCACCAATGACAGAAGTCACAGATCCAGTGTCGATCAGCGCGTTCATCCTTTGCCCATTGACATTCATTGGACGTGAGATTTGTGCACCGGTGATTTCCGTCGCCGCAGCCATGCTCGCACTTGCCTGTTGTTGACGGTGTGGGCAAAATCGCTGAATATGCCCTTTCTCGTTACAAAAGAAACAGGTGATAATACAGCTGGCCTTCTCATGGCCAAAGCGGCGACAGCCTTGACAGCGAACCATTTGCTTGGAGACTTTCATTTGGCTGTTTTGCGGACCCATCGTCGCAGCGACTGCGGTGGGTAAGGCATCTCGAGTTGCCAAAAGCGCCTTCGCCGTAGACAGAACATCTTGGAGCTTCATATCTTCGCCGTCTTGGATATACACCTTCTCCTTTACATCAGCTGGTAACGCATCGATCACAGCTAACGATACCAGCTCCTCATCAGGATCTTTGCCAGTGATAACCTTCAACAATGTCTTTGCATCATCTGCGATGATGTCGATCTGTTCGCCAGGCCACAAACGGAGGATTTGAGTTTTAGCCAGGCACTTGCCTTGTTAAGTCCATAAACTCTCTTCAAAGCCTTCATCACAACTTTAAAGTCATTTTTATCTGTTGGCTCCAATTGATCCCAGGTCGCGAAAGCAGGACCATCCAAAAATAGAGGCATCATTCGAGCCATCTCAGCCTCTAAATCCTTTGGGGCGGTTACTATAGACACCGCTGTCTCGTATCGTCTGAACCATTGATCAATATTTTCATCACGCTCACCCTTGAATCTCTTCACGATATCGACCAACTTTAACGAGCCGCTCATGTTCAGCAAGACAAACAGCCGTGATAGCTTGTAAGTAAAAACGCGAATTCCAAATAGCAAAGACGCACTTTATTTGCAGACGTGGATATTTATACCTGTATAACAATGGCATAAAACAACTCACGAAACATGCACAATAATGAAATGTTATTATCATGAAACGTCACCAGAACACTTGATAATAGGATGTCAGGCATGCGGTCGAGAGTCGGATTGCTATGTCCTAAGACAGTGAACAATAGAGAATTAGAAATACAACACGCTCACAGTTTTCGTAGGTGTCCTCACGTCTCTTCCTAGCAACATCATTGCCGGAGTGATTCCCGTCGTCGAATGAGGTATATTTCTATAACTCATTAAGAACCTATCGGCTGCCTTTTTCAAATCATGTGCACGATTAACTCTCACATGCTCTTTGAAAGTACGAACCATTCTTTCTGCCAATCCGTTACTACGTGGCGAATACTCCGAAGATGTGAGATGCTGACACCCACTGTTAAACAACCATGCCTCCAGTTCCTTAGCGATCAAGCTCGGTCCATTGTCGGAAACTAGAGTTTCTGGGATTCCAAATCGAGCAAAAATGTTTCGCAAAGAATTCTGTAACGCATTTTCTTTCATATCCTTGGTGATATAAATTTCTGACCACCTACTGAAAGCGTCCACGAAGACTAAGAATGTCTGACCATTGATTTCTCCAAAATCAATATGAGCTCGTTCAAATTGCTTTCTTGCCTCAGGCCAACTACTCCATTGTTTTGCGTTTGATGATTTCGGTTTCAAGGCTGAGCATACAGGACAATTACCTATCATTTCCTCAATCATTTTTGACATACCTGGCCAATAGAAACTATTTCTTGCATGGCTTTTACACTTTTCGATACCGAAATGATCTCGATGGATTTTCTGAAGCACAATATGTCTCAATTCATCGGGAATGACTAATGCATTTCCTTTATACACGAGACCATCAACAATTGTTAGGTCATTTTTTACGTTCTTGAATTCAATCAAGCGAGAATCAATAAATTTCGGAAAACCAGTACGAATATAATCTTTTAAGGTTGTCCACTTCTCCTCATTCATTATTCGAGTCAATTGCTTTTGGATCTGCGGTAACGGAGTATGCCAAATCATGTTGATACTCATTTCTTTACCTTCAACATTACCACATCTGGACAATAAGTCCGCCAAGTGCATATCTTCAGATCGCGCGCACTCAATATCGAAATCGTAGGCCATTAGGGTGATTGCCCACCTTTGCAATCTAGCTGCCGTAATTGTATTCACACTTTTCTGTTTGTCAAAAATAAAAGTGAGCGGTTTATGATCGGTGATCAATTTGAATTTTCGATTCAAGAGAAATTTTGACAGCTTTTTAATCGACCAGACTATTCCCAAAGCCTTACGCTCTATTTGACTATATGACTCTTCCGCTTTTGTCAAAATCTTCGACACCGCCATAACTGGATGTCCGCTCTGTTCCAGAATTCCTGCTATTCCTTTCTGGCTAGCATCACATGTAAGAGTAACTGGTTCATTAGGATGGTACGGCCTCAACAATAATGGGCTCAATAAACATTTCTTGATGATATCAATTGCCTTCTTTTCCGCAGCACCCATGCGAAACTGAACATCTTTTTTTTAACAAATGGTATAACGGAGCTGTCTTATCCGACAAATTTCGGAAATACTTAGCATAAAACTGCAGACTCCCTAACCAGCTTTGAAGTTCCTTTTTGTCTGATGGGTATTTGGCAACTCGAATTGTTTCAACTGCGGTACGATTTGGTCTAAGACCCTCATGTGTGATAGTGTGCCCAAGGAAGTTAATCTCCGTTTTGCTAAACTCGCACTTACTGTGGTTTATAGCAACGTTATGATCCTGCAATCTGGTCAACAACCGATTAAAATTTTCATCATGTTCCGCCGTGTCCTTCCCCATTACTAGAATGTCATCCATATATGAAATGACACCTGAAAGCCCTCTGAGGATTTTCACAAGAACTGATTCAAAGATTCCTGGACTCGCACTAATTCCATACGGCAATCGCTCATACCTGTAAAGCCCGAACGGTGTGTTAATTGTAGTCACCCGAGAAAAAAAAACTTATCAACTTTACCAAATATTTGGTATTTACTTGGAAGATTTATGAGATTTGAATAGTTTAACAAACGTTTTGGAAATTTAACAAATTTAGGAAATGTGTAACAATTGCCTAACAAATATTTGCTACATTTTGTATGTAAGTCGATATTAACGAATTTTGCGAAATTTAGAAAACGTTTATCAAATGCCTAGGTAATATTTGTTTGGTTATCCAAACAAATGATTTTTTTGCATTTACTAAGTTTGATGAAAGAAAAATCTTGCAATAGGCAGGATCCGCTTATGAGTAACTGTCGTAAAAGGCGGTTTTAATTGCATGGTGATTTCAATGTGCGGTAACTTCACCCGTACAATTTTTTGAACTCATGCATATCACAAGGATGATCATCAGCTCTCATAAACTCTGATTACAATCATCTCTCAATAAAATAGAAATGCAACGTCACAGGAAATACCCAATAATAAAGTCTGTACTATATCACAGTTTTGCGTCGTTGATAACTGGCTGATTTTTTTGCCATCAAACTTAATTAAATGATTGAATAATGGAATAATTGTCAGGAAACTGTTGATATTTTTCTATGATGGCACCAACAATTTCTTTCAAATCTTAAAGAGAGTGCATTATGTCATTTCCATGGATATCGACATATGAAACATGTGGGCCTGAAATGTGCATGTCTACTATTATTTCGAGTATTTTATATATGCCTATTTATATTTCATGAAATGGTGTGTATAAAATAAATATTCAGGTGACTTCATCACTACTCTCTCTCTCTTTCTCACTCACTCACTCGTTCCCCTTTTCTTCTTCTTCTACTCATTTTTCATCATCTTTCACATTCACTAAATGTACACTGTAGCTACAATAGCAACAACATCAGTCATATATTTTCATTATTAAGGGAGCCTAAGCAGTTCTATCGGCACACATTTTGCTTCTCAAATTAAAGCATTTATTGAAGTTTCTAAGTTCCATACCATGCCCATCAGCAAGTCGACTTTGATCAGTTTGCTCGTGTGTTCGCTAAATTACTTAGCTAGTGATATTAAATCAGTATGCAACAGAACAACCAAACAATTACATAAGCATCTCGCTCAGTCTGCGTAATCATATTTCGCTTCTATAACTTTCCGTCACTATATTAAGGAAATTCGCCACGCGCACGCAGCTGAGGAAGTTCGTTCACATTGTTGGCAGCCTGGTCGTGGCCGCATTCGGGAGCAATGAGCGGTCGATAATATTCTCTAGCTGCGCTGTGACTCAGCGTCCCTGCTTAATAATTATTATCCGCCCATCACGTGGAACAGAAAGCTGCGCAAGGCGCATTAGCTTGTGCACTCTTCACTCTCGTGTCGAACGCGTGTTTACGTTAACTGCTTAATATTACAAAAGTCAGCGCATCAAGAGGATATTTCTACTTACACACCTTTATTTATTCATCGTCGGTTTCTGATCGTCTACGTTTTTTCATCATCTTGCTTAGCTATCATGCACAACATGGAGCACAATTCGAAAATGAACACTCGCATATTGTCAGTGAGTTCTTCCAGTCAATGAAGCCATCAAGTTCCTTTGATTTTTGCATCAGAATTAAAAATGCAGCTCTTGGATCAAACTACAGAAAAATGGTAAGCTTCTAAATGTTTCTGAATTTATTTTGTCAACTTAGTTTCAGCATTTAACTGCAAGTCTAGGTACATGTATTTGGAAATCCCGAAAACAAAATCAAAGGAGAGATTTGGTCATGGATTTGGGTTTATTGACCATGAACACGTAGAGACATTTCTATTATTGACTACTGCTATATCTGCTCTTAATTTTACAAATACTAAAGAGCTACTACCGTCATACTTAATTTACTGATAACAAAATATCTCAATTCCTCTTAGTTCCTCATAGCAGACATATCACATTTTAGGAGTCCTACCAATACTTTGAATTCATTTGTGTAATCGAAAACCCAAGTAAAGCGATGTGTTTCTTGATAGCTATAATATTTATTTATATATAAATATTATAGCTATCAAGAAACACATCGTTTTACTTGGGTTTTCCATCACACAAATGATGTCACATGCCCAAGGCTTATTCACTTTGAATTTAATATGAGAATGTGCATGTATATCAGTTTTCGCGACGACGTTTCTCGTTGAAAAATCGATCAAAAGTTGATTGTGTCGTCAAAAGAATCATAATCAAATTGGAATATGTTGAAATGGTAATATATTGTTTTCAAATTCGTAATTTCTGATTGCTTACATTGAAAATAGCATAAACATCTGGTTATGTTGAGACAAAATAGTTGCATGCTAAAAACCTTAGAAACTATGAGCACGAAAGAACTTAATTAGCGCATTAAAACCATTTTAATTTAGCACTTCAATATTTAGATATGTAGTATACTTGTGCAATAGTATCAATATTTGGATGACAAATAATTGAAAAAATTTTGAAACAGTCAAACATGCTATAAGTCATAAAGTTCTATTTCAGGACTGCAAAAATTTTAGATGGAGAATGTTTTTATCAATGCGGACAAACTATTGAGCTATTCGATATCTGCTTAAGTTATGCAATTTAATCTATTTTCTGAAAGATGGATCCATCAAGGAAGCTTGTTTAAATAGGTCACTATTTCCATTTTATATATGTTGAATTGAAAACCTGTAGCTACCGCCTATGATATTCAATTAATTTTTTCAGAATTGCCACATTTTAGAAAATGGTATCAATTTGACATTTCGAGTAGTTTAAGAAAAAATGATCAAGCACACAAAGGGCATAGATGCTACACGACGGACTGCACGTTGTAGGCTACATGCACACTGTAATAACGATCAGTCATGCGTTGCAGTCCAACAATAGGTTTAGTTCTGCAAAATCAATAATTTTTCATGCTTTACGATAAATATAAAACAATCAAAGTACAAACTCATTGCTACTCTTTTATTCAATTTGTGTTTACTTATTACAAATTATGCTTCGCATTTTTCAATATCATCGTAGGCCTAGCTATTATGATCACATGTTAGTTGTAGGCCCACCATGAATTACCTGCAGAGATGCTGTCATATAAGCGGTAGACAAGATGACATTACGTGTGTATGTGTTTGCAGATTGTGATTTTAAACAAATTGTTTAAAATAAAATAAAATATCAAAATAAAATTACATGTGCGGTATCAAATACTATAATAAAAATTCAAGCATTCCTGAATATCTTCATCGCATGAACGGTTGACAAGCAATCGGTAATAGGCTACATCTCGGTAAGGCTCTGTTTTAATTTGCAGATTGCATTTTTTGTAAAAACAGTTACCGGTACTTGAATCAGGGCTGTGGAGCCGGAGCCGAGCCGGAGCCTTAAGGAGCCGATGGTTTTGGTCGGAGCCGGAGCCGGAGCCGATTTATCACAAAAGCTCCAGCTCCGATAGTTTGAGCTTTGATATAAATCTAGAATTTTGGAAGTTATTAATTGGCATCATAAAAAAATTAAATCATTTGAAACCTAAAGATATGTCTTTTAAGTATACCAATGATCTGTCCCCCACGACATCTTTCTTTGCAGTTGCCGCCTTCTTTTGTATTATATTTACTATATATTTACACACATGTGTAATATTTTTTTTATTGCATATGTTTCGTAAGACTAATTTCCATATTGACAACGTATTCTCCAAAATCCATTAATTTGAAGACTTGTTATATGCATGCTAACTAGATGATTGTAGATTCCTAGAGACAAGTCGCCAGTCATTTATGTACACATTTCCAGTTCAGTCAGCAAAGATAATATAGCTACATTTCTTGCGCAATGTCTTAAATCTAATACGGTTACTATGTAGGCTATCATCTATCGGTATGGCTACTGGCAGAAACTACTGGCATCCGTGACAATGCCAATTTCCTTAGATTGTATTGTAGGCTCTTGTGCAGTCCCCCCCCCACCTACATTTTTCAAAACAATCGATTATTCAATTTGATCAATTTTGATTGGAGGGATAACTCTTCACACTCACACGAATGACCGCATGGCTATAGCAATAAGCGACCCAGCCACTTCTAGTAGCGCCCTATTATTTTAAAGGTATCTCATTCACAATGAATTTCCTTTGACTTCAAAATTCAAAGGGTATATTTCAATGCGAAAAACCCGAAGGCAAATTACAATGTTGACTTGCTGACGAAGTTTGCGACCATGACATCGCAATTACCCACGTAGATTTTTACAACAGCACGGAATGCTTCACTCAAACCGGTGATGCTGAAACGGACATCCAATGGTGCTGCATCTTTTGACCAGAGAAAAAATGGGGGGGGGAGAGGACTGCACAAGAGCCGTATCGTGTAATAATATTTCCCCAAATGTCATAGACCTGTGGATTTCAAGAATTTTCATTATTATTTTTTCCGTCTGTCAACACTTTATGCTGATATCATGCTGACTAATTATATGTAAACAATAAAAAAAGACTGAGACGCTCTCAATAAAGGCGCCTTTTGACCTCCCTTTTCTACTGTCTGTGACATTAAACCGCACGTGCATTCGAAAGCTAGCAAAATTTGATGGGATTTCTGCTCGGTGCTCGCAGTCAAATTTTTATTATGCATAGCACCCTGCAACATACTGTGTGATACTCCGAGTTCAGTTTCATCAGCCTAACCATCATCAGAGGAATAGTGGTAATGTGTTATACATAAATTGAATATAATAATATACATGAATCATTGATGAATTATTTAGTGCAACTTTACGCCATAATGAAAAATACGAAATTAATATAATGTAAGTTAGGCCTTAACTTATTAAGCATGCTGCATAGAATTACAAAACCTGTCCTAAATTAGATATTTTTAATTTTTTTAAGCATAATTTTCAATTGTACATTTCTGGCCTACACTGCAATGAGGCTATCTAAATTACAATTTCTACAGATGATGAGTCGTGGGCTACCCACCGGATCATATTATTCATGGACCAACAGACTATTGAATAAAGGCAATAACAAATAACAATAACAACCTAAGCTAGCCTATATACACTTTAATATTCAATAAAGCAATTGATATCTTTATTGATACGGTATATTTGGCTATATAGCCGATACCCTTTCCATGTTCGAGTAGATACAGGCCCTATAAGCTATCTAGAGGCATACGCTATCCAGTTTCATATTCTAGCTTTGTTAAAAAGTTTCTACTACTATTCGGCCCCTGTGACGGCTAATTAGGTATATCATCATCACTCATGTGGTCTTATTTAATGTAGCCTCGTAGTAGACTGGTTGCAGGCTAGGCCAATTTATATTTAGCCAGTGCGGGAGATCTTTATCTAATTTAAGCAATCCTGGCTATAACTTTATTTTATCTTTCAGAGATAGTCAATTCATGCAAAAATATATGACAAGTATGTTATTTGTCACTATATTAGGCTATTATCATTTTTATTATTAACTTAAGTCGTTGCTTGTTAATGAAAACTAATTTGATGATTGTAGCAAACCTCTAAAGGCCACATCGTTATCCAAAAAACCCGTTCAACGGATCCAGGATAACCAGCATAGATAGAACCTGCATTTGAAGTCGGAGCCGGAGCCGGAGCCTTTCACATCAGTGTCGTGGAGCCGGAGCCGATGAGACAACGCATCGGCTCCACAGCCGTGACTTGAATATCAAAATAAAATTATTGATAAATACTAAGATAAGAGTGTTGATTAAAAAAATAATTGATAAATTGTTAATGATCACAATTCAACCACTCTTGAATATCTTCATTTGCTATCAAAATTCCTAAGAATATCGCTTCCCACATTGTCAGAGATGAAATAATCCAAAAGCAGTTTTCTTAATAGTCTTTACTGTAACACCTAAAATTACTATAAATGATTTATCTTCTGAACTTTGAGTAGGCCTACCCATAGAATGTTAATTAAGATCCGTTAAGTTTGATAATTCTGCTCTGCACATCAGCACAAGATTTGTCTTCTTTTTTACAGGTGTTGATTGCTGAGGCTGTGTATCTGTCCATCGATGAATCAATACCTGACTTACATTCGGCTGCTTTTCCGTCTTGTCTTGTGAGCTAATTAACCCCGAAAACTACTGGAATTATTCTTTATCCATAAATCTCTCATACTCGCAACGTCCCAGCCATCATCAGATTCGGACAACCGTGTTGTGGTCCAACCGCGAAGATGTTTTTTTTCAGTGACCTTGTATCATCGCTTCAAACTTCATTTGGTAGTGACTGTTTCTCCGTTGAACTGTAAATTTTTCGTGATATCACCTCTATTCTTAAAAATGTAACTGATAACGGCGCGACGGTGTTTGACTCGAAATGACAGTATTTCAGATGAAGTGAAATGCGTATTCGGGCTGTGGGCATGCTTTCCGGTTGGAAGGATTTTCAAATGAAGAATGATCAAATCCGGATAGAGAAATTTCCTTTATGTTGATAAAAGTGATATTCATAAAAATTATTTGTATCGGATCGTTCGATGTGTGCTACTATATAAAACTCTGTTCATTTTCCAAATACGTATGAAAAATTGTATTTTTGAACGATATCCATTCCTTCTGCTGTTTACTTTGGGGAGCAGGGCTCAGTTTTTGTAATCTCTATGAATGTTATCGTACAAAGCATAATTTTAGCAAGATCAGTCATTTTATTATAGTCATGCAGTTTTATATGCCGTACGGATTTTGAACGACTTTGATCATGAATAATTCGAGCAGAGCGTTTTACTAGCTATCTTTTAGCCGAATTATGATTGTTTTGGTTTTCTATTTGATAAATATAAAACATTTCATACAAGAAGATATTTTTCATGAATTCAAATTTGCAAATGTTTCATAATCGCCTATGAAGTAGGATAAAATTTGCTTATTATTTGCTAAACATATTATAAAAGCTAGAAATAATTTGCTAAATGTTTTGTAAAAGTTTGGAAAATTTACAAAATATTTACTAAACATTTCATAAAAGTTCAGAGAATTTGCCAAATATTTTGTGGAAGTTTGGAAAGTTTGCTAAATATTTAGTAAAAGTTTAGGAAATGTACTAGGTTTGATAAATATTTCTTAAATATTTCTTAAATGTTTAGGACTTTAATGCCAAGTACTTGGTAAGTATTTGTTAAACTGACAACGGTAATTTTACTCTGGCAAGTCTTTACTTTTTTCATCCAGTTCTAGCTGCAGATAAGCATGCTCTAAGTCAATATGCGAATAAATTTTGTTACTTCCTAGTCACATAAACATGTCATTCACATTCAAGTTCTGGACTGGGACTTGTTTAACAAACTTGTTCAACGATGCCTTGTAGTCACCGCAAATTTGAACTCCTCCTGTTCTTTTCTGTACAACTACAATCGGAGTGGCATTACCCGAGTGACTCTATTGTATGGGATTCCCATACAAAATTTTCTATGGTATTTTTGGACCCTTTTTTATGGGACTGAAAGGGGATTTCTATGGGGTTCCCCTACGAATCCCATATGATTTTCTATGGGTTTTCTACGGGATTCCCTTAAAATCCCTTATGAATCCCATATGATATCCCATAGAAATCCCTTTCATTCTCAGTGCAAAAAACCCTTTCAAACCCATGGAGAAATCCCTTATAGCATTCCCATAAAGTTATGTTACAGGAATTTCATAGGCAAATTAAAAAGCCTTCGATTTCCTCAGATAAAAGTAATTTCATTTGAGACTCCCCGAGCACGAAAATAATACGATAATTAAATTGAAGAAAAAGTGCAACATTTCCGCATGATATGTATTATGTGTATTCAGGACAAATTTTGTTTTTTCAATAATTCCGCTTCAGTATGTAACTTTTTGTGCACAATTGACTCTGTTTCAGCTTTCACTTTGCCATACCGATCGGCACCGAAACCTGAAAATAATGAAACGAGAGATTGAATGAAATATATGGACTATCCACTATAGTATACGGTATGACATTTATATGACATAGCTACATAATTATCGTAATTTTCTGTGAGCGGTCTTATTCAAGTGATTCGTTGAGACAGCTGTTGTTGTTGTTGATTTCACATATCACCTAAAATCCTCTCCAGATATAGGGCTTATTGGATTTTCAGATTATACTACATGTATGTACATGTTCATGCACCACAGTGAAGTTGAAAATCACAAAAATTACGTAGTACAAAAATTTCATCCGGCTATTTTGGAAAAAAATGAAATGATGAATTTTACAAGTAGGCCTAGTATGAAAAGAATGAATGCTTCAATGTAGAATGCATGTCGGTCCATCAATGCAATGTGAAATTGTATAAACGCCAGCAAAAAATGATGTATGACAAACAAAAAGCTTCCCATGAAAGCGATTTAAAAGGCTTCTAATTTAATGCACAGTACTGCTGCTGTCCAAAGATAAAATAACATAACTGACATTTTGATGGTTGTCATTTGAAACAATCTTCCCTTTATGTGTTGCATTTTGATTTTGTTTATGTCTGATACTCAAATATACGAGTACATTTGTTGCATTGAATACAGTTGCACAAATTGAATTTTTATCTGAAAGTGAGGTACAAAAACTGTAAATTACCAATAATATCAGTTATGTCATTTTACTTTTGGATGTCAGACTGTACATGTAAGTATAATCAAAGCAATGTGTATTACGTAAATTACCGTTATACATGTACTAAAAATACGGTATAAAAGGAAAATATATGCTGCATAATAAAAAATGCAAGTATACATGTATGCCCGCTCTATGACTGTGGCTTCACTAGATAGGAATAAGATAATATACTGTTATACGATGGCTATGCGTGGCTGCGCATAAGAATCCCTCAGCTTTGCTTCGGGATCAGTAGATTCAATTTTCGTAGTCAAAATATTCATTGTCCACGCATACACATCGTACGGTGTAACAGTATTCTATCATGGTATCATCTAAGATAACTTTAGATGTAATTAATGTTTGAGTACGGCTTACAGTATAATCATTGTTTTCTATGTTATTCATAAACTGTAATTACCGGTATCCGTATGTAGGCCTAATGGATCGATTAAATGAGAACATTCATTGTGAGGCATTATAGAAAGATCAAATTGATCTCATAAAATTAATTTTTGATATTTGATCATTATACTGATTCGACAAAAGTGTTCAAGAGCACTCAGAACTTTAGACAGTTGTTTCAGGCACGGTATCCATTTTACGGTATACCTAACCTACATTGTTGAACAGCTCATCGAACTCACCGTTCCAATTTCAACATTATCCTCTTGAGGACACATTCTTTGCTTTTTGAAGCCAAAAGATCATCAGTGTTGGATGAAATGCTTGCAAGTGGATTGCGATTGGGAGTAGAAGACGTGGGATATCTGCTTGCCGATTCCTCCTCATCAGCCGTTTCCATCCTGAAATCCTGGAAAGAATAAGACAATGAATTTACAGTTGCCTACATGTAGGCCAATGGCATTTTTCTATACGCCCGATAGGCCTAACAATTGTATACACGAATAATGATTTAACTAACACAATTTTTGAATGCAGTAATTTCATCATGTAACAATTTAATATGTGTGTAGAGTAACATTTACTGAACTTACAAGTGCAAAAGCCAAAATAAGACTAAGTATCGAATAAAGCTTACTGTTCCAGGTTTGAAATCAATTGATTTTGCAGCAGACACAATTTCTTCAAGCCTTTCGACTATAGGATGCAGTCGATTAACATCTGTAAAAAATAGATTTGCGTGATTACATGTAGGCTTAGATTGTAGAGCAACAACAGGTAGCTTACCAATCCTTACCAATAATTGCACATATGCTCTGACAAGTAATGCATACTGCAGCAGTGTCAGTGCTACATAGATTTGCACTGATATAAATTTCTAAAACTATATATAACAAAGAAATACATGGCTTGATATAGCATTCACTTTGCGATTATTGCACTCTAAATACATGCATACATTGTCTTATACATTATATAATATATTATATATAATATGTCTTATATATAAATTCCGTTCATAACACAGTTGAACAAAATTATTATCAAACTGTATGCAAATTGATGGTTACTCATTTAGCTAATTCTATCGACATTTCATGTTAAAGCTATTTAATGCTTCTATTCCTTCTGTGGAGTTCAGAATGAAATCAAAAGCCATTGAAAAAATGAGCGTAAGATGTTACGCATACCTAATTTATTCTTGTGCTTTTTTATGCATAGTAAATTGAAAAATACATCTAAAAAGTTATCAAAAGATTAGTATTAAGGATTATAAGATTAGTATAAGATTAGTTTTAATGGTCAGGAAACAGAAATCTGTTGTCATCTTTCCCATAGAATATTTTTCATTGAGCATAACAACTAAAATTCTGACTTTCTGAAATATGCTGATTGCCTGATTTGAAAATGACATATGCGTGAGTCACGCATAATCGATAACAGGTCATCACATCGATTTAGAACGGTTACTGGACTAGAAGGAAATCAAAACTCAGAAACAGCATGCCAAGGGAGATTAACCATCTTTTACAACGAAATTCTGTCGAAATACTTTACTGTCGCTGAAATCCAATAGCATGTAATTTTTTTTGAAACAAGAATGATTATTCATGATTGAATAGGCTGTAATCGTGATGTATTTTGAAATTACAACATGAATCTTGCAACCCTGGAAATTATCTATCTATTAATGTGACATGTCTTGATTTATATAGACTCAGTACAGTATAGGTCGGTGTGAGTCTATGTGTCAGCATTGATAGTAACTTTAATTGGCGAAAACCTTTGCAGTTTATTGCATACTACTACCAATTCAGACAAGTATTTGATTATACCGATAAAAATTCGTACACCAAAATTCTAAAAGCCAATGCAAAATAGCGCGAAAATTTCCTACTTTGCTTATTTGTAGAATTGAATACTTATTATTATGCTACTCTGAATAATGTCTTACCGTAAATCCTTCCTTCACTTCTTCTAAGCTTCCATATTGCAAGAAAAGTGTCAATTTTAGAGACAATTTGATGTGATTTGTCAGACATCTTATAAGATTCAAATTTAAGTCATAGACATAGGAGACTGCATAGACGCCTAGATATTTATGCATATAGATATTATGCAAATATCTAGGCGTCCATGGAGAATGTAACTCTTTGACTGGAGCCTTTTTTATGTGCCAAAAGCTGCTATTCTAGTTCAACCGAGATATCTCACATATCAACAAACCTTGATATTTGAAAATGAATACATCGCCCGTAGTGAAGATATCATGATTATAAATTACGCATTATTGGCAATCTATTTATAACATGATCAAATCAATTTGAGTTTTAAGAGAATGTTTGAGGGTTTCTATGGGGCCAAACGTTCCCAATTATTTCTATACGGTCGGTTTACGATGTACATGTACATGTAGAAAATTAAATAAAATATTTATGATAATAGTCCATAAGTCGAATGCAAGAAATTACTACTGAGATCAAAGATGCGGAGAGTCGACAGTATTTAACGACGATATAAAGGATGCGAAGAAACAGATAAATCAGACCAGTTTCTCACCAGTAGCAAGTCACTAAACTGCTGATGAGGCTGATATTTAACCTTCCAAAATTATTCAAAATCAAAGTAGGCCTACAAGATCCTAGATTATTTACGCCTTGGGCCTATGGGCAAATCGTCTGCACGGAATAGCATTTTCACTTATAGGCTAAACATACAAAGCGCGTTACTGTGATGAATCGGTAGAAATAATGTTTTTAAGGGAATCTTTGTACGAATGCGTTTCACTGATAGGAATAGATAACAAATCTAAGCCTGATTATTGATTATCCGAAAAATTCATTTAATAAGTACACGGTGCGGTTATTCAAATTTGCCATAACGATGATTACAAAGCAATCTCGAACATCCAATTATTGAAATTTTACTGAAACGTTTTTATTAATCTTAGACAGGGATTATCTACGATTCAATCGTCAATCGTTGTGTATCAACACTCTATGTAAAATTGTTTAAATTACAGTTAAAGAAATAGTATTGCTATACGAAAGCAACTGACCTGCAAATTCACTTGAAGTCCCATGACTGAAAATCAAGCGAGAATCTACGAAATGTTACGGCCAAAATTACCTGGATAGTGCTTGGAACCGGAAGTGTGCAGTCGGACGAAAACATGTCACAAATCCAAAATGCGAAGTTATCCCTATCATTGACCTCGGAACGACATTGGCAATAACCTACAGACCAGTGGCGGCTCTATGGATTTCTGTTAGGTCATGCTCTTCAATTTTTTCGCATCATGAGGAAAAAAGTATGTGTGACAGCTATCATACGAGGATTTTTAACCATGCAACTGATGTAGCATAATGTAGCTTAATATCATGCAACTTAAGAAACAGTTGCGAATTCGATGAACAAAATTTTAATCTCATTCCATTTGCATTTGCCCTTTCCTAATTATAATTCAAACATGCAAGCCGCCTACTTTTCACATCAGGTAATCCAGTGAATATGGTGTAGGGCTAGGCATAATTCTAATGATCTACATACTGTATCAGCCAAAATACGCTTAAAATAAAATTCCAGGCGTAGGCTACATGATTTGTATGTTTGAGTACATCCGATGATAATCTGATGCATGCATAGCCTATTATACTATTTGCTCCTAGACATATCTACATATGCAAGCATGTAGAAGACCACGGCTAAATTTAATCACCAGATAATTTATATTAAATAATATTCAAGTTCTAGTTATTTGAAGCATGCATTTAAGATAGTAAAAACACCGTCAATCGCACAAAATCACAAGCTGTATTAACATTGGAAGATATTGAATTACTTATAAAGGAAGTCAATTCGATGGGGTTTCAATTGTGCAACTGAGACTCGAGACATCTCATGATCTCACTACACCGATAAAATCAGCAGATTGCCGTCCAATCAGCTACCGTTAGTTGGTTGAAACGAGCTCATTTGTGTATCATTTGTGCTTCCCGTCCACGGCATGAGATGGAGTATGAAAATCGTCATCCGCAGATTTTGCTATTGTTCTCCCGTCAGATGATCCGGCCAATAACAAATGAGGTATGCTCGAATTGACTTGCGTTCCCCTGAATTTTTTAGAACAAGTTAGCTACTTGATAAATCTTAATTGAGTATGACCTTAATGTCACAGCAACATGATCTGACATAGTAATCAAATGTTGTCAAATGTAATCAAATGATGTTGGAAGTTTTTTTGTTGATTCAAAACTTTCCCTTTCTTGTGGTTGACATCGTTGATTTGTGTGGAGGAAAATTAGACAAAATACTTCGTCATGCTGAGCATGAAGGGCATGATCGCTAAAGCCGCCACTGCTACAGACGAAGAAAGTTACGTAAACGCTTCAATGATGGGTGAATCTGACTCAACAAATCAGAGGCTAGGAATAACTATTCTAGACATGTGGATGAACAGAGGCGGTATGATAATTCTGAAATAAACGGCAGATAAAATAAAGAAAGTAAGAGAGAGAAACTAAGACTTACTCTAAGGAATGGAAGTACAATCTTGAGCAAATTTTCTCAGCAAATTGAATAAAGAATGTAAGAGAGAGAAAAAGAATTAAAATTGTAATTGTAGTCCTTAAGAGTACTGGTTAACGTTTACTCCGATCAGTGATAAACATGTTCAGCTAAGAAAGATCAAGATTGGCATACGAGGTCGTGAGCAAAAGGACCAGGATAAGATTCACGCTTTCGGCCTATACCTTTTGTAGCGTTCAGAGTCATCCTAGCTCGGCCCTGCGCTGAGAAGCGCAGCCTCTGGCCAGCAGTTAACTAAATTGTTATCAAAAAAGAAAACATTAAGCAAGAAGATAAATATTTACAGAATATCTGGTAAGAAGGAAAATTATATCAACCTAAAATTCAAATAAATTCAAATCAAAGATGCGAAAAATCAACCCAGTTTATGAAAAACAAGAGTTAATCAATTGACGAGCAGAAAGTAAACCAAATTTACTTAAAAGATGGTGGTGCTTGTGTAAAGCTTTCTCCGCGTTCAAGCGAAGTTCACTTTTATTATAACGTCTATTAACGAGCAAAGTGAACGTCTTTGACGTTTTCTCCTCAAAGTCTGAGTTGTGAGCAGATACGAGCGTACCTGAGTATCTGGCTGCAGAAAACTTTAATGTCTATCTTGTGAAGCATGGTATTTTCCGGGAAAAAAAGAAGAGTTACATTAAAATCAAGATCGTCAATTTTGTGGTATACCGAAGTGGTTACACCAGAATCACACACGTTAATTTAACGTCTAGTCAATAATTTTATTGTTATTACCACATCGGTTGGCTTCCAAGTCAATGAGGTAAATCTGGGGTATTAACTTATCGAAGAATTTGTAGTTAACTATACAAAAATCATCAATATACCTATAAGTATTCGAGAGGAGCCTTGTAAGTCCAATTTTATCACCGCGAATTAAATTAGTCATAAATTTGTACTCGCAGTGAAAAAAGAAGAGGTCCATGTTAATTGCCACCCATAGAGATTCCCTTATACTGTCTGAAGACAAATCCTCCAAAAGTGATATACGCCTCTTATGTAATAAACTTAATAGCAGCTTTGAACGAATCTTTCGTGAAAGTAATAACCACTATATCTATGTAATGTTTGAAAGAAAACTTTTTGTCGCAACCAATGCACATAAATTTCTTACTGAAAATTATGTCTAACAAAGCAAAAATATGATTGCTAGCTTCTATTTGCTTCAGATTAGTATATAGTGTAGAAAAATCAAACACCTAAAGTTCAAAAATATTTTTATTTCCTATCTTTTTGAGGAATTCGGTGCTTCAACGAACACTCCAAAAGCAATTAATTCCGCTATTATTGCGGATCGAGTCACAATAATTCTTAAAATGCTGACGGATAATCGCCAGTCCCTTGTTAATGACAACAGATAGCTGTTTCGTGCTACCCCCCAAGAACCGGTTCAAGAAATTACAATGAAAAGATAAGGACAACAGACATTTTGGTCCTATAAACAAACTTGAAATACAATTTTTCTACATCATTCACTCTTTCACTGCACACTAACTCACCGTCTTCGAAGTTCACCAATAAATGAATGATGATGTCGATTGATTGTATTCAAAATACGTTTTTCGACGTTCTTTCGATATCGACGTTCTTAAATAATAGCGTCATAGATATCCGTCGTCTGGCGAAATCGAGGTCGGTTGAAGCCTTGTGAATGAATCATCACGTCATCACTGACGATATATTAAAACGTGAGAAATCTATTTCTCTGGTGATTCCTATTAGGATCATGTTCTGGTCAATTATATTTCTCTGGTGTTTCCCATTGAGATCCTATCAAGAATAGAGCTATTACTGATGTTCCTACAAAACCTGCCAGTTTTTTTCCTAGGAAATGGTGGGTTTCACAGGTTATGGTAGGAAACATATAGAATTCTTGCCAGATAAGTAGGATTCGAATCAGTACATGTACCAAAGGATAGTAAATTGCATAATTACATTTTAAAGTTGTTCCAGCAAATCATTGCGGGATTAGTTTTCTAGGAAGCCAAAACAAATCATTTGGTTTTTCAGACAACCAGTGAAAAACCAAAATTGTTACAGTAGGAATGATAATGGCCTATGTGAAGGTCCTAAAACAGCAGGCCCATAGATATT